>OX596074.1:115410612-115468112 GCA_951394005.1 Protophormia terraenovae
TAGTTATGTCCGTCCTTATGTCTGGATGTGATAAAAAAAAAAAAAAATCTTGGGAAAAAAAATTAGAATAAAAAAATGAAATTGAAAAAAGATTCGGCTGTGCCGAATCTTTGATACCCTTCACCATATTACCATCTTACTATCTTATCGACATCATATTACCATATTACCGACAAATAATAAAATTTTCGCCTTAACGTATGCTTTCATATTTTCACATATTTAAATCTAAATTTTTTTCAAACTACGAAAATTTGAATATGAAAAAAAAACAATCATAGCAGGCTTTGCTTTTAAAAAATAAACAACAACAATTCCATATTTATTTATTTTTTTATGTGTGTATATACAAACTGACTGCATATACAAAGAACAACAACAACACTGTTATTCATTATATTACTTCTGTTGCTAACTAAACTACTTGTCTTATAGGCAAAAACGTCACTAATAGTCATTACAATGCTTAATATACATGTTTGTGTATGTATTTATGTATATTCTTAACAGATATGTTTTAGTTTTAAAAAATAAACAACAACAATTCCATATCTATTTATTTTTGTACAGACTGCATATACAAAGAACAACAACAACACTGTTATTCATTATATGACTGCTGTTTCTAACTAAACTACTTGTCTATACAAAAAACAAAAAACGTCACTAATAGTCATTACAATGCTTAATATACATGTTTGTGTGTGTATTTATATTCTTAACAGATTTGTTTTTGGTCCATAACTCTGTTGATTATGAACGAATTTGGTTTATTAAAAAAAAAACGAAATTTTATAAAAACATTTATGACTGATCTATATAAAAAAAAAATCTGTAGCTTGAACAAGGGCTTCAAAAATAAAAAAATCGTTTTCCCCGATATCTCAGTTATTACTGAACCGATTTATTTAATTTTTTCAGAACAAAAATTCAGAAAATAATTTCCGAGCCCCCTTTAAAAATTCGAAGTCCCTGGTATATGCAGAGGCTTCGGTTCTAAAAACCGGTTTTTAAAGCATATCTCCACCATTTATAAACCGATCTTCCTGATTCAAAAAACTGAAATTTTATAAAATTATTTGTGACCGATCTGTATAAAAATAAAAATCTATAGCTTAAACCAAGGCTCCAAAAAATAAAAAATGCGTTTTGTCCGATATCTCAGTTATTACTGAACCGATTTATTTCATTTTTTGAGAGCAAAAATTCAGAAAAAAATGTCCGAGACTTCTTTGTAAAAACGAAGTCCGTAGTGTATACAGAGGCTTCAGAAACTGGAAAACCGGTTCAAAAAACCGGTTTTTTGAACATATCTCCGCATTGTATGAACCTATCTTGCTGAATTCCAATAGCAAAATTCTCGAAAGCATTTCCGATCGTTTGACATACATATTATATATGTCAGTTATCGGTGGGCTTCATAAACGCCATTTCAACCGACACACGGACGGACGGACGGACGGACGGACGGACGGACGGACGGTCGGACGGACGGACATGGTCCTATCGTCATCATTTCTTATAAGGATCCCGAAAATGTCAACTTTTTTGCTCTCCGACGAAAATTGTGGGAATTACAAACGGAATGACAAACTTATATATACCCTTTACACCTTTGGTGAAGGGTATAAAAATTACTTATTTATTACAAAAATTGTATTAATGCAGAAATGAATAGAGACATTTTTAAAATGTATGATAGATATACAGGACATAATAAGAAACATTATATATACTTTTCTGGCTTTCTAAAAAGTTCTCCGGGGATATATTTATGTCTGTCCGTATGTCCGCTTGTATTTGTTGTATTTGTATTTCTTAGAAAATTTTGATTAATTATTTAAAAAATTTATAGACAATTTTGGAAAATAATGAACGTTTAGTAAATTTTTCTCCCTTTATAAAAAGATTTCTAAGGATATAATTATGTCTGTCCATATGTCCGCTTGTAATTCATTTTTTCGATTTTTTGGAGTAAAATATAAAAAAAAAAAATAATAGAAATTTCTTATTCATTTCAAAAAATTTATTTAAATGGAATTGAAAGAATTAATCTCAACGAAGTTCTTATATAGAAAAATAAAGGACATTATGGAGCAAAAAATCAATCGGTATTATATTAGTCCGTATGTAAATTTTTTATTTGTGAAAAAGATGAAATCTATGGCCGATATAATGAACGTCATAACTGACATTTTATATATTTTTCGGAGCTATGAAGAAGTTTAATGAGAGTAAAATAATGTCCGTGCATATGTCTGGATGTGAAAAAAGTTTAAACGGGAGGTGGGGAGCAAAATGGGCGGATTACGCCTTTTTTTAGTTTACAAGTTTATATCGATCTTCGAACTATCTGTACAAAATCTCGCTGTCGTACATGCTTTTGTTAAAGAGATATCAGCGGAAAAGTATGAAATGAAGCAACAACGGTCACTCAGTGTTTCTAGTATTTGGCCCATTACTTTTTTGTTTATTAAACGATATCTTCAATACCAAACAAACCTTATATAAGATAAATATTTGATCCAAATTTCATCCCCCTAGGTTGTTCCGTTCTATCCCTATCCTTCTTACAACAGACAGACACAAGGATAGACGGACGGACATAGCTAGATCGACTCAGAATCTAACCAGAACCCAAATAATATGTACTTTATGGGGTCTTAAATGATTTATTTGATATGTTACACACGGAATGACAAAATCAATATAAACCCCATCTTTTTGATGGTGGGTATAAAAATTCTAATTATTTAAAAAATTCCATATAATTAGAAATTTAACGAATTAGTGTCAACGAATTATTTGAACAATGTAAGGAAATTATGGAGTATAATATCAATTTATTTTTTGGCATTTTAAACAATTCTATAGCATCATAATAGTGTCTGTCCGTATGTCTGGATGTAATAAAAATTTTGACTAAAGAAAAAATCGACTAAATAAAAATTTTTTATTTAATGAAAAAATTATATTAATTCAGAAATTATTTGCGAAAGCGTAAAAATCTATGGCTGATATGTATAAAGAACATAAATAATATATTGTATATGTTTTTCTGGCCGACTACGAAGTTTAATGAAAGCAGAATAAAAATTTAAAATTTAGCCTATAGCTAAAAACATAAAAAATTATTTACTAAAAAAATATATAGTAGAAAATCAGCAATGAAATTATTTAATATGATGAAATTGTATGGAAATATAAAGTATACTATTCTGCATAATGTAAAACTTGAATTAGCTTATTTTTAAATAACCGTATGAAGGTAAAAACATGTCCGTCCGTATGTCCGGAAGTGATATAAATGTTGAAATTTTTTAAAAGGAAAAAAAGTTCTGCATTGGAAAAATAAATTTAAAATAATTAAAAATTAAATGTATTAATATACTGTAATTTAAAGGTGACTATGGACTTTATAAAGCTTAAAATTAATCTGTTTCTAAGTTATTAAAAGTCTTTGTGAATAAATAATCATGTCTGTCCGTATGTCCGTAGTATATGATTAAAATTGTATCAAGTGTTTATATAGTTATTTTGAATTGTTTTATTTTCTTTTTATTTTTTACTTATTTTATTTCTTCGAGTGTTTTAAACACGTTGTTAATAGTTTGTAAATAGTTTATGTTTAAAGGAAAAACATTTGTTAATGTCCAATCATGTCTGTTTGGCTTGCGATTTTTTTCTATTCATACTTATGCCGGTAAAACGTCTTAGACTTGTGTTATTATGTTTTTTTCTTCTTCATTATTGGTTTTTTCATGCTATTAACCCCCCTTAACCAAAGCAAGAAGAAGGGGAGAAGAGAAAAAAGAAAATTAGACATAATGCCGCCAATAGACGCCTTAAAGTTTAACCCAGTCGGCCTTCATTTATGTTTTGTTGGCTGATTAGTTTAGTTAAATTCAAACATACTTACATGAGATTACATGAATTGTAAGTATTTATGAATTTTATGCAGCCGCCAACACATGCAATATACAACAACACATTCTGAAAGTAATTACCAGGGACCAACATAAACAAAATGTTTTTTTCTTCTTAAGAGGCAGCAGCTTAACAAAGTTTTTTTAATAAATATTTACAAGATCATTTAGCTACCATAAATGTTTTTTTTTTTTTTTTTATTAACAACATGAAAACATATAAACCTACAAATAACCAATGTTTTGATCATTTAGCCTCCATAATCTATGATTTGGCCTTTATAATCATCATCATTATCATTGTTGTTTTTCATGATTTTCCACCTCATCATCATCATTATTGGTTTCAATATTAACTGACACTTTACAACAAATTTTAGTTGCAACCAACTGCATCTATAGGAAAAAAAAAAAAAAAAACAAGCAGCAGTAACCCATCATAATCATTAGTAGCGGCAAACAGCAACTGAAACATCGGTAAACAACAATAAACAACCAACAACATGAAAATCGGTGTCTTTTATGTTTTTTTTCATCTTCCCTCTCTCATTTCATACTTAAATTGGTGTTGGCGGTTGCTGCTGTATGGTTGGTGTCTATCACACTGTCTGTTGGGCTGTCTATTTCTACTTTTTGAGATGGCTGTTTTATAGAATATTTTTACTTAATTGACTTCAGAGCTTTAAAATAATTTTTTATTTTAAATGAATAAAATAATTAATTTGAAATTAAAAGTTAAAAATTGCCTAAATAAATTTTATTTAGTTCCCTTACGTAGCTTCCAATTTATATGAAAAAATAATCAAATTTTTCAGAAGTTGGTCCAGATTTCGTTACCATTTTATTTACAGAACCGATTTAGCTGATTTTAAATAGTAAACTGCTTAATAAAACAATAAACAATCTGGAAGAATTTTATGTAATTTTGCTAAGCAGTTTCCCAGTGAAAATGTTGTCCACAGACAAAGATTTTTTTAAATAAATTTTCAAAAAATAATCAATAAATTTAACATTACAAACAAACAAATATTGGATTTGTTTTGAAAACAAATATAACAAATTTAGACCTTTTGCAAACATATACCTTACTGCTATTTTATTTCCTTATTTATTTGTATTTTTTTATTTTTTTATTATTATTATTTTTTTTTGGGAAATGTCTGGGTGTTTCTATAGCCTCCATCACTTTGTAAACATTTTATTTCATCCTTGTGTGTATATGTATGTAAAAGTTTGTGTTAAAGTTCATTTCCTAATTTTATAGACACATTTCTAAAAGAAATGTCGGCACGTGTAACAATTTAACAACAGCTCCCTCACCTCTCATTTATAAACAAACTTAGCTTCTAAAACACTCCTCTCTCTCTCTCTTCCTCTAGGTATCCTAAAACTTTTTTATATTTGCTCTTAACAGTGTCCTTAAAATGTCTCAAATTTGGCTGTTGGCAAATGGTCTCTATAATAATACAAACAATAAGTTTTTTTTATATTTTTGTATATACAAACACATACACATTTTTATTATTTGTTTGTTAGTATGTGTTGAGTGTATACACAGGCAAACAAATAAATACTAACAATTCATACTTAAATAAATATAAATTTAAGAATTGTATATATTGTGTGTCCTTGATGGCCCATCATCGTCATCACCATCATCAGCCGGAACATCATTATCAACAACAGTCATATCATAATGAATGAATTAAAAAGCAACTAGGATACAGTGGGATTTAATAAAAATAATAAGTAAAAGAAATTATAGTCAGGTCTACAGACTATCTGTAGGGAGGACTAAAAACTATCTAAAGACAAATTATAGACTATTTATAGTCAAGACTATAGACTGTCTATAGTTAATACTAAAGTCTATAGTCAAGACTATTTACTATCTATAGTCGAGACTATAGACTATCTATAGTCGAGACTCTAGTCTTTCTATAGACAAGACTATAGTCGAGACTATAGTATTTCTATAGTCAAGACTATAGACTATCTATAGTCAAGACTATAGACTATCTATAGTCAAGACTATAGACTATCTATAGTCAAGACTATAGACTATCTATAGTCAAGACCATAGTAAAATAATAAAGTACTCGCACATCTACAAAAACAAAAATTGCTTGTATTTTGTTAGTGTAAAACTACTGCCCACAATGTCAGAATGCTTTGAACGGAAAAATGAGAGAACGAAAGAGAGCAAGAGAAAAAAACTCAAAAAATATTTTACATGTGAATACAAAAACAATTTGACAGTACCGCGAGGTGTGCCAATGAAAAAATTGTAAAACAGCTGGTCTTACGAGTATACTTTATTATTATACTATGGTCAAGACTATAGACTATCTATAGTCAAGACTATAGACTATCTATAGTCAAGACTATAGACTATCTATAGTCAAGACTATAGACTATCTATAGTCAAGACTATAGACTATCTATAGTCAAGACTATAGACTATCTATAGTCAAGACTATAGACTATCTATAGTCAAGACTATAGACTATCTATAGTCAAGACTATAGACAATCTATAGTCAAGACTATAGACTATCTATAGTCGAGACTATAGACTATCTATAGTCAAGACTATAGACTATCTATAGCCAAGACTATAGACAATCTATAGTCAAGACTACAGACTATTGTCAAAACTATAGACAGTCTATAGTCAAGACTATAGACTATCTATAGTCGAGACTTTAGACTATCTATAGTCGAGACTGTAGACTATCTATAGTCGAGACTGTAGACTATCTATAGTCGAGACTGTAGACTATCTATAGTCGAGACTATAGACTATCTATAGTCGAGACTTTAGACCACCTATAGTCGAGACTATAGACTATCTATAGTCAAGACTATAGACTATCTATAGGCAAGACTATAGGCTATCTATATTCAAGACTATAGACTATCTTTAGTCAAGACTATAGACTATCTATAGTCAAGACTATAGTTTTCTATAGTCAGGACTATAGTTTTCTATAATCAAGACTATATTATTTCTATAGTCATGGCTATAGACTATCTATAGTCAAGACTATAGACTATCTATAGTCAAGACTATAGACTATCTATTTTCAAGACTATAGACTATCTATAGTCAAGACTATAGTCTTTATATAGTCAAGACTATGAACTTTCTATAGTCAAGATTAAATACTTTCCATAGTCAAGGCTGTAGGCTGTCTGAAGACTTTCTATAGTCAAGACAATAAGCTATCTACAGTAAAGACTATAGACTATCTATAGTCAAGACTGTAGACTATCTATAGTCTTTCTATAGTCAAATCTAGTCTATGATCTGATCTATAGTTTAGATTGTAATCTATAGTCTGAACTATAATCTGGACAATATTCTAATCGATAGTTTTAACTATTTCTGGTTTTTTATTTAATCTTACTTCTGGACTCTTCTAGACTGATACTTAAAATTCGATCCACTGTGTTGATAAAGTACACAATCAACATCATCACGACTAATAACATCAGCTGTGACAACAACCCAGCAACGACATGAAATTCATATAAAAAAAGGACTTACTGCTGCTGCTGTTGTGTTGTTGGAGCCTTTTCATTTAATTTTTTTTTTTTTTTTTTTGTTTTTGGTTATAAATTTATTTCAATTCAGTTTTGGTCTTTTGTGTTTAAAAGTGAAAAAAATATATATTCTCTATACACTTGTGTAGCCATTATTATACTTTTGTATGCGGCTCTGTTGTAAATGTATGTGTGGGTGTTTGTGCATGATAGGCTCTCGTGTATGTGTATTCCCTTTTGGTAGATCTACATCAATATAACATTTATTCTTATATGTGTTTTTTTGTATGTATATGTTTTTATTGTAAAGTGGGGATTTATATTGTATACGTTGCCTGAATACAATGAGTTGGTCTACTTAATGTTGGGGGATACTTTTAAACAGAAATTCATGTTGTTGAGCTGGAAAATAAAAAATAAAAAAAAGGAAATAGAAAAAAGTTCGTTGTATGGCCTTCAGAAGGCAAAAAAATTTATATACGTGTGTATATGTATGCAGTAATAATAAATGTTTATTATGCCAGTTTGTTAATGTGTGGTGTATGGGTGTGTATTTTGAGACTGTGTGCAGGACTTGTTTGTTTTATTTTTGGTACAATATAAAAAAAGGTTCTTCAGGCTCTTTAACCGGCTGTTTTGTATTGTTTGTTAGCTTTTGTTTAACAGCTGATTGATTTTTTTTTTTTTTTTATTTATGAAAAGAAAAGTTGGAGCTTAAAGAAAGTATATATTTTTTAAAAACTTTTTATAACTATACATATGAAAAATTTATTTGATAATTTATTAATTCTTTAGTTTTCTATTTTTGCGAAAAGAAAGTACTTTTTTGATAAAAAAAAAGTACCTTGTGAAAAATATTTTTTCTATACAATTTTTAATGTATAATTAATGCTCCAGTATGTTGTTTTGTGAGTATCCTTATTTCCATATGTGTATTTCGAAAATCACATACCATCACTTATTTTTATACAAATACCTTCACTTACATACCAACACAAACATATGAGACTTTTTGTTTTTTAATTTAACTATTATGGCGGCTGCTGATGACGATGATTATGATGGGCTGTGTGTTGTCCACAGAATGTGTATAAATATATATATGTATTTTTAACTATGTGTATCTGTGTAAGTATGTGTATTTTTTTTAATATTGTTGATTTAAATAGTTTGTAGCAGTCAGTTGTGTATATAAACGTCGTCTGTCCTCTGTCTGTTGTTATTTTCAGTACTATTTTTTTTTTTTTTTTTTCTTTTCAATTTTAATATTGTTGTTGTTCTTGTCGCTGTTTGTAATTTAAACTATATATGCCTGAGAGATAATGCGGAGAATAATAAAAAAATTTAGCTGACGTCAACTTTTGGTATTTTTATGACATTTTTTTTCCTATTTCTCTCTCTTCTCTCTTTGGGTTTTCTGTTTTTCATGTCGCTATTTTGTAGCAATTTTTATTGTTATATTGTTGGGTTTTTGTATGGGAATGAATTTTGTATTTGTTTTGTAGTCTATTGTTTTCGTTATTACAATTGTAATATGTTTTTTTTTTTTTTTTTTGCCAGCAGTTTTATTATTTAGTTTAGTTTTATTCTGCAAGGGTTGTTTTTAGAAATCACATCTAATTGTGAAAAAATTTCAATTTATTTTATTATTCTGAAGTTTTATACAAACTTTTGCTCTGTTTGTTTAGTTTGCTTCAAATGACTTTAATATTTCAGTTATTTTAAACGTTTTGCCTTAAGATTTTATAGCTCAAAGTTTTGTATTAAAGTGGTTGTAATTAATTGGGAATTATGAAAGAGAGAAAAAAAGCGGTAAACAATTTGTAATTTTGTAGATTTAAAATTGGGGAAATCCCCAATGTTTTATAAAAAATACAATAAATTTTTTATTTTATTTTTTTTTTTTTTTTCATTAAAAATATTTTTTTTTTTTTTTAATAAAATTTTAAGTAATTTTATTATGAATATAGAGGGTTTTATTTAAAAAAAAGTTAAAATTTCTAATTTATTTAAATATATTTATTATAATTACACATTAAATTATAATTAGTTTTCTCTATTTTACTTTAGATTTCACTTAAACAAGCGCGAATGTTATATTCGGCTCAGCCGAATCTATATACCCACCATCAACTTTTTCAAATTTTTCTTTATATGGAAGATGGGTGGTAAAGTGGGCGAACCACGCCCATTTTTTGTTTCCGAGTTTACATTGGTCCTTGAATTATTTGTACAAAATTTCGTTGATGATTCACCTTATATGGGAGGTGGGCGGATCCATTTTTGATTTTCCAAGTTTATATCGACCCCCAAACTATCTGTACAAAATTTCGTTATCATACATGCTTTTGTTTAAGAAATATCAGCAGAAAAGTATGAAATGAAGCTGCAACAGACATCCAGTGTTTCTAGTTTTTAGCCCAGAACTTTTGTTTATTAACCGATTTTGCCCATTTTCAATACCAAACAAACCTTATATAAGATAAATATTTGAACTAAATTTCATTCCCCAACGTTATCCCATTCGAGACCTATCCTGCTTTCAACAGGCAGGCAGACAGACAGACGGACGGACATAGCTAGATCATCTCAGAATGGAACCAGGACCCAGAAAATATATACTTTGTGGGGTCTCAAATCATTCCTTTGTCATGTTATAAACGGAATGACAAAATCAATAATACCCCCCATCCTTTTGATGGTGAGTATAAAAATATATTTGGTACCTCATGACGTATGATTAATATCATAGCTGTAACTTATGAATGAAATAAAAAATAAAAATACTTTTTATTTCATTTCTATTTCTTATTTCTAATTAAAAGTATTTATTAATCAATATATTATCTTTTGAATAAAAATATTAAGGATTTTTATTTATACTAAAACAATTGAATTTATTATAAATTTGTATCTGATTGAACAAAATAAATTAAAAATTAAAATATTTTATTTAACCAAAAGAAAAACAAATATATTTTTATAAGAAGATAATCAAAAGTTTTTTATTTGACTATTTTAAAGTTTAATAATATTCATATGTATTTTATTTAAATAAAAAAAGTTCAACAAATTTTTCTGATTTTTATTCAAAAACTTTATATTCAAATAGAAACATTTAAAATAAATATTTTTATTATTTTATTCAACAAAAACTCCAAAAAATAAAAATATTCAGCCTCAAAAGGCTTGAATAACAAAAATTTATAAAATTTTTTCAAATATTCAAGTATAAAAAAATATTTTACTTATTTTTCTTTTTCAAAGTAAATTTAAAACTATTCAAACAAATTCATGTTGAATAAAAATATTCAAAAGTTTTCTATGAATAAAAAAAATTTAATGTTTTAAAACAGATATTATTTTATTTTTAAAATGGAAAATAAAATAAAGAACAATTGTATTCAAACTAAAGAAATAAAATATATTTTAAAATTAGTTAAAGACTTAGGAATTTGATTTGTATTTTATAAATTCATATTTGAATACTTTTGTGGAAATTTTATTTTATCTAACTTGTTAACAAATGGAATAATATTTAAATAATTTTTATTCAAATTAATTTCAAGTAACTGAAAATCATATTACAAAGAGTATAAAATAATTTTAAAGAAATTTATTTCTAAAAATATAAATAAAATATTAAAATAATTTATTTTTAACAAATATTTTGATTGAAAATATTCACAATGAACAGCTATGATTAATATGAATTCAATAATAATTTCAAATTAGACCCTTCTACTTTATAATTTGCAAAATTAATAAAATTATTTTAGCTAGAAATCGTAGGTTATATTTATGGCTTCCATTTATTGTCAGGATTTGTTATAATAACTCTAAAAGAAAACCTATGCAGCTTTTTTAAAATTTATTATAAAATTTTAAATAATTAAGAGTCCTTAACCCTTAAAGAATAATTAGATTTTGAATTAGTTAAAATATATTGACTAAAATTATGCTCAAAATTATAAATACTTTTTCCTAATTGACATTAAAATTAACTTTATTAATCATATTTTATATAAATTATTGTTTTTAATATAAAATTATTGTATTTAATATAATTATACTTTAATTTATAATTAGTTTTTCCTATTTTACTTAATTAATTAAATTTAATTTAAAAGTTTATTTAGTAAATCATGACGCACAGTGGGGTCAAACGCAAATTCGTTGATAATAAATCCGTATCTGCTAAACTACTGGTTAGATTAATTTGAAATGTATGGAAGAGTTGCAGAAGAGGACCTAAGCTTTGAGAAAAACTATCTTGCAGTCACCCTGTGATAACACAAAAAAATCTACAGGGTGTCAAAATTGACTACCTCGAGTATGTAAAAGTTTAAAAAAATCGTAACTTATAAAAATGAAGTCCGATTTTAAAGACTTTTATATTTCTGTAAAGTGCTTGGCAAGATAAAGAAAAAATAAGCTTACTCACCTAAGTTATCTCTTACAGTTAAAAAGATATTTAGACTTGAATTTTGAATTTTTGATTTTTTGCCTCGACTTTCTTTCGTTTTTCGGGAATAAGTCCTGGGATATATCAGGTAAAAATTTTTTAAAAATATTTAGTAATTTGCTATATATTTTAAAATGACATGCTGAAAGAATTTTTGGATTATCTCAATGCGTCTAGACGTGAAAAATATTCAAAGTCAGCACTCTGAAATTGGTATGAAAAACGGCTACTTTTTACAAAAATATAGTACAATTCTTTCACTTTTTTCTCAAAGTTCCGTTAAAGAAAAAATTTTGTTCTTTAAATATTTCAAAAGACAAGGCTTCATAAATGGTTAATGAAGAAATTTTGAACTGATTTAGGCTTGCACCCTACATCAGGCATTGGTCGAAAATGCTGAATTTTGGAAAAAGTTAAATTTTTGTCGATTAATAAAAACGAGAGAAGAAGATATAGTCGGTCAAGCCCGACTATATGATACCCTACACCATTTCGATCCACATGATTTTTTTTTTTACACATTTGTACAACTTACTTGTGTTAAATATTAACATAATACTAACATTTGTATGGGATTTATGCACGTTAGTGATTTTCGGGAGAGGAGTTTGTATGGGAGCTATGGTCAGTTATGGACCGATCTTCATGAAATTTGGCAGACGGATTTTTGTTGATATAAAACTTATTTGTACTAAATTTCATTAAAATATTCATATTTTTAAAGCATCTTTAAGAGTTAAAACTCTATTCCGGGAGGACATTTGTATGGGGGCTAGGTGAAATAATGGGCCGATCATAACCAAATTCAATAGGCTTCGTCCTTGTGTTGAAAAAAGCATATGTACCAAATTTCATCAAATTATCTTCAAAATTGCGACCTGTACTTTGCGCACAAGCTTTACATGGACAGCCAGCCAGCCAGCCAGCCAGCCGACCAGACGGACGGACGGACGGACATCGTTAAATCGACTCTGATTCTGAGTCGAACGGTATACTTTAAGGTGGGGGTCGGAAGATTTTTTCTCTGCGTTACAACTTCTGCACAAACACATAATACCCCAACCACCTTTGGTGGTGTAGGGTATAAAAATGTCACGCAAGTTTTTTTTAATTTTTTGACGATATTTCATCCAAAAATAGATTTAGAACAATTTGACACTAAACTACTTCCCGTCCGGCCAAAAACGAATGCAGGAGAGCAGATTTCATGAAAAAAGTAAATTTTTTAAACGACTTTTTGTAATTGCATAAAAAAAGCATATTATCATAATATTTTCGCCATTATTTCTTAAGTAATGTATAAAATATATATTGATCTTTCACTCCTGAAAAAATTATTAGAAAAGCTTTACAAATCAATTTTTGCCAATTTTTCAAAATTAAAAATATAAAAAAGATATAAAAACCAAAAAAATAATGTTTTGTAAAACAAAACTCCGCCCATTTTCCAAAAACTAATAAAATATTACAAGAATATAAAAATAGACTTATTTACCAATTCATTGATGTATAATATGTATATATAGATCATTTTAAAAGCATTATATCATGGTCTCAAATCTGACAACTTAGGTCAACTTTCACAAAATTCATTGTTATACAATATTTCCATATGTGCCTATACGTAACACACAATTGTATTGGCACGTTTTGGTTGCTGAACGAGATAATATTCGTAATAATCGCTTATATTTATTAAATATTGTTTATTTTTGAAAAATTGCCAAAAATTTATTTGTAAAGTTTTTTTTAATGATTTTTACAGGAGTGAAAGATCAATATATATTTTATACACTACTTAAGAAATAATGACGAGAATATCATGCGAGTATGCTTTTTCATGCAATTAGTAAAAGTCGTTTAAAAAATTTACTTTTTTCATGAAATCTGCTCTCCTGCATTCGTTTTTGGCCGGGCGGGGAGCAGTTTAGTGTCAAATCATTCTAAATCTATTTTTTTATGAAATATCCATTTTCGACCAATGCTTGATGTAGGGTGCCAGCCTAAATCAGTTCAAAATTTCTACATTAGCCATTTGTGAAGCCTTGTCTTTTGAAATATGTAAAGAAAATGTTTTTTCTTTAACGGAACTTTGAGAAAAAAGTGAAAGAATTGTACTATATTTTTGTAAAAAATAGTTTTTCATACCAATTTCAGAGTGCTGACTTTGAATATTTTTCACGTCTAGACGCATTGAGATAATCCAAAAATTCTTTCAGCATGTTATTTTAAAATATATAGCAAATTACTAAATATTTTTAAAAAATGTTTACCTTATATATCCCAGGACTTATTCCCGAAAAACGAAAGAAAGTCGAGGCAAAAAATCAAAAATTCAAAATTCAAGTCTAAATATCTTTTTAACTGTACGAGATAACTTAGGTGAGTAAGCTTATTTTTTCTTTATCTTGCCAAGCACTTTACAGAAATATAAAAATCTTTAAAATCGGACTTCATTTTTATAAGTTACGATTTTTTTAAACTTTTACATACTCGAGGTAGTCAATTTTGACACCCTGTAGATTTTCTTGTGTTATCACAGGGTGACTGCAAGATAGTTTTTCTCAAAGCTTAGGTCCTCTTCTGCAACTCTTCCATACATTTCAATTTAATCTAACCAGTAGTTTAGGAGATACAGATTTATTGCCAAAAAATTTGCGTTTGACCCCACTGTGTGACGTATGATTAATATTAATTCAATAGAATTTTAAAATGTGTCCCTAATACTTTACAATTTGCATAGTAAATAAAATAATTTTATCTAGAAATCAAATGTAATATTTAAGGCTTCCATTTATTAGTAGAATTTAGATTAATAACTCTAGAAGAAAACCTGAAAGTTTTTTAACTTTATTAACAAATTTTAATTAATTAACAGCTCTTTAAAAAATTAGAAGATTTTTAAGTGATTTTAATATATTTATCTATTTTTCTAGTGAATTAAAAAGACATTTAAAGTGTTTATTGCAAATACGTTAAATTTTATAATTTTAATATTAACATTATTTGAAACGAAATTTCAACTTTTTAATAAATTTTTTAATAAAGAAAAACTCATTAATTTAAAAAAATGTTCTAATTATAAGAAAAAATAATTAAAATATAAACTCGGTTTCTAATGGCGAATGCTTAATATTAATTTTTAATAAAAATTATTTACATCTAATAGAAGTTCTTTAATTTCTAGTAAAAATATTTAAAATAAGAATTTAGTACCATGTGACGTATGATTAATATTAATTCATTAGTATTTTAGTATTTTGCTTAATTCCTTGAAACTTTTAAAGTTATTGAGAAATTTCTGAATAAAAACTAAAGCTAATATTTAAGACTTTGTTTAAGAATAACCCATCCACATTTTGCCTATATTTATAAAGAAGTAAAATGTGTTATCAAAATAAAAACAATTTAAAGGATTCTTCTATATTAAAAGATTGGATTTGTAAAAGTAAAAATGGAAATAAAATATATCATTTATAACCCTTAAAGAGTTCTTGATGTCAAGCATTTAAATATTATTTCAGAGAACCAAAGTTATTAAAGACTTTCGTTGTATTATTTAAGACCTGGAGAGTTTGAAGAACTTTTAAAATAGAGAATTAATATACATTTTGAGAACAAATTTACAAGAAATCGGTCTTTAGGAAAAGGATTTTAGAAGCAAAAATTTTCACAAATAATTTTAAATCCTTTTTATTTTTCACTCAGTAAAATGAAAAAAAATTAAAGACAAATCCCATAAAGTAAAATGTAATTCATATTGCTTTCTTTAATAATAGAAAAAAGTGTCTTTAAACACCATGTATGTATTGACAGCAAATAGCAAATAAACTACAGCAGCATTAACAAAAATATTAACGGAATTTTCTATCTATATTTTAAATCTTTTTGTGTCTGCTGTAGTGACTACTTTACATTTGCATTGCTTTGCTGAGTTCTAGTACAATCAAATGATTTTGATCACGAACAAAATCGTTGTCGTTGATAATTTTTTTTTTTTCTATTAACGATGATTGCAGTTGTGTGTCGATGTCATTTCTTGTGTTATGTAGTATTTTTTCGTTAGCAAATCTGTTTGAATATTATTTTGTTTGAAAAGCTCCGACACAGAATAAAATATAAATAAATCAAATATTGTATTGTAGAATGGTGGTCACACGTTTATAGATGACAAACTATCTTACACTTAGAAAAAAAAAAAAAATAAAAAATAAAAATGTGGAAATAAATTTATTCCTGCAATTTAATCAGAAAGAACTTTTCGCTCAAATAAAAGCAGCCTGGAGGTCACTTCTAGCTTTTGTGTTAAAGAAATATATTGAGTACAAATGGTAGTACTTTGATTGTCTGCCTAATATTCATTAGACTGATGAAAGATAATATAGAAAAATGTTTAAGACAATTTGCATTGTATATTACTACATAACTTTTAAAATTCTTATTTTTGGTTTTCCTCTCAGTGTATGCAGAATATAAAATTTTTATAGAATTTAATAATTATAGTTTTTTTTTTTTTTTTTTTTCCAATTTCAATTACCATCATAAGCAAACAACAAATTAAATGTCACAAATAATACTGCAAAAGATGACGCATTGGTGATGTTTAATGCAGCGTACATGACAAATAGCAGATTGTTTTTGCCAATAAATGGTGGGAGAAAAAAAATTCTTAAATAAAAGACAATATTAAATGTTATTAAATATATGTTTAATGAAAATATTAAATTAAATATTAAAAAAATATTGATTATTAACACTAGCTACTACAAAATTGCATATGTTTTTTGTATATAATCCTTAATATTATAAATACAAATTATTAAATTTGAATCCTAAATTATAATAAACCTAAACACTAGTGTCTATATTTAGATGTTTTATTAATCAACTAAATAAAATATTGCAAATTTTTTAAACTGTTTTTATTTCAAAGTCTATTTTGCAGACATTAAATTACTCATTTCTTCTTTTTCTTTGCAGGTAAGATCTATAAACATTTTAATAACAATCAAAAATGATGGTGAGTTAAATATAAATAATCTTTACTATAAATAATTTTTAAAAAATATTGCCTTTGCCTTTTTAAAATGTTTTTTTATTAACACAGTTCCTATTAAATAGAGATGTTTTTGTAATGATATGTTATTGCATTGATATTGTATAATCAAAATATGTAAAATTTTGTAATAATATAGCGTCAAAAGCAAGATATAATTATTCGATAATCTCTATAAATTTCTTGCTGGAAATTGGTAACAATTGAGGTAATGAACCGTTCCCTCAGTATCAATTGAGTACCAACTGAGTACCGCGGACATTAACAATTTGTAGCTGAGAGGTTAGCGAAAAACACTCAATAAAACGTAAGATACGTCAGAATAAGTGTGTTTGATTCGTTGTATACACAGAAAAAAATTACGACAAACCAATTGTTTTATTAATTACCAAATTCGTCAATACAATTATTTTTTTAATTAAAAAGGCACCAACAACCGTTTTTGTAAATTTAAAAGCAACTTTTGTTACTTAAAATTGTTAATACTTAACAATTTTTTTTAACAATGAATTTGTAACATTAAATAAAATTGTTGTTACCAAGCAACGAACTATATTTCAACAACTGGTTGTACTATTAAAAAAGTATGTTGTCAATATTTACAAATTTTTTTTCCAAATTTTTTATTTTGCAAAAATCATAAAATTAAAATAGGGGTTACATTACAAAATATGTATATGTTATAAGATTAAAAATAAATTTCAGAGATGAGCTGTTTATTATTCCTTGCGACAAATGATTTATTTTTCAAACGATGTTCCGGAATATTTACCATCAATCATTCCTAAATTCTTCATTTTTAATTAATCAGATTTTCTTATTGTTACCATTGTTAGAATCACCAAATCCCAAAGGTTCATCCAAATTGCACAAATTTGTTCTCGTTGCTGTTTATAGGTGAACTGTTAAAAATGGAATAATAAATTTAATGGACAAATTTGGTAATAACTTGGTATTTCAATACTTACATTTCATGGAGATAGAATTTATTTTTTAGCTTTTAATATACCACTGTTTAATCTGCTAAATTTATTCTCCTTCCAAATATACAACAATTTCAAAACAATATTGTAAAAATATTTTATAATTTTAAATTTTTTGACACATATTTTTATTTTTTCAAAACGAAATTTTAATTCAAAAGCTAACAACTGAAATAGTTGAGAATCAACTCGTAAATTTGTAAATACGACAACATACAATCAAAGTAATAAAAAATATTGTTAAAATTTTTGGATGGAAGTTAACCATACTTTTTAATTACTTCTTAACTTTTGATATTTTTTTCTGTGTAGCCATCGACATTAACGCAAAATTACAAAATGAAAATAAATATAATATAATAATAAAAAAATTAAATTTAATAATAAAAACATAATAAAACATTAGTAAACAATTTCTTTATTTTTATAAAATTTAATTATTAACATATCCTTTTGGACCAGTCCTGTGACCTGTTCTAAGATACTAATTAGCCATTTTCAATGATAACCCCATGTAATAGTGACAGATTCCTTCAATATAAAGTTCACGAACTGGAACCGGTCACCAAACCTGAGAGCCTGTCACGTGACTAGTTTTGAACCGGTTCTCTTTCATCTAGGGTTAAAAAAAACTTAAAAACAAAAATTATTTAGATACTAGGGTATCCAATCGATTAACCGTCATTCGGTTATCCGGTTAATTTTTGTCGATTAACTGTCCGGATAAATTAAAACTGTTTATTTTCGAATAACGAATAAACCGAATAATTTCTGTCGAATAACCGGTTAACCGAAATGTAGTTTTCTTGAGTTATAAATTAGAAAATTTTTTATTTTTATGATAAATTTATGTAAACTACATCTTACTGTTACATTAAAGTAAAAATAAATAAACATAATTTTTAGTGAGGTACTTTTTTTTCTGCTTTAGAAGTAATAAAACAGGATCCATTATATATAGAAAGATTTAAATGAATTGTTCTGCTATAAGACGTTGATATTTGGATCTTATCTTTACAAAAAAGAAAAAAAAAAACTGAAACAAATGAAAAACAATGTTACGCATAATTTTCTTTATTAATAAAAATTAAAACTAATTTCCTTGAGCCGTTGAAAAAATTTGGATATTAATTGCAATTTTTCACATCGTGAACATGACATAACATAACACAGGTTTAAAAAAATTCAATTCATTGAAAATTATACGAAAATGGATCACAATTTCAGTATCTTACTGACTTCTTTGGATGAATTTTTTGTTGGGATAGAATGTTTTATAAAAAGCGATAAGAAAAGGTAATAATATTATATATTCATAAATAATTCAACATGTATTAATAGAAATTCGTAAGACATTACTTTGATTAAAGTAAATTCAAAGTTGCAGAAGTCATAACGTTTTTTTTTTTTTAACACCTAAATGTACCCAAAACATATTAATTTAGTCTCGATTAACAAAATATCATTCTTACTCAGAAAATATACTTACGTGAAAAATATATTGAATAAAGCGGAATTAGGAAAATATTTTATAGTATTAGTTAAAAATAGGAGAAAATAATTATCAAATGATTCCCTTGTAAAAGAATTTGATCTTATATTATGTTTCTAAGTAATTATTTCAATAGATTAAATGCTATAATTGGTTTAATTTGTATGTTTTACATATATAACTAAGATTATTCGGTTAATCGAATAATTTCTCAATAATCGGTTATTAACCGATCAACTTTTAACCTCGAATAATTATTTGTCGAATAAACCGATTAATATGAACACTCGAATAATTGGATACCCTATTAGATACTGACGTATGATTAATATTAATTCTTTAGTATTTCAGTATTTTGCTTATTTCTTTTAAACTGCCAGAGTCATTGATAATATTTTGAACCCAAATCAATGGTAATATTTAAGGTTTCCATTTATAGGCAAAACGAATATATTAAAATATGTTCATATATTTCGACAAAGCTCTGAAAATTAAAATCGAGTGAAAATTAAATTGAGGAAATGTTAATAATGCTCTAAATAAAATATTCGAATTAAATAATTTATTTATTTATTTATTTATTTATTTATTTATTTATTTATTTATTTATTTATTTATTTATTTATTTATTTATTTATTTATTTATTTATTTATTTATTTATTTATTTATTTATTTATTTATTTATTTATTTATTTATTTATTTATTTATTTATTTATTTATTTATTTATTTATTTATTTATTTATTTATTTATTTATTTATTTATTTATTTATTTATTTATTTATTTATTTATTTATTTATTTATTTATTTATTTATTTATTTATTTATTTATTTATTTATTTATTTATTTATTTATTTATTTATTTATTTATTTATTTATTTATTTATTTATTTATTTATTTAAAATTATACGATAATTTGATTCAATATTTCAAATATCAATAGAATTTTTATTGATTTCTACCGAAATGCAATTGTTATAAATATTGCATTATCTCTCCTTAATGAAATTCAAATTTATATGCAATTATAACCATATTTTCAAATCGCATACTCTTAAGTGGTAGGTTCAAAATATCTAAATTTATTTATTTGCTCTTGTCTCTATATTATATTTTTGTGCTAAAATTCTATGTTAAACCTCTTCCGGTTTTAAATTTTCTTTTTTTTATGCAACAAAATAAAAACCAACAAAAAAGTAAGAAAACATTTTTTTGGCATTGATCGACGACGACGACACAGTCACGCAATTGATGCAGAAAATTGTTGAGAAATAAATAAAACACAAACATACACACACACACACACACTAGAGGACAGTTAAAAAAAAAAGAAAATAATGTTTTTTTGGCATGGTCATGCTCAATAGCAATGTTAGGAATTTCAACCCAAAGGGGGGTCTTAAAACATCAGCATACATCAATATTTAACAGTTGGTAGTAGTGGCAAAAAAAAAAAAAAAAAAACAAGTAGTACCCCATTTACTTTTGGGGGTCTCTAAAACACTTGTGTGCACCATTTCCATTTCCATCACTTTGAAAGTGTTCGCGCATGTCGTCACTTGTTATTTATTACATTGGGCAATGGTCGCAGTTAAAATGCCAAATGGCTACTGGGTGGGAAAGGGAGCTTTGTTAAGTCTGGTAACGTGTCAGACATTTGCTGGTTAGTTGACTCACTTGTATATTGGACTGTCAAATTATTTGTCCGTCTGTCGTTCTGTTGGTTGGATTGTTTGTCTGAGAGGCTGAATTTATGTGTGTGTTGTTTGCTGCAAAAATGTCTGCAATGCTTTTGGTTTCAGTGCTGCTCGTTTTAAGCCGTTATAATGTTAACACCACTAATGGCCAGTATGACTACGTTTATTCAACGTTTGTTGAGACAACATTTTGTTGCATTAAAATAAATTGTTGTACTATTGAGTAGAGTAGATGTGGAGTATTAAGAGATAATAATGAGCCTGATGATTATAATGTGAGGTAGTCGAATTTCTGAGAGGATTAAAAGAAAAATAATATTTTTGTATTTCTGGACTGTACCCTGAATTATAGTAAAGTTTATAGTCTGGTCTATAGTCTCGTTTAGAGTTTGGACTATAGTCTGGACTGTAGTTTAGTCTATAGTCTCGACTATAGTCTAGTTTGTAGTCTGGATTATAGTCTAATTTATAGTCTGGACTATATTCTATAGTCCGATCTATAATTTAGTCTATAGTCTGGACTATAGTTTAGTCTATAGTTTAGTTTATAGTCTGGACTATAGTTTAGTCTATAGTCTGGACTATAGTTTAGTCTATAGTTTGGACTATAGTTTAGTTTATAGTCTGGACTATAGTTTAGTCTATAGTCTGGACTATAATTTAGTATATAGTCTGGAGTATAGTTAATCGATTGATTGACTAGACTAGTATAGTTTATAGTCTGGACTTTAGTCTATCTTATAACCTGGACTTTAGTCTATCTTGTAGTCTGGACTATATTCTATAGTCTGAACTATAATGTAGTCTATAGTCTCGACAATAGTCTAGTTTGTAGTCTGGACTATAGTCTAGCTTATAGTCTGAACTATAGTCTAGCTTATAGTCTGAACTATAATTTAGTCGATAGTCCCGACTATAGTTTAGTCTATAGCCTATAGGTTAGTCTATAGGCTCGACTATAGTCTAGTTTATAGTCTGGACTATATTCTATAGTTCCGACTATAGTTTAGTCTATAGTCTGGACTATAGTTTAGTTTATAGTCTAGACTATAGTTTAGTCTATAGTCTGGAGTATAGTCAGTCGATTGATTGACTAGACTAGTATAGTTTATAGTCTGGACTATATTCTATAGTCTGAACTATAATTTAGTCTATAGTCTCGACTATAATTTAGTCTATTGTCTAGGCTATAGTTAAGTCTATAGTCTCGACTATAATTTAGTCTATTGTCTAGGCTATAGTTAAGTCTATAGTCTGGACTATAGTTTAGTCTGTAGTATGGTCTACATTCTGGACTATAGTCTAGTTTATAGTTTGGACTATAATCTTTAGTCTGTAGTATGGTCTACATTCTGGACTATAGTCTAGTTTATAGTTTGGACTATAATCTTTAGACTGGGCTATAGTTTAGCCTAATATCTAGACTAAAGTCTATATAGTTTATAGTCTGGACTACAGTTTGATCTATAGTCTGAACTATAGGCGGGGTTAAAGTTAAGTCTGTATTTTATCATACTTTCCTGTTTTGAAAACTTAAATTAAGACAAATTCTTTTTACTTTATTCCTTTTACCCTAAAAGAAATTCTATTAAAAGAATTTTTATGCAAAAAAAAAAATAATAATAATAATAATAATAATAATAATAAAATTAAATTCAAAAAGGAATTCCAATAAAGAGATGGCTTGCCAACAAGACTTGCATGACAGCACCATTAAATTCTTCGCTTTTTTTTTTTTTGTAGTTCCGTTTATTATTAAACATCATAAGCAAGCCATACAGACAGGCGGACAGACGGTCAGTTTTTAGCCAACCATTTCTAGTTCCGTTACAAACTTCTATTAATTATTTTCCTCTATTGCAATAAATAATGACACGACGACCGAGTGACCAACTAACCAGAAACACTAGCAAAATATAATCGCTTTTAACTGAACAGGTAGATTGTCAGTAAAACAAACTGCTAATACTTTCATATGTAGTTACACACATACATACTTCTTAGTATATGCAATTGTTTATAAATACCTAGAGATAAATATTTAATGACAGAATGTGTAACTATTTTACATAAACATTTTAATACAGTGAGCATTTGTTTTTGAGTTGTAGTGACAAAATGTTTTAGTTAGAAAATATTTTTTCATATGTTGTGATTACAGGAGAAAAAAAATAGTGGAAATTGTTACATATTCTATTTTAGTGAGAAGAAGACTAAATTACGTATGACTAATATTAATTACTTAAGTCATTTAATATATATCATACGCACCAGTAAAACTAAATGACTATTTCATTTTCAAATTTGTTTTTTTAAAACACATTTGCCTCTACTTTTTAAGAAATTTCTTAATTTCTTTTATTTTTTACTTTAAACTCTAAAATTGTCATCTACCTCTGTCAACACTCAATTACTTCTAGCTCAAGTCTCTATATTGCTTTAACATCTTCTAAACCACAAATTAAGTTTTATTTCTATTTAGCAACTTCAAAAGAAACCCACCTTACACATCTTCATACAAGTGATTTTCTTTAAAAGACACCCACTTGCTTTTAATATTTTGATTATGTTCATAGTAACTAGATTTCATTAAGCTGCTTTCATGGTAACAACAACAACAGCAGCAACAACAACAATAATAATGACTGTCTGAACTGAACTCTGGGTATACAGCAATAAATTTGCTAAATATGCCAACAACATTAACAAAACAGTAATGGCAACAACACATACATTAGCAAATAATATTCTCAAACAAAAGAAAAAAAAAACGCAATAAAGATTGACTGACTTGCCAAAAAGTATGCTAGAAAATATTCACCAAATAAAACTCATTGACATAGTTACGCAGTGAAACATACTTTTATATATTTATGTATAAAGAAGAGTACATAATAGGAATGCTAGGATGGGTAATAAGGGATATAAAAGGGACAAAGAAAAAAAGAGAAGTTTTTCTATAGAAAAGTCTACTCTAAAACAAAAAATCTGTAAAAGTTTACTCTTAACAAAACAAAAAAAATTCTGAAGAAAAATCTACTCTTAACAAAGAGAAATTTTTCTATAAAAAATTATAAACTGAAGAGAATATCTTTTATAGAAAAGTTTTACTCTTAAGAAAAAGAAAATTTTTTATAGAAAAATTGTACTCTTAAGAAAGAGACAATTTTTCTATAAAAAATTGTTAATCTTAAGAAAGAGACAATTTTCTAAAAACAAAGAGAATTTTTTCTGGACAAATTGTACTCTTAAAGAAGAGAAATTTTTCTATAAGAAAAATAATAAAAAAAATTGTAAGCTGAAAAGAACATTTTTCATTGAAGTTTTACTCTTAAGAAAGAGAAAATTTTCTATAGAAAAATTGTACTTTAAAGAAAGAGCTTATTTTATAAGAAAAATGTACTTTCAACAAATAGATGTTTTTTTTATAGAATTGATCTCTTGATAAAGAGAAACTTTCCTTAAAAAAAATTGTTCTTTTGACAATGAAAAACTTTTCTATAGAAAAATTTTTATCTACACAAAGAGAAACTTTTCGGTAGAAAAATTGCTCTCTTGACAAAGAGAAACTTTTCTATAAAAAAAAATTTTTCTCTAACAAAGATAAATTTTTTTATAGAAAAATTGTTCTCTTGACAAAGAGAAACTTTTCTATAGAAAATTGTTCTCCTGACAAAGAGAATCTTTTCTATAGAATAATTTTTATCTTGACAAAGAGAAGCGTTTCTATAGAAAATCGTTCTCTTGACAGACAAACTTTCCTAAAAAAAATTGTTCTCTTGACAAAAACTAACTTTCCTATAGAAAAAATTGTTCTCTTGACAAAGAGTCATTGTTCTATGGAAAAAAAATCTCTTAACAGTGAGAAATTTTTCTATAGAAAGGAATTTTCTCTTACCAAAGAGAAATTTTCTACAGAAAAAAAAAATTTTCTTACCAAAGAGAAATTTTTCAATAGAAAAAATTTTCTCTTACCAGAGATATTTCCTAATAGAAAAAATTTTCTTTTACCAAAGAGAATTTCTCCATTGAAAAAAAAATGTCTTGCCGAAGATACATTTTTCTATAGAGAAAAAATTTCCAAAAATGAACATTTCTCTATAAAAAAATATTGTGTTAACAAATAAATTTTTCATTTAAGAGAAAATTTCTCCTTTAAAGAAAACATATTTCTATAGAAAAATTTCTCTGTATTAAGAGAATTTTTTTTTTTTATAAGAAAATTTATCTTATTTAAGAGAACATCTTCTTTCTTTGTTAAGACAAGCTTCTCTTTCCTAAGATAACATTTTTCTATATACAAATTTCTCTGTGAGGAAAACATCTTAAATTATTTTTTTTTTTTTTTTTATAAAACGAATTTCTCCTTGTTAAGAGAATATTTTCAAATTCCTCTTTTTTTTCTATAAAAAATTTCTTAACAAAGGAAAAAAAAACATTTTTTTACAGAAAATGTATCTTAAGATAAAAGATAAGAAAACTATTGAATATTTTTCTTCAGAAAAATTTTTCTTCTATTTAAATTTTTAAGTAGTACTTTTCAGAAAACTTTGTTCATCTCTGCAACACACCCATAAAGTGTATATTACATAGTATATGTCTTTATGTATGTGTTTTTATGTGTATTTTAATGTAGAAAACGTGTAAAGAAACTTTTTTTTTTTTTTTTTTTGATTTTTTGTTTTCGTCTTCTTGTTGTATTTTATGTCTCTAGAGCAGACACTCCTTATTTTTATCTAGAGTATATACGAGTATACAAGTACGAAAAGCAACAACAACAACAGAAAGACTGTGAACTATTTAAAAGGATTCTGTTGTTGTACACAAAACCTACACTCTTACATTCATTTACAGTCTTATACACATTCTAGCCATTTATCTATACAAATATTGTGTGTGTGTTCTCCAAGTTTGTTTAAAAGGCACTAATACATTAGCAAAATTGTATATACCATTACCAATATAATTTCACACACACAAACACATATAAAGATGTATATAGACACCAACTGTGTCTGTGATTTTAGGTCGAAGTCTGTCTGGCATAAATTTACAACGTTTGTCCTACTAAACAACAGCCAGACCTGAAGTCAGTTAACAGATGAAATTGCTTGTCTGTCATTCAGTCAGTTGTTGAGTCATTTAGTCATTTATTGGCTGATATATTTTTTTGTTAGTAACAAAACAGCAGAATACAACAAAAACATATACAAATGGAATTTTATGCTTAACACCCAACACCCCAATATTTTGCCACCTTTCTCCATCTTATAGCAACAATTTCACATGGCCTCTGTTTGTTTCATCATATACATACACTAACACATAAAAAGTTGTGTGTGTATATATATTTCCGAACCGGCATTGCCTGCAGACACCAACCGACAACACACACATTATCACACAATCGAAAATTTTAACGTCACAACAACTACTTATTTAAGCCAACCAACCGTCATAACGAAAGACTGAGAGTCTAACGGTCAGATTATCAGAATATTATTGTTAGTGTGTAGGTATGTATGTGTGTGCGTTGTGAAGCAGACGGTAGTTAGTCAGCAAAAAAGTACCATTAACATCATTTGTACTTGTTAACGTTTGGATTATAAATTTTCGCCTTTAAGAGCTTGCAAAAGCACTTATTGATGATAAACTTTTTCTTCTTTTAAGGACTTTTTTCTTATTTTTAGATAAATACTTCTTTTTTTTTTTTTTGAAGAAAGCACCAGAGAATTTGCTAAGATAATTATTTTATATTAAAAAAAAACTTTTTCTTTATAAAAATGTTTCATTAAGAAAACAGTTGCCTTAAAAAATTTTAATCTTAATGGCAATTTTTTTCTGTTAGGTAAGACTTCTATAGAAAAAAAAATACGAAGAAATTTTTTTTAAGAAAAATTCTTTCATAGACGTTTTTTTTTTTTTTTTTTTTTCAAAAGAGTCTTAAGAGACTTTTGCTCTTAATTCAGAAATTATTCATATATATTAAGTAGGATAAAAAAAAAAACGTTTTTCCAACTGAAAAAAATTTTGCAACTGAAAATTTTCTTTAAAGCAAAATATTTTTTCTATAGAAAATGTTCACCTAAATAAGAGAATTTTTAATATAAAAATTTACTTTTAAAAGAAAGTAATTTTCTTAAAGAATAGGTTGCTTTTAAAGGTGAGACTTTCTTCAATAGAAAAATTTACTCTTAAGTAAGATTTTTTTCTGTAAAAATATTACTCTTAAAAAAATTTAAATCTACTGTTTTAGATTTTTTTATAAAAAAAAAATTATTGTTTTTATTTTGAAAATTTAACTCCTAAATAAAGCTCTTTTTCTATTGAAAAATTTGCCCTTAAATAAGAGATTTTTTTCTGTTGAAAAGTTTACTCTTTTTCTATTCAAAAATATAGTCCAAAGAGATTTTTTTATAGAAAAATGAAAAATTAATGTATAAAAAATTTAAATCTTAAATAATAAAAAAAAAATAAAAATAAAATAAAAATTTACTTTCAAGCGAATTTTTTTATTATTAAAAAAAAACAATTTTTAAATGAGAAAACTTTTTTTGAAAAAATTTAAGAGTAAATAAGAATTTTTTATAATTTACTCTTAAGTAAGAGATTTTGTTCTGTTGCAAAATGAAAATTGAGATTTTTATTACAGATGAATAAAAAATGAACAAAACGTTTTCTATAGAAAAATTTTCTCTCAAACAAGAGATTTGTTTTATTAAAAAAAAGTAATTCTTAAATGACAAAATTTTGTTTGAAAAAATTTAAAAGTAAATAATAATTAATCATTTTTGAATTTTTATTCAGGCTCAAGTTCATTATTGTAATAATTTTTCTAGAATACAAAAAAAGATTTATTTATTAAATAATAATTTTTTATTATTTGGTCGTAAATAAAAGTCTCTATTGAAAAATTTACTCTAAAATAAGAAAAATTGAAAAATTTGTTGTTAAATAACTGATTATTTTGGAAAAAAAATGCCTAATTTTTTTTACCAATTTGCTGAGTTAATGGGATTGCAAACGGGTTTTATTGAAATATATTCAAATTGGCATGTTTTTAAAACATCAGGGTCATTTTGGCCCCAAGGCCGTTTAAAGGTTTATTTAATTTTTTTACTATTTTGGAAAAAATGCCTTATTTTTTACCAATTTGCTGAATTAATGGGATTGCAAACGGGTTTTATTGAAATATATTCAAATTGGCATGTTTTTAAAACATCAGGGTCATTTTGACCCCAAGGCCGTTTAAAGGTTTATTTAATTTTTTCCACTATCATTGTAAATATCGGTTGTTAATAAATAAATTTCTTAAGTTTTATAATAATCTACCGAAAAATAGATAAAATTTCGACTAGTTTCCATCAAATATTGCAAATATTATAAAATTTGACCTTTGACCTTTAAAGTTTATGGGTGAATGTCGTCAAAATTGTATGAAACTCTTGATTTATATTTAGAATTATGTGGATTATAAATTTTTAAAAAAAGTTCCATTTAAACTACACAACAATGTAATAAAATGGCTGATTTGCTAAAATATTACATAAAAATGGGTTTTTCTCGAAATCCGCTGAATTCAAAATGCAGGTACAGGCAAACTATAAGAGGTATTGACCTAATTTTTTTACTGTTTTATTCCGTAATCTGTTGTCCATAAATCCCTATGAGATCTCCCAAAAACAGTTTAACGTTATTCTATAAAGACAAAAACTCATATTCAAGTAACTACAAATGTATTTTAAGTAATACAATTGTTTTATTCGAATATTTTCAAAAATATATTTATTTTTTTCTTGTCACATTTCGAATTCAAGTGCTCGGAGACACGTTAATGGCCTGGGGAATTTTAAATAACTTTTACATTTTTCAACCAATTTTTGTGTTTTATATCTTTTTGTAACATTAATTCTATGTACATTACGATTCCTTTACAATAAAGTGTAAAACTAATTATTTAATGACAAAATTTTTGAGAAAACTGAAAAAAATGCATATTTTCCCCTTGTAAATGCATCTTCAATCTTCAGAGCCGTTGTGGCACCAGTTAACGAAGTCCTATTGCCCTAATTTTTTGCACGACGTATTTTTATAACCCATAGAACAATTTTGAAGGGGGGGGGGGGGGGGTATATTACGGCCTGTAGGATAACATTTCTTTTTTTTCCGTCATACAAGCTTGGAGCACTCTAATGCTCAAGCTAGACTGGGTGATTTTGTTTCATTGGCAAAAATACAAAAGTAATAATTTTATATGACTATTTTGTGTTAAAAATATAAAATTGACAAAGTTTGATTAAATATATAAATAAAATTGGTGCATGTTTTCTAAACTTTTATTTTTCTATTTAATTTTCCCTTTTATTTTTAATAGTAATCAATAAAGAACGGAACCACTTTTTTTTCTGTAAAATTATTCTAGTACAAATGAATGTAAAAATTCATTAAATAATTTTAATTTCACATTTTTTAACTCACGGTCTTATCTGTAGATAGAAAAGCTAAATTTAATTTATTTTAATATCATTAAAGAGGAATAATCATTTAAAAACATTTTGCACTCTAATAAAACTTTGTCAGAAATATTTGTATTACTTTATTACACGTATAGTCTAGTATTCCTTAATAATATTTATAGTATTAAAAAAAATATATATTTTTCCATAATTTGTATGTTATTTGTCCAAATTCAAAAAAATTTGGTACGTATAATAGCGTTATAAGTACTAACATGACCAACTTTTAGAATTTTGTTTTTAAGTTTGTGGAAAATATGGAATTTTGAAATTTCAGGATGTATGGGGGGTATAAGAGACCTTGCACCGATTTTTTTTAAACTTCATATTTTTCTTAATTATTCCAAGCTTTAATAGTATGCAAAATTTCATAAGCCTTGAATAACTCCTTCTATTTTTGTCCAGTCGTTATAAGGGAACGAATCACTGTGTGTCGGTGTGAAAAACTAAGAGAACGTTTTGCAAAAATTAGCTGTCATATAAAGGAAATTTTATCGATCGTTTTAGTATGTTTTGTTTTTTTTATAGAATAGTGTGTTCTCAATTTAGAGATTTTTTTTTTTTTTTCTCTAGAAAAAATTTTCTTAATTTGTAGAAATTTCCTGTAGATGAATTAAGTATAGAAAAAGTAACTCATAACTAAGATACTTTTACTATGAAATAATTATTCTTTGGCAAGAGATTTTTTTACAAAAAATTCTATTTAGAAAAATTATTGTATTAGAAATACATTTGCTTTAAGAGACTTTTTATAATGCTGCTCTTAATTAAGGTAATTTTTCTTATCACAAAGTTATTCTTAATTTGAACACCTTATCAATAGAGAAAATACATTCTCCTTCCTATTCGGAAATTTTACGCTTTTGGACAAAAATTTAACGGCAATAAGAGAAAGAGAAATTTAATTTTAGAAAATAAATTTTCTGTAAAGAAAAGCTTTTTGGATAAATTTGTATAAAGAAAATATGCGAAAGTATTTGTTAAATAAAAAATATTTTTTATTTTTGTTTTTCTATAAAAAAAAAAATTTGATTTGGTACTTTTAAATAATATTGGTACCTTTTTAAGTTCTCCAATTGCTTTCGTTTGTTTCCGACTACATAGCCATGTGCTTTTATTCCACTTGTTTCTATATATTTCTTTTTTTCTTTTTTACATGCTCAATTTACCACGGTCGTCGGTTTTTTGAATTTGCCCGACTTGGGTTATGTTCGTTATTGAGGATTCAGCCGTTTATATACAAGTGCACATGTCTGTTGCTTAACTGTGATAGTATGAGTTGTATCAGCTGATGTGTGTGAGTGTGGGGTTATATTTTAGGGGTTAAGTGAATAAATACTAGCGCCTTTTAACCACCCACTTTGAACTACATTTGTTTTCGTTTTTTTTTTTTTTTTTTTTTTTAATTTTTCTATGTTAAACTTTTATGTGCTGCTATTCTTAAGTCTTCTTCTCCTTCATTCCATTTTCCGTTCGTCTTTGTGTTTTTTTTTTTTTATTGTTGTTGACTGCTGTTTGTTGTTTGTCCTGGTTAGACACGAACTTATAAATTTTTGTTGTTGTTGCTGCTGTTATGGGTTTGTGTGTTTGCTAACGACGACAACAGATTGTGAGACGCGCCCGTTGTATTGGAGCCTGTCTGTGACGTTGTTTTTTTTTTTTTTTTTTCGAGTATATACATACGTTTTAGTGCTCTCTCTTTCTTTTGGTTCATTTGTGTGTTGTGTCAGTCGTCATCACTGTTGGATTTAGTAGCACAACAACAATAACAACAATAATACTTGCTGCTGTTGGTTGGATGCCTTTAACGCCATGTGTTATTAGCTATGGGGCAACAAAACTAAAAGTGGGTTTTAACCAAAAACACCAACATAACGAACGAATAAACGAATGATTGAACGAACTATAGGTGGGTCAGTCGAATAGACTGTTAGTGAAACAGTTATATTACTCACACACACAAACACATTTATGCACCTAAAATAGTTAAAGTGCTGATTGTGTGAGTTTTTCCATAAAGGATGTTGGACGAAATAAACTAAAACTAGTGTCAATGAGAACAACAAAATTGGTACTTTTTTTGAGATCAAATTTTAACAGCAACTTTATTACGAATTAATAATTCTCCAAAATTTTTTTATATCGTCCTTAATTTACTTTAAATATATATTGTTGTATCTAAAAAAAATTATGAAAAGTTTGTCATATTATCTATTTTTCTGGAAGCCTCTAAAAATAATACAATTAAGTACCTTGGTATCTTTCTATTAAAAATTGTACCATTAATTTCAGAAAAAGTTCCTATCCATTATTCCTCTCCTATTCCTTTAGTGGTTTATGTACAAAATAAAATCTACAAAACATCATATATTTTTATATATATTTTGCTAGTTTCTTTGTAATTCTCATCTTGTTTTTTTATATTTCATACAACTCTTTTTATTTTTTGTTGTTGGTCAATACAATTGTGGGTCATCATTCCATATAAAAATCTATGTATATGAAATAGTAAGCTTATATATGTATTTCTATGTATGTAAGGATACTCTCTATAAAAATCATTTGACTCTGAAACTGATGCTGATGTTGATGTTGGAACTGTTTATGATGCTGGTCTATTGTTATTCACTACAGTCTGTTGGTTTTATAGTTAGAACATTTATACCCATACACACACAGATATCCATACATACATTTGCTATTTACCCCATTAGAGTAGGAAATACATTTTATGACGTTTTTATATGCATCACTTGTTATGGGTTGTTGGCTGGTTGGTTGGCTTTAGTGTTGTGCTGTGTATTTACTGGTGTGCAGTACTTAAAGTTGCCTGCCTCATCTTTCAGTGACTGCTAATTTAAATAGGTCAACTTAAATTCGTTGGAAAATTTTGTAATTTTAAATTGTTTAGTATTGTTTTAAGGATTCTCAATAGGAATTAGAAATTAAGAAATTTATTAGGAATTTTCTAAAGAAAAAGATCATCTAAAGAAGATAAACTTTATATTGAAAAATGTCTCAAACAAGAAAAATTTTCTATAGCAAAAGTATTCGCGAAAAAACGATTTTTTATGGAAAAAAAATTATTAAAATTTCCTATAGAAAAAAAATGTCTCTAAATGTGACAAATTTTGTATAGAAAAAATATCTCCAAAAGTCAACTTTTCTTTAGCAAAATGTCTCTTCTTTAGCAAATGTATAGAAAAATGTCTCTAAAGGATACAAATTTTCTATAGAAAAAATGTCTCTAATGGAGTCAAATTTTCTATAGAAAAAACGTCTCTCAAAGTGTCAACTTTTCTATAGAATAATTTCTCTAAAAAAGGCAACTTTTCTATAGAAAAATAGTCTCTAAAAGAGAAAAAATGCATATAGAAAAATAGTACCTAAAAGAGACAAATTGTTAAAAGAAAAATAGTCTCTAAAAGACATAAATTTTCTATAAAAAATAGTCTGTAAAAGAGAACAATTTGCTAAAAAAAAAAAAATGTCTATAGAAATAGTGTCTTTTAAAAAGTGTCGCCAAAAGAGACAAAATTTCTATAGAATGTCTTGTCCAAAAATATGCTCTTAATAAGACTATCTTATCTTTTACAGAATAATTTTTTCTTCTAAGCAAGAATTTGCTCTTTAATTACAGCCTTTCTTTGCTCTTAAGTAAGATTTACTCTTAATTAGGAAACTATTTTCTATAGAAAAATTTACCCTTAATTAAAAGACTTTTTTCTATAGAAAATTTGCTTTATTATAATTGAGACACTTCTATAGAAATATTTTCTTTAAATTAACAGACTCTTTCTATAAAAATATTTCTTCTGTCTCTGATATATTTTCTCTTTTTTTCTAGGGAAAAAATTACTCCTAATTATGAGACTTTTTTTATAGAAAAAATTACTTTTAATTAAGAGACTTTTTTATAGAAAAAAATTACTCTTAATTAAGAGACTTTCTATAGAGAAAACTTTCTCTTAATTAACATACTTTTTTTATAAAAAAAAATGCTCTTAATCAAGAGACTTTTCCATAGAAAAAATTACTTTTAATTAAGAGACTTTTCTATAGAAAAAATTACTCTTAATTAAGAGACTTTTCTATAGAAAAAAATACTTTTAATTAAGATACTTTTCTATAGAAAAAATTACTCTTAAATAAGAGACTTTTTAAAGAAAGAAATTACTCTTAATTAAAAGACTTTTTTCTATAAAAAAAACACTTAATTAAGCGACATTTTTTCTAAGGAAAAAATTAATATTTATTAAGAAATTTTTTCTATAGAAAAAAATAATCTTAGGACTTTTCTTTAATAGAAAAAATTACTTTTAATTTAGAGACTTTTTTCCATAGAAAAATTTACTTTTGATTTAGTATGTTTTCTATAGAAATATTTACTCTTGATATTTTTTCTATAGAAAAATTTACTCTTAATTAAATTTTTTTTTTTTAATAGAAAAAATTACTCTTAATTACGTTTTTTTTTTTTTTTTCTATAGAAAAATTTACTCTTAATTAAGAGTTTTTTTTCCAGTAGAAAAAAATTCTTCTTAATTAGGAGACATTTTTCTTTACAAAAAAAAAAAAAAAAAAAAAAAAAAATACTCTTAATTAGAAAACAATTGACTTTTTTCTGTAGAAAAATTAACCTTTTTCTGTAGAAAAATTTACCTTTTTCTGTAGAAAAATTTACCTTTTTCTGTAGAAAAATTTACCTTTTTCTAAAGAAAAATTTACTCGTACAAAAGTATAAAAATAAGAAAGTCTGCTATAGAAAAATTTACGTTCAATTAAGTATTTTTTTCAATAAAAAAAAATTTACTTTTAATTAAGATTTTCTTCAATAGAAATATTACCCTTAGTTAGATCATTTTTTCTATAGAAAAAATTACGCCAAATAAGATTTCTTTCAGTACAAAGATTTGTTCCTAATCAACAGATTTTTTATTTTTTTTTTTTTTTTTTTGCAGAAAAATATATTCTCCCAATTAGCTGATTTTTTTCTAAAAAATTTTGAAAAATCTTTAGAGACAAATTTTCTCTTAATTTAATTTTTTTTTCTTTTTTTTTTTAAATTTTGTCTCTTAATTAAGATTTTTTTCCTTTACAAAAATAAACTTTTATTTAAGAGATTTTCTCTTTAGAAAATTCTCTTATTAAAAGTTTTTTTTTTTTAAATTTGCTTATAATTAAACGGCTTTTACTCTCAACTAAGAGACTGTTTTTCTGTAGAAAATTATGTTCTTAATTAAAACAAAATTTCTTCAAAAAAGACAATTAAACTAAAAGAGGAGCAAATGTTTTCTGACTATGGAAAAATTATCTTTCGACATTACGAGGCTTTTAATTTCCTTTAAAACTTTCACATTAGCTTAAAAATAGTTAATTAGGTTAACTAGCACAAATTAGCAACACATAACAATTACTAAGTAGCTTCAGCAAAACTACAAAAAAAAAACTTTAAATGTTCACCCAGGGTATCATAATTTAAATGCCAACAGCAAATTTAAGATAAAACCCCATTAATTTCACTCTATTTTAGTTTACGGCTAAAAACTAAAATAAAATTTAACGAAAAATTTAGCACAAATAACAAAAATCCCCCTCAAAGAAGAAAAAAAAAAATAGTAAAATAAACTCCCAGTGAAAATGTTTTGTTAAGTTTAGTTGAAATAAGTTTTGTTTTGTTCTTTTGCTCATGTAGAGGATAAAACGTGGACTTAAGTTCCTTTTTTTGTCAAGCCATAAATATGGCTCGATGGCTGCATATGTATGTATTAAGTAAGATGAGTGTTGAAATAAAATACGAGGGTTGTTTATTAAAAAAGTTCCTTTTGTTAAAAAAAGTTTTGCAGTATTTGTTTTTTGGGGAAAATTTTAAAAACAAACCCTCTTCCTTTAAAGGGCTTACATATGTGTAGATTCATCACTTTTGTGTGAGTTAGCAATTTTGGGAGAACAAAAAAAAAAAAAATAAGTGAAATAAAAAAATAAAACTAACAGCTTTTATTACTGGGAGGGGTTTGTTTTATGTTAGTTTTTTTATATTTGTTTAACAATTTTGCCAGTATTCCTTTTGTATATGAAAAGGCTAGTAGGGTAGTTCACTATTAGATACAAAAAAATGCAAAGTACTTTTAATAACAGCCCTGTTTTAGAAAAAATTTTGGACCTTAGGTACTGAGAAAATTAATTTCAAATATACCAGATACAAAAGAATATAATTGAAGATCTGTTTAGAAATAAATGCCCCCCTCCCTATTACAAGAATGTGTGTTAGCTTATTTGTGTGCGTATAAAAGCTTTTGTATGTATTGTTTTACAGTTTTCTTCACTTTTTTTTTTATTTTTTTTTTTTTTATTCCATATTTTTGTTTGTTTTTTGTGTTTTTATACCATCCTTCTCTCTCCTTGTGTGTTAAAAATGTCTGTACAAATTCATTGTTATTTTCAGAAAACAAAAATTTGTTTTATTTTTGGGGAAAAACAACGATGCTTTTGTTAAGTGCCATTGTGTAAAAAAAATATGTAGGTTTTTATACCCACCATCAAAAAGATGGGGAATATATTGATTTTGTCATTCCGTGTGTAACATGTCGAAGGAATCATTTAAGACCCCACAAAGTATATATTTTCTGGGTCCTGGTTAGATTCTGAGTCGATCTAGCATAGGGCTCGAACGGGACAACGTAGGGAGCGAAATTTGGCATAAAGATTTATCTTATTTATGGTTTGTTTGGTATTGAAAATGGGCAAAATCGGTTGATAAATAAAAAAGTTATGGGCTAAAAACTAGAAACACAGGGTGTCCGTTTCATACTTTTCTGCTGATATATCTTAAAAAAAAGCATGTACGGCAACGAAATTTTGTACAAATAATTTGAGGGTCGATATAAACTTGGAAACCAAAAATGGGCGTGGTCCGCCCACCTCCCATATAAAGTGAAACTTCAACGACGTTGTGTTCAAATAGTTCAAGGACCAATGTAAACTCGGAAACAAAAAATGGGCGTGGTCTGCCCACTTTACCGCCCACCTCCCATATAAAGTAAAATTTGAAATAGTTGATGGTGAGTATATAGATTCGGCCGAGCCGAATATAACATTCGCGCTTGTTTTTTTTTTAATGTGAGATCGAAAAATTCTTAACACACATTTTGCCTCATAACTTTTTTCGGACTCAACATTCAAACTTTTTTTTTTATCTAGTTATCATGGAAAAATACTTCAGTTATTATTTTTAATAACAACCATGTTAATTTGTCCTTATTTTCATCAAAATAAGTGACGAAAAAGATTTACGTCCTACAAGTTATTAAAAAATTTCAAAAAATCCAAATAGATCTTACAAATAATTGGCCACAGAATTAAATGTCGTCCGTAAAACCATTTCTAATGTTATTAAACAGAATCAGGAGAATTTTACTATTGATGTGAAACTTAGTTCGGTAAGAAAAAAGGACCACATGATATTGGGAAGGCCAGAAAATTGAAGGCATATTGAAAGGAACTCCAAACACATCTGGTAGAAAATCAGCTCAGTTTTCTCAGTGCTTCGACTATTTGGTGCGAAAATTTAAAGCTAATGGGAAAGTTGATAACATATAAAGTTCAAAAAATTCCAAACTGGAATTCTGCAAAAAAAATTACAAGCCAAAAATAGGACTCGGAATTTAAAACCAAATTTCATACAAAAATACTCAAGCTGTATAATTGACGAAGAAACGTAGGTGCTGGCATAATCTTCGCAGCTTGTGTCTCAAAAATTTTTATTGCTAATGCTCGAATCAATGTTGGAGATAAGTTTAAGATCCAAAAGCAGCAAAAATTTCTTACAAAATTCATGGTATGACAAGCTTTTTGCAGTTGCGGCAAAACAGGAAAGTCATTTGATACATTCGGATCTATAAATACCAAAATATGAATAAAGGAATATTTGCAGAAATGACTTCTTATTTTCTTGAGAAAGCACAACGTGTCCACATATTTTTGGACCCATTTGGTATCATGTCACTACTGTAAGAAAACTCTGGAGTGGTATCAAATCAATAACATAGTTTTAGTACCAAGAGAGGTAAATTTTCAAAATTGTTCATAGCTAAGACCAATGGAGAGATATTGAGCTCTTGTGAAAAGTGAATTCAAGAGCACAACAAATGTGACCCAAAATACCGAAGATTTTAACAGAAGATTTGCACACTGTTCCAAAAAAGTGACTGAAGCAACTATCAAATCTCCAAAGAAAGGGTTTTGAAAAATGGTCCACAATTGTATAATTAGTGGTTAGAATCATAAAAATGATATATTTCTGTGATCTGTGCTAAATTATTAAATGATTAAAAAAATAATGAAAACTCAACCGTTTCCAAGTTATTGAATATTATGTATGTTAAGAATTTTTCGATATCACTCCTTACTATGGTACCACACACTTTCTATTATTTTTTCTTTGGCTTTAAATTTCTTTTGTTGTTTTTATTTTTTCTTTTACTTTTTGGCAACTTAAAAAACAAAATGTTTTTCATGGCAATATACGAGTAGCTAGAGATTTGTTTTACACCTTTATTTTTATTTTGGGAGGTAAAAGAAAAAACAACATTTGTTCATCCACTCTTAAAAAAATATAGTTTTATTTTCGGTTATATTTTTTAGAACTTTTTTTTTCATGTTGTGTTTTTTTCCCTTTAAAAGCAAAGTGTCCTAGTTTACATTTGACACTTTTGCCTTAAGTTACCGCAGACTTAAATGGCAAATACATGTTGGTTTTTTTTCCCCTTAAAGAAAATATAAAATAAATTTTATATAAAAATACATTTAAAAAATTTGTGGGAGAATACATATAAATGAGTTAAGAGTTGCAAACTTATTTATAATAGAGAAAGCTAGAAAGATGAAATATGGACTGTAGATTGGTCTCCTAACGAATAAATCCACTAGGACGCAAAGAAAAAATATGATGAATAGCAACCATAATCGAGTACTGTCATATTATGGTTAGATTTTATGGTTGTTTGTAAATTATATTATGGTTAGATGTAGCACCATAATATGGCTGAATCATAATAAAAATATTGTTGATCTGCAACCATAATTTTGTTGTATATGTACCTAATTCATGTATATAACAATAATATGGTTAAATTACAATAAAAATATTGTTGATCTACAACCATATTTTTATGTATATATACTTGATTCATGTATACAGCAATAATATGGTTAAATAACAATAAATATATTGTTGATCTACAACCATATTTTTGTTGTATATATACTTGAGTCATGTATACAGCAATAATATGGTTAAATCATAATAAAAATATTGTTGATCTACAACAATATTTTTGTTGTATATATACTTGATTCATGTATACAGCAATAATATGTTGAATCACAATAACTGTATTTAGCGTTGAGAAACAATTATTATGCCTAAAAATAAATAAAAGCCAATTAATTTATCGTATGGAAGTTTTTATTAAAATTAATTATAATTTAGTTATGTAAAGTAAATCACATTGTTATAAAAAGATAAATTTATCACCTGTGAACGATGAAACTTAAGAAATTTCTCTCGTACAAGCTGACACTCCGAAGATAACCAATTATGTAGTTTTCTTTGTATATTATGCATACAAAATATTTTCACAATAAGAAACATTTATTTATTTCTAATTTAACTTTAATTAAAATAATTTATTTAAAATAATTCACTTTTTTTATATACATTCAGCATATTTTCTAATACATTTTTAACTTGCCGACAGACAACTTGCTCAATGCAAGAAGCAAACTAAACTGAATAAAAATCAACAAGTATACTTATTGTCAAGTACTAATAATTTATATTGTTGTCAATTCAAAATTACAAACAAAATATTATATTCAAGTATTGAAAATATTTTTTTTACACATACAATTTTAACAACAATAATGTGGTTCTAATTTAAACATATTGCTTAACATGTTGTGCCAACAATATAATTGTGAGTTGAGAACAAATGTATAATTGCTACAACAAAATTGTTTTTAAAATAAAATATATTCAACAATAAGAATGTTTGCGACGGAAAAATTTCTCTGCAATGAAAATAATATTGTTGGGGCAACCATATTGAGAAATGTTGTTTCTCTGCGTGAAGATGGGATTTTTGGAAATTCGGGATTCTGGGGATGAAAAAGGGTAAAATTGGTAACCTTATATCTCCTAAACTAATGGAGATACAAAAAAAGTTAAATAGTTATTGTTATTCATTTTAAAAATAATCGTATAGGTGTCTGGTACTTTTTTTAAATTCGGCTCTTTTAGGGAGAAAACTGTTAAAAACTGTAATTTGGTATTTTTTTGGCAACCTATTTATTTTTTAATCCAGTAAGCATAGAAAAAAATATACATCAAATTATTATCTTATCGAAAATAGGCGAATACAAGTTTGGTACTTTTTGGAAATTCGAATGTTTAAGAGATAAAAATCGTACCTGATTTTGGTACTTTTTTCACAAAATATTTTTTCTTTTTACTGATGATACATATTTTAACATTAGATTCCAGTACAATTTAAAAATTCATTGGTATACAAACTTTGTTACATTTAGGAGGAATAAAAAAGTACCAAAAAAGGAATAAAATTGAGAAATTAAATTTTATTAAAATTAAATAATGTATTTTTTTTTTTATTATTTTATTAAACCTATAAACGTGAACTTAAGTACATGTAGTCTTAAGTGAGTGAGAATTCACAAGAGGGGACTTTGTGGTACTTTTTTGATCTTCTAATGGTACTTTTTGAATTTTCTATAATATTAAACGTAGAAATATGAAATTAAAAATATATGATCCTAAGTGAGTGAGATTTCATAAGAGGGGATTTGTGGTACTTTTTTGATCTTCTAATGGTACTTTTATAATTTTCCGTAATGTTTTACCTAGAAACACAAAATTAAATATACATGGCTATAAAAAGGCTACCAAGTTTTTATGTGGTCTATGTAGGAGTACTGCAAGATCGGTTTAAATGCTATCTATATAAAAGTGAATGTGTGTTAGTTTGTCTATTTTATGAATTTTATTTCAATGCTTTAATTTTATTTCAATACAATGGGGTAGCGAGGCGCACTGTGTTTATGCTATTAGCAAGTTTTATTCAAAAATTTATAGTTATCAAATTTTAACACCATTAGAATTTATAATATAGTGTGGTTTTTATTAAAAAAAAATCTGCGCTAACGAAGTAGCGGGTATACTGGTCGTATTAATATAAATACTCAAAATAGATACTAAGCTACTAGAAATTTTAATACATTAAATTAAAAAATTACATTATTAAAAATATTCTATAAAAATCCAAATTGGTCCTATAAAAAATTGGCCAAAGAACTAAAGGTCTGCCGTAAAACTGTTTCCAATGTTCTTAAACAGTATCAGCAAAATTTGATCATTGATAGGAAACTTGGTTCGGGAAGAAAAAAATGCGCACTTAATATCACAGAAAAAATTATTACCGTCTTTTTTACAATTAACTGAGTTGTTTAATTTTGCATCGAAATTTAATAAATATGTTCAAGAAAAAATAAAATAAAAAATTAATTTTGGTATGATTTTTTTTCCTATACACATTTTTAATCCATCTACTTGATTGATTTAATTAATTTATTAATTGAGAATTTTTTTCTGTTTTGTATTTTTTATAGTTTTTAGTATAATCATTTTGGTGAGAGGTGCATATTTAAACAAGTCTATAATTGAATGAATTATTTTCATATATATTTGTTAATTGGTGACTTTTTTCTGTGATTGGGAAGGCCAAGAAAATTGAAAGCATATTGAAAAAAGCTCCACACACATCTGGTAAAAAAGCAGCCCGGTTATATAAGTGCTCTGACTACTTGGTGCGAAAAGTTAAAGCTAATGCAGGCTTAAAAACATACAAAGTCCAAAAGATTAGGTTTGAAGGGTTGCACGCCATAGCGAGTGCACTCGGAGACCATAAGGCCCATTGTAATAACCTAAGAAAAGAAATAATATATATGTATCATAACACCCCACCTAAAAAATATCAACGATATACTATTCGATAGGATCATATTGAAACCAGCCCGTACTTCTTACAAACTTAATCAGGTTTGTTAGTGGCATGCCATTAAGACAATAGAGTTGTCGACCGAGAAATCTCAGTATACTCTTGTAGTGCTGGACATTCACATAACAAATGCTGTATGGATTCTTCCTCCTCTTCATCCAGGCAGCTTCTACAATAGCTATTCCCCGGGTGGCCCATATGTTCCGACATACATCCAATCATACTATGTCCTGTGATTATGCCTATGAGCAGCCTTATCGAAGTTCTATTAAAGGATAATAGTGTCCTAGTCCTATTTCGTGACCATTGAGGCCATAATGTCCTTGATACTCTACAGTTGGTGATTGAAGACCACCTGAGTGTCATTTCGCTAATTGACCATTCATCGAGAGTATTAGATAAGGAGACGAAGGAGATGAGAATGCCATCGCAAGCTACGCTAACGTCCAAGGACGACGCATTTACTACACATTCGTCGGCCCTTTCGTTGTCCTGAATACCCTCATGGCCTGGAACCCTCACTAGCTCGACCTGGTAATGACTGAGCAGAGCTAGAGAGCGTATGCAATCGTTTATGCATTTCGACTTAATCATATGGGAGTTTAGAGCCTTGATTACAGCAAGACTGTCCACATATATGCCAATGCAAAAAATTTAGAAGCCAAGAATAGCGTACGGAAATTAAAATCAAATTTCATACAAAAATACTCATGTTGTATAAGGGACGACAAAACGTATGTACTGGCAAATTTTTCGCAGTTTCCGGGTCAAAATTTTTTAAGTTGCTAATGCTCGGGGAGGTGTTGAGGATAAGCTTAGGACCCTAAAGCTGAAAAAAATTCCTAAAAAATTTCTGGTATGGCTGCAACTGCTTTATGCAGCAAAAGAAGCAATTCATCTGTTACATTGGGCTCTATAAATACCGAAATATACATCAAAAAATGTTTGCAAAAAAGGCTTCATCCTTTCATAAGAGAGTACAATGTGTACACATATTTTTGGCCCCATTTGGCAACATGTCACTACGGTAAGAAAGCTCTGTAGTGATACCAAAACAATAACATAGTTTTTGTACCAAGAGAAGTCAATCTTCCAAATTATCCGGAGCTAAGACCAGTGGAGAGATATTGGGCTCTTGAGAAAAGTGAATTGAAAAGCACCAAAAATGTTTACCAAAATATCGAAGATTTTAAAAGGAGATGGGCAAACTGTTCCAAAAAAGTGACTTAAACCAATATTAAATCTCTAATGGAAGGGTTACAGAAAAAAGGTCCACGAGTTCATAAGTAGTAGTTAGAACTATAAAAGTTATATTTTTATGTGATCTGTAATCAAAATATCAACCGTTTCCAAATTATTGAATTATTGAATAAAAAATACAGTGGTGGCCATGAGGTTAGCACACTTGCTACTGCCTATCTTTAAAAGCAAATATTTCCTGTATTTCTTTATTTTTTCAATATTTCTTTTATATACGTGTAACATGTCTTGCTAAGATCACGTCACAATATATTCATTGTCATTCCTATATATATCTTTGCTGTTTTTCTGTTCAGAATAGAATAACCGTCAAAAAACACTGGACAGTATTTTAGCACAAAATAAAAAAAAATTTATTCACATTTAAAAAAAAAGTAACAAAACAAAAAACTTATTTCACTATAAACTTAGTACTTAGTTGGATATCCATTATTTTTTATTACAGCTGCCAATCCCTGAAATAGCATACCAAGCTTTTTCTCTTTCTGTCCATAAATCGGCCAAATTTTTAGGTTTTGCTCTCATTACCGTACATAAAACTCCATTTAAGTGGCATGTTGTCCTCTGCATAAGGCATCATTGTCTTTAGTAGTATATTCTGGTATACATATTGGTCCATACGTGTATCAATCTTGCATATAGGACCAACGCCATGCCCAGAAAAAGCTGCCCACACCATCACATTTTCTCCACCGTGTTTTATTGTTTTAGAAGTGTACTTTGGATTGTGTTGCATGTTTGGAGGACTCCATACATACCTCCGATCCGAATCTACAAAACTTGGATTCATCACTCCAGAGGACATTTTTCCAAAAAACTAATGGCTTTTCCAAATGCTCACGAGCAAAGCACAACCGATCCCGTAGGTTCTTATTTGATACGTGTGGCTTATGCTGAGAAATGCATCCACGTAAATTTTTTTTCATTAATTCTTCTTCTTATTTTTCTACAGGACACGTTGATATTTTCTTGAAATTTCCCTCTGGATTACGGTGGAGCTTTTAATATATACTATATATATTTGCTTGTTCTAAAATTGTGAACAGCTTATTTTGCCTATTAATGCACTTAAATTTAACATTAAAAGAGAATTGCGATAGAATGCAAACACCATAAACAACACTAAAAAGCAAAAATTTGAGTAAATAATTGTAATGAGACGAAATAATTTTCTTTTAAAAACAGTAGATATGATGTGTGCTAACCTCATGGCCACCACTGTATGTTAAGATTTTTTCAATCTCACTGCTTAGTTTTTTAGTAAACCGAATTTTTATTTTCTAAGTCGTTTGGAAGCTTTAGAAAGTTATGGAAAGATAAAACACGCTTAGGAAATTGAATATAAAAATTTAAAAATCTCTCTCCGTAAAGATCTGTAGGACGAATAATTTTATACCAAATCAAATAAAAGTTTTCATGCCAGGCAACACAACAATTTTTATAAAACGAAAAAAACAAAGCAAAAATGTCTCGTAACTCCACTCCCTGATAGAAAAATCTGTCTCCGTTAGGATTTGTAGGATGTGTATTTTTATAAGTCAACCGTATTTTAATTTTCTATGTCCTCTTTGGGGGAATTCTAGAATGAAAGAACACGCTTAGGATATAAAGTCTTTGTATCTCCCTTTTCGTTAGGATTTGTAGGACGATTAGTTTTGTAAGCAAACCCAATTTTAAATTTCAGAAAGCTTTAGAAAGAGAAAAAATGAAAAATTAATTAATTTATTTATTTATTGATTGATTGATTGATTGATTGATTGATTGATTTATTTATTTATTTATTTATTTATTTATTTATTTATTTATTTATTTATTTATTTATTTATTTATTTATTTATTTATTTATTTATTTATTTATTTATTTATTTATTTATTTATTTATTTATTTATTTATTTATTTATTTATTTATTTATTTATTTATTTATTTATTTATTTATTTATTTATTTATTTATTTATTTATTTATTTATTTATTTATTTATTTATTTATTTATTTATTTATTTATTTATTTATTTATTTATTTATTTATTTGTTTATTTATTTATTTATTTATTTATTTATTTATTTATTTATTTATTTATTTATTTATTTATTTATTTATTTATTTATTTATTTATTTATTTATTTATTTATTTATTTATTTATTTATTTATTTATTTATTTATTTATTTATTTATTTATTTATTTATTTATTTATTTATTTATTTATTTATTTATTTATTTATTTATTTATTTATTTATTTATTTATTTATTTATTTATTTATTTATTTATTTATTTATTTATTTATTTATTTGTTTATTTATTTATTTATTTATTTATTTATTTATTTATTTATTTATTTATTTATTTATTTATAATTATCCTGAAAGCGAAGTAAAATGTTTTGTATTAATAATTTTTTTTCTTTTCATATATAAAATATCTTTCGTCTATCAAATTTTGAAACTTTCAACGTGCAGTACTCTTCTAAATATTTCACTGTGGGTACTTTATGTGATAACTCTCAAAATTTTTGGAATTGATCAAAGAATTTGTTTGATGTTATAAACATATAGTAATGAACAAGATTTTACAAGATATGTTTTAATAAATTTCTTTAAAGTGTGAAAAAAGTTATCACATGTGCGTAATACTCCTTCTAGGGTACATTCGCTTATCCTACAGGAACGTCATAATCAGATGTGAAGCTCATACTATCTCTAGAGTTTTTACTGTAGATATAGACTCTCTAGTTTTAATTGAATTCAAACAAAAATCATTAAGTCATTTTCTTATGCATAGATTTTGGGTCGCCATTGTTAATTTATTTTTTATTTATTTTATATAAAATTCAATTAAACATATTAATTTTTGTTTGTTTTTATATTAAAATAAAGTAAAAAATCGTCATATATAGGAAAACGATTCTGCCCCCATCACATGGCGAATCTACCCTATGGGAAGGGGTTAGGGTTGCCAGAATTGTTTGGTAGTTTGACTTGACATTTCGAAAAATTCAGCTTGATTTTAAAAAAATCAACTTCTTGACATAAACAAATTAAAAAAAAGAAATTAAAGCCTGAAGAAAATTGTAGACGCATCAATTATAACCAAAAAATTTTTAATTTTTTCATCAAAATTTTACTAGGTACTAAAGAATTAATTTAAACAAAAAATTATAAAACTCAGAGTAATATAAATGTTTTTATTACGATATTTTCCACGTCGACTGACAAAGCATTTAAAGCACTTTTTACGCAATTGTTTATCACAGGCAGTTAGCTTTTATTATTTTGAAACACGGAAATAAGGACACCATAATTTACAGCTGCATTATTGGCGCTGTATGAAGTAATTTTTTGAAGATCTAGTTTATTTTCTATAGTTATTCTTTTAATATTTTTGAAAATATCTGTTGAAGTTTCATTCGGATCTTCCAGAATTTGTCTACGAATACCATTTTTAATACTAAAATATCGTACTGCATATGGATACGTTTTTATATTTCCAATATTTGATGCGTCACTGCAGATTCCAAAAAATAAACTTTCTTTTAAGGCACTAGAAACTTTTTCTACGCAATTGCTGCTGCTTAAGTACGACCACAAGTAATTTTGTTAGCAATTTTACTATCGGATGTATAAAAATGAACATAAATTGAGATGGAAATCTAAACTTTTATAACTAAGTCTATGTATTATATTATGAAAAACAAGTAATAATTTAGCCTTTGAATCAAGTGATTCATCCTTTAATACTGCCGGTACTACAAAATTTTAAATGGATTTTGAAATTTTTTGGGACAATGTCGCTTTTTAATTTTAATTTTTTCTCACAAATATATTTGATATTAAGTACGCAAAAATTTCACAATAAAATAAAGTCTTAAAATTATTTCTTGCATTTATTGTCAGTGATGGGCAAAAATGCATACAATCTGTAACGGAGAAAACTATACTTTTTATATTTGACTAAATTTGTTATATTTATTACGGTCTTTTTTTCAATTGACATAGTTGTTTCATTTTGCATCGAAATTTAATAAATTTATTCAAGCAAAAATTAAATAAAAATAAAATTTAACTATACTTTTATATCCTATATACATTTTTAATTCATCCAATCAACTACTTGATTGATTTAATTAATTTATTAATTGGGAATTTTTTTTTCTGTTTTGTATTTTTTACAGTTTTTAGTAATTGATATAATCATTTTGGTGAGAAGTGCACAAATTTTCAATAAAAAATTACTTAACATGAAGATAGCCAGGATTAAAAGGGCTTAGATATAATCCAACATATCAAGGTTTTTATTACTAAAAAAAAGTTTATTAATATCGTAAACCGTTTTGAAAATATAGCATTTGAAACAAAAAAGTGACGAATGCTCTCCAGTCTAGTCGAATATAGACTTGATAATAATCTTCAGGTCCATAATTACCTTATTTGATTCGAAAAGATACGATTTATAATTTGTTTTTTATTTTACTTTAGATTCTTCTATTTTACAAAACGTTGAATTCAAAACTTAACTAAATAATTAAAATCATTTCCTTTCGTATAAATATTAATATTTGTTTATTTTTTCTTTGCAGGTAATTCTTGGCATTTTTTTATATAAAATATTGTTTGTGGGTATGTATTACACCGTCTCCGACTTTTAATTCGAACTAAATTTTTGAAAAATATTTGAAAAGTTTCAAAATTTTTTCCTTTTTTTTTTTTATTTTATTTTATTTTTTTTTTTTTTTCTCAAATAAAACCTTAAATTTTTTAAATAAAAATTTTATAAAAAATCTATTTAAATCAATAAAATGTTTATGATTTTTAAAAGTTAGAATTATGTACGAAAATTCTAATTAATGCTTTCTGCTATAAAGAAAAAAACACACACACAATTTTAATGACGCAAAATATATAAAAAAATTTAAAACCTTATTTTGAAAATTAAAAGTAATAAATCAAGGATTTACTATAAATTTTTTACAACAAGTTAAATTTTTTATTATTAAAGTTTTTAGTTCGAAGCCCTGTATGTCATATTCCAAGGACACCAAATAAATTCTTTCTTCTAAATAACATTTCTAAATTTATTATTATTTTTTTTTTTATAAACTTTTCATTAATTATTTATTATTTGTTTGTAAGTTAATGACATCCAACAATAAACCTTCCTCAACATATTTTGTCAAAATCCATATTTTATTTTTACACACAATTTCATTTATAATATTTACACGTGTATTTTATTACTTTTATACATCCATAAAAACGTAAAGCTATTAATAGTTTAATTAACACACTTAAATAAAACCTATTACAGCTCCTACATATACATAGCATTACGTAACAATTGTGACCCCATAAAACAAATAAAAACAAGAAAAAAAAAAGTAACTTCTTTTACTCAATTTACTCACAGGCCTAATAAATAAATTTATATATTCCTCCTCTAACATTGTCTATGAATTTGTAAGTGTGTATTAAAATATATACATTATTTAAGTAAGTGTCTGTGTGTGTGTGTGTAGTAAATACTAATACTTAAACCCAAAAAATAAAAAAAAGCACAATCAAGAGGAAGAGGAAAAGCAAATATAATAACGACAACAACAATAACAGAGACACTGGCAAAATGTTTATTAGAAATGGTAGACAAGGCAAAGACGTTTGACGCGACAATGTCGAGACATTTAGAATGAGGAAAAAATAATACAAATACTTAAACAAACTTATAAACACATATACATACATGTATTTATATATGTATGTAAGAATGTATAGGTATAAAACAAAATGTTATAAAAAAAATACAAAACCAAATTATAACAAAAAAAAAACGACAGTTTAGAGAAAAAGGTAAAGAGGAAGAGCTAAGCACAAAAAAAAAGCTCAAATATAAAACCAACATATTAACACAATGTCTAAAATGTTATCAACATTTACACACCCACCCACACACAAATTATTGTATTAGTATAGTATTATGGATAAGTGTGTGTGTGCGTTTGTACATTTATTATGAAAAAAGTAGACACACGCAAAATGTTCTACCTTTTCTCTTCATCTTTCTCTCTAACACTCCCACACTTAGCCAAAGTTTTGCTGCAGGAAACAAGGAAAACGGAAACGGATGTAGCAACAAAAAAGTTGTTGTGAATATTTGACAGTTTAAATGTGTAAGAGCATGAATGTTAAAAGGTTAAAGATAAATAAAAAACGTAATAACAAAAAACTTGTGTTTATTTTTTTTAGGTTAAAATATCAGAATATTATTTCGTGATGAGAGAAAAAAAAATAGAACGTTAGAAATTTTGACATTTAAAAAAAGGAAGTAAATTTTTGAATAAACCATTTCCTGATTATCGAAAATTGAATTTTCTAAATTGTAATTATTGGAAATATTCTTGTTCAATATTTGTATTTCCATAAATTTTATTTCTATAGAAAATTTTCTATAAATTTTATTTTTATAAAATTTTATTTATTAATTTATAATTTATTTTTATATAAAATATCATAAATTTTATTTTTATAAAAAATTTTCTATAATTTTTTTTTTTTTTTTTTGAAAAGAAATTTTCTATAATTTTTATTTTTTGGAAAAATTCTATATATTTAAATTTTTATATAAAAAAAAATTCCTATAAATTTGATTTTAATTAAACACATTTTCTAAATTTTATTTAAAAAAAAAATAAATTTTTGTTTATAGAAAACTAGCTTACCCCGATGAACTTTTGATGCGATAACTACACAGAGAAAACAGATTAGTAGAATATTTCGTTTCCTTATGACATATTATTGGAACCAGCAAGCGAAATATTCGTCAGTATAATTGAAAGTTTAGAACAATATAGTAAGAACAACTGTTTTAAAAAGTAATTCGGTGAGAACAACTGAATATTTAATTCCAAGAATCCTTTTTAGTACAAACATATATTTTATTATTTATAATTTTTGACATAAAGTGAATACAAATATTTTATAAAGAATACAAATTTAACTACATAAAAAGATGCTATGGGTTATAAAATACCATATCTTCAAACTCGTGACTAGCTTCAATATATCGGTTGCCATGGTAAAATGATTAACTCGATTAGAACTTGATTTATCAAATCAACGAATATTTAAAAGATTGCGCTATTTGAATCACATTTTATCCTATAAGAATACGTAAAATTTAATATCTTTTTGTGCAGTTTTAGAATTTTGCAAGATTTTTTATTCTTTTAAATGACTTACTTTTGATAAAACCATTAGTGTTTGAAGTTGTGCAATGACAAGCCTATTTCGTATTCCGAATTTTTCTTAAAATCTTCACCATACTTGGTTGCTTTACTCCCATAATCTGTAATTGCAATAATCTAATAAAGAAGATGTGGATAGGAATTACTTATGTCAGGTTTGATATGATAAACTTCGGGAAAAACTAAAAAGAAAATATGTATGTATGTAATTAAAAATCTCTTATGGAACTAAAATGGAAACATTTTCACAAACCTTTGGATTTGTTTAAGCGATGAAATTTTTCTTCCGCAAAGTCACACGTGTATATCCACTTATGTTGTACATAATGTTGTATGGTTTACCATCACTGATCCCAACCTGAAAGGAATTCTTTAAGTATTCAAGTTTCACCTTTACAATAATTGCTAAAGATTTGATGCAATTAGTAATTCGTCTGGAATATTGAAAATTATGCGACGTCCGCTCTATTATTCTGTGGAAAGCAACATGTAAAATTTTAACTTCACAATTTTATGGACAATGAAACACTTACCACCTTTTTATAATACCATAAATAAAGTTAGTCTGACTTTTTTATTTAATTAGAAAAAATAAGCATTTGTTTTAATATACTTTTTATAATAAATTAAATTTTAGTTAATTTTTCGAAAATGTCAAAAAGAAAATTACTTCTTTTATTGGTTGGGAACGCCGAATTTTGTTTATTTTATTATAACCAATTTTAAATGTGACCAATTGTTGATTACTGTTACAGAATATATTTTTAAATTTATATTATTTTTCTCATCAAGCAAATTTCGATTGCATTCATCAATATTTATTACTAAAATGTGAATACAATTTGGTTGTGCCCGCCGAAACTGTTAAATTTATTTTTACTGTACATCCATGAACGGCGAAATAGTGCACACGGGCAAATTATCTCTTAATTTTGTCACATCTATATGCTCTTACATGTGAAGAGAGAACAATTATTTATTAATTTTATATATTTTAACACTTTTTTAAGCAAATTGTTATAATATTCAATTATAGTTTTTATTACAGACCATAAATTGTTTAAAAACAAAAGATATTATTAAATTATAAGTTTAAAAATTGTTTCCGTGCAAAATATAAGAGCACGGAAACAAGAGCATATAAAACGTGAAATTTAAGAGCGCCGTTCCCTGCTGTACATACATTGATTGTGCTAACTGATCAATTAATAATTGGAAATCTAATTTAATTACAATTATGACTTCGCCCCAATAAAGATCAATTTACTATTATTTTTATAAATTTTGAATAGTTACAATACAATTTTAATGTACTGTATTAAATTTTTATAATTGTGACTATTTTCTAACTAATATTTTTTCTGTGTATAATATTTACTTTATATTGGAGCTAATACTCCATTCGGCCTATTCGCCCTATTCAAATATAATATGAAAAATATTCATAAATATGTTTACAACTTTCAGTAAATCACTCTTTCAGATATGTGAAAATATTTTTTTCTTTATATGGGGGTTACCCCTCCCGCTAGCCCTATCCGTCCTATATTCATTTTATTTTTTTTTTAAGGAAAATTGTATTTAATATTTCATATCTACACATAGCAGTTAATATATTCTGCCCCAGCACCGATGCACAGTGGGGCCAAAAGCAAAATAAATGGTAATAAGTCTGGATCTTTGAAACGGCTGAACCGATTTAGATGAAACTTGAAACATCAATAGAAGAGGAGTTAGGTTTTCAGAATATTGTTGGCTATAATGTGTAGCTGCAGCGCGGACGCTGCTACAGTCAGCCAAAGTTGACCACCTCGAGGGTGAAAAACATATCGGGGCTTATAACTTTAACAAATATAAACTGATTTTAAATATTTTTATATTTTTGAATTCTCCAAAGCAAGACAAGGAAAAAACATGCTTACTATGCTAAATTATCTCTTATGGTTTAAATAATATTTGTCTTCAAAAATTTAATTTCTTATTTTTGGCCTTGACTTTTTTGCTTTTAAAATAAAATATCTAAAATTTGTTTAAAAATATGTTGAAATTTTCTATAATTTTCTAAATTATGCTAAGAAAAAAAACATTTTTTGTTATCTCAATTCGATAACAAAAAAAAAAAAAAGAAAAATTTCAAACTCTAAATTTCAAATCAGGTCTCAAAAATTGCATTTTTTTCCAAAAAAGTAACTTTATATATTAAATTTTTTAAAAAAAAATTAGTTAAAAAGATTTAATATTTTTTGGCATTTTGTGAAAGACTGAATCTCAAGAAAACGTGCAAGTGTAATTCTTAAAAGTTCTGATCGTTCACCCTACATCCAGCAGTGGTCAAAAATGTTAAAACTGTAAAACAAATTGATTGTTGATTTTGGTACTTTTGTGAATTAAACTATATAGCTCAATATGTTCTTAAAGTTCGATGTTCCAAGTTTCACATAAATCAGTTCAGTGGTTTCAAGGATCCAGACTTATTACCATTTATTTTGCTTTTGGCCCCACTGTGCGATGGCTTTATAGAGGCAAATTAGCAACTTAACTATTTAGATTTTGATTACATTAAGTAAGTGATTATATACAATATACTCATATATTTTGAATTTAATTTTAATTTGCAAGAAGTATTTCAATATTTTGAAGTAAATATTCTTTAAGATTACTTTTGAAAGAGGATAATGTAGGGATATTTTATAAGTGATCAGGTAGGTGTTTGTACTCATTAATATCAGCAAACAAAATTTTCTGTTTTGTCAATTCAAGTCGACATCTTACGATTCTTAGATCCATTGATTGTCTTGTTGTTATGAAATGCAACACTGTTCCCATCAAGTGCCACCCGTTAATAATCTACTGTCAAATTTTGAGCAAGTTTCGTCATTTACTTTGCATTTAACAGCTGTTCAAAACATACAACCTCGTGTATTTTTCTAAAAATGTAAAAAAGTGAATTTCGAGTGCTCATTAAACATTATTTTTTGCGAAAAAAAACCATTAATCAAACCAATTAAAAGCTCGATAAATACTATGGGGACTCTGCACCATCGATTTCAATGGTAAAAAAGTGGTTTACTGACTTTCGTTGTGGTCGCACAAGTACAAATGACGCTGATCGTTCTGGACGGCCAATTGAGGTCAGTACACCCGAAAATGTCGAAAAAATCCACGATATGGTGTTGGCCGACCGAAGAGTAAAAGTGCATGAGATTGTTGATGCCATAGGCATTTCATATGGCAGTGTGGTTTCGATTTTAAATGATCAGCTGGGTTTAAGAAAGTTGCCTGCAAGATGGGTGCCGCGTTTGCTTTCAATTGACCATAAACGTAAACGTATGACAACTTCAAAGGATTGTTTGGAGTTTTTTAACCGCAATCCTAATGAGTTTTTGCGGCGTTTTGTAACTGTGGATGAAACATGGATCCATTACTGTACTCCGGAGACCAAGCAGCGGTCTAAAGAATGGGTTTCTCCGGGTGAACCTGTTGCCATCACCGATAAGGTGATGAAAACGACCCCATATGGCCAAGAAAAAAGTTACTTTTCATCAAGAAAATGCACGGGTGCACACGTGTGCAGTCTCAATGGCAAAACTCTATGAATTGGGCTACGAATTGGTACCTCATTCGCCATATTCTCCGGATTTAGCCCCTAGTGACTACTTCCTATTTCCAAACCTAAAGAAATTTCTCGGTGGAAAGAGATTCAGCTCCAACGATGAAATTATTGACCAAACAAATGCCTATTTTAAGGACCTCGAAAAATCCTATTATTTGGAGGGGATACAAAAACTGGAGAAATGTTGGACTAAGTGTATTGAGTTAAAAGGAGATTATGTTGAAAAATAAATTTTTGTTTTAAAAAAAAACTCTGTGTTTCATTCAAAAAGTCACGAACTTATTGATCCGCCCTCGTATCTATAGCTTTTAAACATTTAAAAACGTATAATAATATTTGTTGTTTATATAAACCTTTAATTGGTAATATATTTTTTGCAAAGTTTTTAAACAAATTCCTCGTAGTGAAACGCAAAGGTAGATTTAATACTATTTTTTTATTTAGGTTTTTTTATATGGGCTTCCCATACAAGATTGTGTCTTAAGTTTATTCCCAAATATTTAACACTTTTTTGATTCAGTAATTAATTGATCATCTATATGAACACTCATAGGTTCATCATTTCTTAAAAAGTATTTTTAATTTTGTTTTACTGGAATTTAATTAATTTGTTTATTCTTAGAAATTCTGATAAAATCGATGCATCATATATAACTAAAGTTTTCAAAACTCTTTCATGATCAGCAAACATTAACAATTTGCCATAAAATTTAATATTTTTTAAATCGCTGATGAAAATTTTGAATAATAACGGACCAAGGACACTGCCCTGCGGAACTCCACATCCAGCTCATTACTTTTAGATTGGCCTACTTTCACAAATGTAATGATTCACCAAATCAAACGCTTTTGTCAGGTCAAAAAACACACCAGCTACACCTTTATGCCCCGCATCCAGACCGCTACATATATGATCAATAACATTTAATACAGCTTCCTCATATCCACTACCTTTTTTAAAACCGTACTGACGGTAAAATAATAACTTGTTGTTTTCAAGATAATTTGAAAGTTCAAAAATTATTTTTTCAAATATTTTGTCAATAACAGATAGAACGGAAATTGGACGAAAGTTTTAAATTTTATTTGTTCCTCCAGACTTAGGTATAAGGATGATTTTATGCATTTTTAAAGCCGACAGATATTTACATTCAATAATTATTTTGTTGATTATTCTTGTAATTATTTCGGCTATAGCTCTTTTTCGGATTAAAATCATTTTTGGTGTAATACTGTCGTACCCAGGGCTTTTATGTATGTCCACGTTGCTCAAAATGTATTAAACTTTTTCATTTTCTACCGCATGTAGATTAAAACAAGTTGGAGAAGAAACTAATGTATTAAAAAAATTAAAATCATCATTAGCACTTTGTAAAAAATTTTATTTCATATTATGAATTGTGTAATAGAAAAATTAATTAAACTCTAATGCTTTCTGATCATTTGAAGTAATAACATCGTTATTGTTAGTTACAATTTCCTTAGTTAGTTTGTTTTCCTTGTTAAGTGTTTTGTTTAAAAATTGCCACGTTTTTCTCAAATCACCATTACATTTATTTTAATTATCGATATAAAAATTATTCATTAGTGTTTTATTGAAACTTTTTATGACTTGACTTATCCGTTTTAGACGCTCGCATACATGCTTATTTTTTCCTTAATGTAATATAAAAAAATTTGAGTGCTCTCACTAAAATAGTATTTTAGATATACTATTATTTATATTTACTTTGTATGAGGGGTACCATTTGCCCTGGTCCTAGCCATCGCATTTGAACCTAAACTTATGAAGGTTGATGAGAAAGTTATTCTTACAAATTGTTAAAACTTTTGCATTAGTAGTTCCTACTATATACGGTATTTAATATTTTCGTTGTATGGGGGACACCATTTTCCCTGGTCCTATCCGTCTCATTTTAATTTTGAGTTTGGTGGTTGATGAGAAAGATATTCCTGTAAAATTTTAAAACTTTAGCGGAAATAATATTTAAGTTATCCGATAATTAGTATTTTCTTTGTATGGGGGCTATCACTCCCCCTAGACCTACCCGCCCCATTTTCATCTCAATTATGTAAATTGGTAATAATATTATTTTCACAAAATCTCAGGACATTATATGTAACAGTTCTGGAGATATGTGATAATAAATATATACTTTGTATCGGGGCTACTATTCCCCCTGCTCCTAGCAGATGTGTTTGTAGTATTTATGCCGTAACTTTTTTGTTTATTAACCGGTTTTACCCATTTTCAATCCCAAACAAACCCTGTATAAGGTAAATATTTGTGCCAAATTTCGTCCCTCTACGTTGCCCTGTTCGAGCCCTATCCTCCTTTCAACAGATGGACGGACATAGCTAGATCGATTCAGAATCTAACCAGGATCCAGAAAATATATACTTTGTGGGGTCTTAAATGATTCCTTCGGCATGTTACACACGGAATGACAAAATCAATATACCCCCCATCTTTTTGATGGCGGGTATAAAAAGAAATTTACTAAAAGATTTCCTTCAAATTCAAAGTTATTTATAAATTATTTTTTTATATTCTAATAAAGTTCTGTTAATAATATCTAACATGTTAAACAAATTAAAAAGTAATCTCAACCATGCAATTTCATCATCATCCTAGTTTTAATCGTATTTTCTACTTCCAGTTATTGTCTTCTTTTTTTTTCATAATATTTTGTCACCATTTGTCAGACTATGTTGACGAACATATATGTAAGTTTTAATATCAAAAAATCTGCTTTAGCTAACAATATTTTCTTGTTTTATGTCATTTATAAATAAATATGACACATGAAATGTAAATATTTTACAAAAAAAAAAAAAAATCCTTAGTTTTGTTATGAGAACCTAACAGGCCATAGTTTTCCCTACATTTAAATTACCCAAAACTTATGGCTTTCAACAGTCATTCAACTAGATCGATGTTTTGTCCTATGTAGAGTATTTTAAACTATTTTATATTTTATATTTATTTATAAAATCCTTTTAATTCTCTTCTCCTCCTCACAGCTTTATGTTTAATTTTCTCCGCTTTCCTTTTTGTCTGTCTCTCTCTATAATGACAGTCCGCATTGCGACAATCTGTGTGTGTTGTTAATGTCACTCCCATGTTTGTAACTGAATATTTTATTAGTTTTTTTTTTGTTTCTATCTACTATAATAATCTTTTTTTTTATTTATTTTATAAACAATTTTGAAAACAAAGATGAGCTTTAGCAAGAGAAAACAAGCAAGACAAGCCTTAATAATGTAAATTATAACAAAACTTGTGTAGACATTGGCAAGACACTTAGAAGCAAATAGACAGACGTTAGAACTAAAAGTTGTAATCAACTTGGTTTAAATTCTTAACCCTTTGAGGGAAGAAATTTAAAATTAAAATTTATGTACTTAAAAATTATTTTAATTTTTCATTGATCGTATTTCCAAATAAACAATCATTTTTGATTGAAAAAAAAAAAAATTTGTATAAAAATCTGAAAAATCTTCCTATTAAGAAAAAGATCCAAATCTTTGATGCATTATTAAGTCATGATCAAAAATTAATTTTGTTTTCTTTTAACAAAAAATTTATTGTTAAAAACTGTTAATTGAGAAAAGATCTGTGTTCTATCTTTTTT
>OX596074.1:115470612-115505612 GCA_951394005.1 Protophormia terraenovae
TAGATAGATAGATAGATAGATAGATAGATAGATAGATAGATAGATAGATAGATAGATAGATAGATAGATAGATAGATAGATAGATAGATAGATAGATAGATAGATAGATAGATAGATAGATAGATAGATAGATAGATAGATAGATAGATAGATAGATAGATAGATAGATAGATAGATAGATAGATAGATAGATAGATAGATAGATAGATAGATAGATAGATAGATAGATAGATAGATAGATAGATAGATAGATAGATAGATAGATAGATAGATAGATAGATAGATAGATAGATAGATAGATAGATAGATAGATAGATAGATAGATAGATAGATAGATAGATAGATAGATAGATAGATAGATAGATAGATAGATAGATAGATAGATAGATAGATAGATAGATAGATAGATAGATAGATAGATAGATAGATAGATAGATAGATAGATAGATAGATAGATAGATAGATAGATAGATAGATAGATAGATAGATAGATAGATAGATAGATAGATAGATAGATAGATAGATAGATAGATAGATAGATAGATAGATAGATAGATAGATAGATAGATAGATAGATAGATAGATAGATAGATAGATAGATAGATAGATAGATAGATAGATAGATAGATAGATAGGTAGATAGATAGATAGATAGGTAGATAGATAGATAGATAGGTAGATAGATAGATAGATAGATAGATAGATAGATAGATAGATAGATAGATAGATAGATAGATAGATAGATAGATAGATAGATAGATAGATAGATAGATAGATAGATAGATAGATAGATAGATAGATAGATAGATAGATAGATAGATAGATAGATAGATAGATAGATAGATAGATAGATAGATAGATAGATAGATAGATAGATAGATAGATAGATAGATAGATAGATAGATAGATAGATAGATAGATAGATAGATAGATAGATAGATAGATAGATAGATAGATAGATAGATAGATAGATAGATAGATAGATAGATAGATAGATAGATAGATAGATAGATAGATAGATAGATAGATAGATAGATAGATAGATAGATAGATAGATAGATAGATAGATAGATAGATAGATAGATAGATAGATAGATAGATAGATAGATAGATAGATAGATAGATAGATAGATAGATAGATAGATAGATAGATAGATAGATAGATAGATAGATAGATAGATAGATAGATAGATAGATAGATAGATAGATAGATAGATAGATAGATAGGTAGATAGATAGATAGGTAGATAGATAGATAGATAGATAGATAGATAGATAGATAGATAGATAGATAGATAGATAGATAGATAGATAGATAGATAGATAGATAGATAGATAGATAGATAGATATTTATGGTCAACATGTATTTTGGTTATAAATTTGAATTTTGCGTTTTTATGGATTTTGTTAAATTTTCATTTTAAGGAAAACTAATTATGCTATTACAACAAAGTTTAACACACAGTTACTGAGAGTAATATAAAATGTTGAACAGTTATTGATGCTAATATTTTTTTACGTATACGAAAGTTATAAGCCTTAAAGCGTGCAAGGATTTTTACCTGCGCAGTCCTTACTTATCAATGTCCTCTAAAAATTTTATTATTATTAGAAAATAATAACTTTTTATTTTGATATTTTTTTTTTCTTTTTTAATTTAGATTTTTATTTTTAGAATGTATACATAATTCATATTTTATTTCCTTAAAACTGATTTTAGTTTTCAATTTTTTCTTAAACTTCATTTTTTTTCTCTTTCAATAAAATGTCTAAACGTTTTCTATCTTCATCCATATTGAGTGCTTTGCAAACTCTTAAGTTTCAAAGAATATTTACATTTAACCAAAAATAACTATAACACTTAAACTAACATCAAGTAGAGTCTCAATAACAAAAAAAAAAAAAAAATACTTAAGGAAAATATTCAGGGCTTCCTTCCTTCTTGTTTTTGGAAAGCGAAACCAAAAAATAAAATTTTTGAAACTGAAACCATAAATAGTTAACCAACCAAAACAATTGAAATTTTAGGCAGAATAGAAATGGCAAATATAAAAAAAAAAAGTTTTTTACACAAAAAATGGATTAAATTAGAAAGGGTATTCACTAAAGGAAGTAAATATAAATATAAAATCTATTTCCATATCAAATAAAAAAGTAACACAACTTTCTTGAACAAAATTGTTTAGCATGAAACATATTAATAGAAAACAAATCTGTAATTGATTTAAGAAATTTAAAAAAAAAAATATTCTATAACCTATTTTTATATATTTTTTTTTTTTTTTTCTTAGATAAATAAAACGAAACCTCTTTCCTTTTCTCCATAAGTTTATAAAAAAAAAAAAAAACGTAGAAATTCTATACAAATATATACATTTCAATAAAGGGTGTTTGCTTTTTTTGCTATTTTTTTGGGAAAATGTTTTTTACTTTTTCTTTATTTTTCATCTTCCATTAAGCCACCGAAAACATATACTTAAAGAAAAAAAAATTTTTGAAATTTGAACATCGACACAAATTTTCCGAAGCCACAAAAAAAAAAAAAAAAAAAACCTAACAACATGTTCAATTTTCAAACACACACACATACATTCATACATTTTCATACGCTTTTATCCACAAAAAGTCCTTGAGTGTCTGATTTTATGTATAGACTTGAGTTTTCTTTAGAAAAACACAAAAAAAAGAAACAGATGAAAAAAGTTTTACAGTTGGGGGGTGGGGTTTGGAAAATTTTGCTCTAGTTTACCTTTTCATTTAATGGCAAAAGTATGCGTGCATTCAGTTGTGTAAAGGAATTAATTCAGAAATTTATTGAAAATTACATAAAAATAAGAAAAGTAAACTTTATTTTTTAAAGTGATACTTTTCTCTTGAAAATTGGTATTTTTTATATATTTGTTTTTTTCTTATTTATTTTTACAATCGTAAATTGCCGTATTGTCGCTGTTTGGCGATGCCTAAGCAGAGTTTGTGGACTATAATTACACACCAATAGAATGGAATACGTATTTTCCGTGGGGCTACTTACTTCATCAGCATTCGTGATGTTTTATCTAAACACTAATTTTTGTTTATTATAATAATTTATTTATTTAATAATTTATTTATTTAATATTATTTATAATTTAAAAAAATTTTAAACTTTTTTGAAAATGTCTTTAAAAGTAAAACTGGTACTTTTCTACATGTTCTAAATACAAGATATTTGTCCCTTTTGTGATTTTTTAGGCCGAGATCTGGGGGATTATTGTGTAATTCGATTCGAACGAAAACACTTTCGAATTTCAATGTATAAAGTATACAAATTCGAAAGATTTTCCTTTCGAATTTAGTTACAAAATAACGGAATTACAAAACCAGATTGCTAAAATTCGAAATTTTTAAAATTTGAAACTTCAAAATCAAAACTAAATTGCAAATATTAAAAATTTTCATAAACCTTCTAATCATATAATTAATTTAATTTAAAAATTTGTATCTTTATTGAAGCGGTCAGGAGACCTTGGACGTATTTCCTTGACGCCTATCTTGTTCTTATATCCCTGAGTTATGGGCTAGATGTGCAGTGGTCTTAATTCCGAAAGACTTCAGACCTTTCAGTCTGTCGTCCGTCCTTGAAAACACTGGAAATATTGATCGACCTACACCTTCGTAGAACAATCAACCCCAACCTATTATCAGCGTCCCTACATACCTATATGAAAGCCAAATCTGTTGAGACTGCAATACACTCGCTTGTAGGGCATATAGAAAATGCTCTCGAGCACAAGGAGTTTACATTAGTTGCCTTCCTCGACATAAAGGGTGTCTTCAATGACCCCCTGATAACACTAGTCGGTTATCATTTCATGGTTGTCTCATATGGAGATTTCTAACTAACAAGGTTATAATACCTAATATGCACGCAAAGAAAAAACATGATTCCGAAATGCTCGCGGAAATCAAGTGATGTTCCTAAGTAGTTTATATGGCTAACACAATCAAATTATTGTGTTTTAGACTAAGCTGAATCAATTATTTTTTGTTCTGATCATTTTAACATATGATACTTTGTAATAATATAAAGTCGGTGTACTAAAAGAATAATATGTTTCATAGTAACATATTATTTCAATGAAATATTTGTATGTAATATTTTAATGCGAGGGGTGACAATAATATGCTCGTCTTTATTGTTATATCTCTTTCGAAATAATTTACTCATTCAGTAATGAAATCTTAAATGTGACGGACGTAAAGTGAATAAAAACGTTTAAAAAACTTCACAAAATTTTTATTAAAAAACTATTATTATTTTTTAATAACGAGATCCACGGAGTGCTGACGGAGCAAATCATCAATGGCCACATTTCAAATTGGAAATATTTTTCGGTAAGTACAATAAATATCAATAATTCAGTGCGGTCAAATATAAAAATAATAATAAAAAAAATGTATTTCTAAAATTTTCTTTTAGGTGTGTGAATGTGAAGATGAATTTTCTTGAACGAAATCGTCCATTGAAGGCTGTGGTATTTGTTTTTTAATTATTTTCTATTCGCAAAATTTTAATTAAAAAAATAATAATAATAAATAAAAATACATTTTAACCGTATGCATAGTATTATGATTGGGGGTATTATAATATTTAATATAGGGATCATGTTATATTTATGCAGTATGGTTGTGAGGACTATCACATATAAATGTTATGATTGTAAGGCCCATATTATATTAATATTGGATAGGACAATATTATGTTCACAAAAGGGTATAATAACTGATATGATTGAGGGAATCATAAACCTAAACATTAATGATAGTTACCGATTATGATTTGACCAACCATGTTTTTTCTTTGCGTGTGGGCTAGATGTACAGTGGTCTTAATCCCGGCGGATTTTCATCTCCTCTTCTCAGGGAACCTGATTCGCTGAAGTTTAAGACTGTCGCATATGCGAACGATGTTGCGGTGGCTGTTTCTGGGAAATATCCGGATACTATGTCACAGTTCCTACAGGTATACTCAGTACATGGAGTACAACCAGTGGCCTTATCGTAAATCCAGGAAAAACGGAACTTTTCCTCTTCTCTCGAAGATACAAGATTCCATCTTTCCCATTACCATTGGGATTATACTGAACTCCAAACTATCCTGGCTTCAAAATACACGGGCTAGGGCCTCAAAGCCGGTATAACTCTATATATATGTAGGAAAGCCATTGGAGAATCCTGAGAAATAAATCCCAGGAATACGAAAAGGCTTTTCGACTTGATGATTAAGCCCATACTTATGTATGGGGCAATAATATGGTGGGGAGCTATGGAAAAATCCATCTATATCGGAATCTTTGAAAGGATTCTGCGTAGTTCAGCTCTGCTCATTACGGGTGCGCTTCATAGAACTCTATCAAAAGCCTTGTTCGTTTTAATGAACTTGCTACCGGTGGATCTTGTGGCCAAACAGATCTCCATAATGTTGTCGACTAGGCTCAGAACTATAGGTGCATGGAATGACAAAAGATATGGCCATGCAGCCGTCTTAGGAAACATACCTTGCAATATTGACTATTGCATCCCTATACCTTTTCTTGACAGAGACTTCTTAGTATCAATCTTGAATGCTCCGGAATTAGGAACTGTTTCAGTGGAGGTTTATACTAATGGGTCCAAATCTATTGATGGAGTTGGGGGTGTCTACATTTCCACATATAGGAAAAGTATTTCCTTCTAATTGCCGGATCACTTCAGTATTCTTCAGGCAGAGATCTCGGCCATAAGAAGAGCGGTGTACTGGTTAATGAACTATAGGGTAATTGGTGTGGATATCCAAATATGTACAGATAGTCAAGCCCCGATTAAATTGCTCTCGAGTGTATTTTCGATATTTAGGCTGGTACTTGAATGACGGACATCTCTGAACTATATGACTAGACATTCTAACCTGGAGCGGTCTTGGTTAGGGGTCATTTATTTACCCCTAGATATCTTATTGCGGACGAATTAGCCAGAAACGGTTCTCTTCTTCAAAATTAGGATACGGATCAATAGGTCGGAGTACCACTTTCTTCATGCAGATCGTTAATTCTGCGAAACTTATCGGGTATTGCACAATATAGATGGACAAACGTGTACACATGTTCAACCTCGAGGCAAATATGGCCCCAATATGATGGACTGCGGTCTAACCTCATCCTGGGACTATCAAGGCAGCGGTTATGTATTCTGGTAGCCGATGTCACAGGGCACTGGATAGCTGGTGCGTATGCTAGAAGATTAGGGCTCCCTTTTAACGACTTCTGTAGTAGTTGTTACGATGAGGAAGAGACAGTGGAACATTTTCTATGCCACTGTCCAACTCTCACTGAAATAAGGACTGATAAATTTGGAGGTCTGCATGCATCAGATTTCTCAGTTAGAGAGCGATAAATTCCTTCATACATGCGTCAGGTTGGTTCGACTCGAACTCAGTTTCGGACATATAAATAACAACACATAATCTCTTAGGGTATCACAACGGGACCAAAATGGACCCAAGTGAACTGTCCTGCATTGTTTAGACAGCTGCCCATTGAACCTAACCTATATTTATTCTTAAATCAAATAATATGTTTAAACATGTTTCTATATAATTCCTACAAATGTGTTACATTGCCCTAGTTTATTTTATCTATTTAAAACCCCAAAAACGCTACAAATACTTATCCTGTTCATATGATCCATCATTCTTAAGACTCTTATCATATCACATGTAAATGTCTGCCCTTAATATGGGTCATCATTTAAAGCAAAATTAAAATATCACCTATATAAAACTAAAAATCACAAAATGAATCCTTAAACAGCCAACAACATCATTATTAACATCACCAACACAAAAAATACATAAATAAATTTTATACTCATCAACCGCCATGAAATAAAACATAAAATTCAGATTTTTTTAGTTTTAATATTTGATTTTCTTTTTTTTTTTATATTTTTGTAAGTTTGTTTTACCTCTCTCTTTCTCTCCTGTTCATTATTATTATGATTATTTCGTTTGTAATTTTTTTTTTTTTTAGTTTCTTTGACTTCCTTTGTGGCACAAAGGAATCCTTATATCAAAAAAGAGCCTCTCATTTCCCGGCCTCCCTCTTAAATGATGTTTTATACCTACAACAACATTTTACTGTTCCAACTCAAACATATTCAAACATGCCACATAAATATTTTTTTTTCCTTTAATTTTATACGCATTCATTTTGAATTTTGTTGTTGCCGTTTGTTTGTTTGTTGTTTGTGTATGAATGAATGTAATGGCAACTACTTCATTATACAAGTGCTACAGGAAAAATCAAAGAGAAACTTTTTCAGTGTTTTACGTTGATTTTTTTTATTATTATTGTGGTTTGATGTATATTTCTTACCTAAATGTATGCTAAAATAATATTTGAAAATCTAAATGCAATAAATACATACATATACACCCTTATTTATACATTTTATATATGTATGTAGGTAGTACATATAAATAATTTCATGTGTTTTTTTTTTAGTATTTAGATCTGGGTTAAGCAGTCTTGTAAATTCACATACATTTATCCATTCGCTTATACTTACCGTCATATAAACCTATTAATATAATGGTATTTTCCACACTTAACAAAAAATACTACAATTTCAATAGGTTTATTTTTTTCATGTTTGAAAATGTTAAGAAAAATAAATTTTTAAAACTGCATTTGATATTTATGTCATAAATCTTCAGATGAAAATGTGTTTTGTATAATATTGATTACGGGAAAAGGCAGTCAGAAAAGTCCTTTAATAGCAATGAAAAAAAAAAAAAAAAGCAGCCATACTGTGGAAAAACATTTAAAGTGTTAACCAAATTCATTCGTATTTGGGCATTAAATTTGAGTTACATAACTTTTAAACTAAAAAAAATTCTAATATGAAATTTTAAACCGGTATGGACAAGAGTTGAGTTAACATTATATAATTTTTTAAACTTTAATTTTTATAAGTCTAATTTTAACCTTTGAACTTTTGAATTAAATCAACTTACTATATGTCATTTTGAAGGCAGTATTTTTATCTTAAATATTTATTGTGTGTAGTTCAGATGCTATAAGTAATGAACTAAAAAAGACTCCAACTTGAAATTTTATGTATGTATTAGTGTATCCCAAGGAAGGACTTTTTTTAAAATTTAGATGTAGGAAGACCCTTCAAACGATGCGCAGTGATGTGCTGAATGCGGAATATTTATTAAAAAAAAAAAATAATTCATCTTCAGTTCCCTACCTACCAGCACACGTTGGGGTACAATGTGTCAAAAGTGACGATTAATTAAATTTTGAAATTTTAATTTTTGTAATAAAATTGGTTACCGAATAAAGATCGACAAAATTATGTATCAATATCAATTAAAATTTTGGAGCTAGGTTGTGTTGTTTTCTTATAAGGGGCTGTCAAACATTAAAATTTTTAAACATTTTTTTACATTTTTGAAAAAGAGTAAACATTTTAATTTTCATCAACTTTTAGTGTATTTATTTTAAATAAAAAGTCTTTTTAAGGTAAAAATTAAAAATGGAACCATCAATTTCAGGCATTAAGTGTACTTTTCTTCAAGTATTTGTAAATTATATTTTGTCCTAATATTTTTTTTTTTTTTAAATTTTCATGGAATTCAACTTAAAATGTTACAGGAAGTTTGTTGTGAACATTTTCTGAAAAATAGTACATATTAGTACTTTAATATTATAAAAAAATCGTGCTTATATATAGCCTGATTGGAGTAATTAATATTTTTTGTTTTTTTTTTTTTTTTCGAAAAAAATTAGAAGATTTCATTCAAAAAACAGCTTAAGTGTAGACATATTCTTTGTTTTATCAAACATTAAATAGTGGGCAGAATTAAAATAAAACTGTAACTTCTAATCGTCTAGTTGGATTTATATGAAATTTCACATGGGCGTAGCAGAGGTCCGTAGCATTTTGAGTTTAGAAGCATTATCCCATATACGCTTCAGAAGCGGTGCTATGGTGGTTCAAGATAGGGTACTAATGTCATAGCAAATGACATTAGTACCCTATCTTCGAGTATATTTCTTCGAAATATATTCATTTGAAATTTCAACAATTTCAACTATGCAAGATGTTGGTCAAGTCTTTTCCATAAATCCCAACATTTTCAACCGATTTTATCATATTTTTTATAATGTATTAAATAACAAAATTGTCTATCGGATAAAGAAAATCTTCATTGAGTCCAAAAATAACCGATTTTTAATTGCCAAGTTTGCAAAAATTAACATACAGACGGACAGTAGGACCGACATTGGAATTCCTTACAAAAAATCTAAAAATTCCAAAGGTATAGATTATTTTTTTATTTTTATTATTATTTTTTTTTTTTTTTTCTCGATCAATACAAAAACTAAATCTAAATATAAAAGTATTAATATCGGACGGACATTGCCATTTTGCCAAAAAATATTTTAAAATTATAAAAATGCATTTTTTTTACTAACTAATAAATAGAAAAAATATAACGTGATCGTCAAAACTTGGATATTACCTTTTCCTGAATTAAGCGCCATTTTCGACCCATTTAACCTAAATGTATAGACAGACTGACGGACATTACTATTAAGCCAAAATACATCTTATAATAAATAAGAAAGTTAAATGTGATCAATAATGTGCAGACAGACGGACGGACATTAGCGTTCCGCTAAAAAAAAACTTAAAATTCTAAAACTGATTTTTTTTAGCTAACAATAAATAAAAAAACAAATAAAATGTGATCATTAAAATATTGATCCCTGAATTAATTGCCATTTTCCACCCCTTTTACCTAAATGTGTAGCGATTGAAAATCTTAGGTCTGGTACATTTTGGCCAAAAAAAGTTTAGATTTTTTTTTCCCCAAAATAGGTCTCCAAAAAATCGTAACTTTTAGTTTATTATGATGAGAAAAATATTTTAAGAATTTCCCCCATGTGATTTTGTTCCACTAGAAGACTATTTAGAGCATTTTGATGAGCAAATTTTTTGAATTGTCTATTATCGGCAATACTTACTATAATGCAAATTTTTTATATTTTAGCCATAAAGGGAAGAAAATTATAAAATTGGTATCTATTTTGCAACAAAAAATATCGAACTTTTTTTTTGCTTGATGCAATAAAATGACGGTTTATGGACCAAAATTTTTGCGAAAAATGTTTTAAATATTTTTTTTATACCTTTATACCCATTTCAAGGCAAAACTCAATTTTTTTTTTTTTTTTGACGAAATGTTTTATACCTGTGACTTTCAATCGTTAGTAGGGAACGAAAGATAAGTTTTAAAATATTTTTTCCATATTAAGCTAATTATTACGCATCATTTGAGGGGTTTCCCTACAAAATGAAAAATACCGTTTTTTGAAATATGTATAATGATTTGATTTATTTATATAACTCACTTTGACCTTTGAACTTTTGATGTAAAAAAACATTATAAATGTCGTTATATAGGTTATATATTTGTCTTTAATATCAAACTATAGTTTAGATTAGAAGTTCTCCGTTTTTTAAACCGTCATATTTTTTGACCGGAAAGAGACATGAGTCCAAAGTTTTATTAAAATATTAAATCAATAAAAACTAATTTTTAGAAACCTAAATTTTTTATTTGATATAAACGAGACAGGAAATCTCGATTCTGAAGATTTGCATTTTTTTTTTTTTTACTTTTCTGGACGTCATCCCCATAAACAATATCAAAGAGAATAGACAAAAGTCTTGATTTTTGTGTTTTAAACAGTATCTTATTTAGCTTTCTACATATTTTATGTTTCATTCATACCTCTGTTTTCTTAAATATTTATAAAAAAAATAAAAACATCTTTTTAGCTTCAATGTATTACTTTATTTAATTTATATCTTACCTAAATTAAATTTCCTTTCTACATAGTCTCCTGATAGCACAGAGCCTCCAAATTACGCATTTTATCTAATAAATTGATAAAAATTATCTAACACAGACAGGTTCTTATTGATGGACTTTGAGCCTGAAATAAAAAAAAAATAAAAAATACACAAAAACATTTTTTTGACAAAATAACAAAATAATGATAACAACAATTTTGGGTTCTATGAACTATATACACAAACAAATTATTATTATACCCACCATCAAAAAGATGGGGGTATATTGGTTTTGTTATTCCGTGTGTAACATACCCACCATCAAAAAGATGGGGGGTATATTGGTTTTGTCATTCCGTGTGTAAAATGTCGAAGGAATCATCTAAGACCCCACAAATTATATATTTTCTGGGTCCTGGTTAGATTCTGAGTCGATCTAGCTATGTCCGTCCGTCTGTCTGTCTTTTGAAAGCAGGATAGGGCTCGAACGGGGTAAGGTAGGGGGACGAAATTAGGCACAAATATTTGTCTTATATAAGGTTTGTTTGGTATTGAAAATGGGCAAAATCGGTTATGGGCTAAAAACTAGAAACACAGGGTGTCCGTTTCATACTTTTTTTGTTGATATTTCTTCAATAAAAGCATGTACGACAGCGAAATTTTGTATAGTCGATATAAAATCGGAAACCAAAAATGGGCGTGGTCCGTCCACTTTACCGCCTACCTCCCATATAAGGTAAAAATCAACGAAATTGTGTTCAAATAGTTCAAGGACCAATGTAAACTCAGAAACAAAAAATGGGCGTGGTCCGCCCACTTTTCGGCCCACCTCCCATATAACGTCAAATTTAAAAAAGTTGATGGTGGGCATATAGATTCGGCCGGGCCGAATATAATTCGCGCTTGCTTTTTTAATAATTTCTCTAAAATAGTAAACAAGATAACAATAAACGTTATTATTGAAAAAAAGAAAAGACGACAAAAAAGTGAAATAAACAACCTTGTGAAGGTGTTTTGTTCGATAACAATTGAATAAATATGATTTGTTTTTGTTTTTCTAAGCAAAACCGTTAACAGGTAGTTGGATATTAAGCGAAAGAACTGTGAGGTGGTCAAATTTTGTTGGTGGGTAGTTTAAAAGTAAAAGAAAAAATAAACCGATAAAATTAGGTTTTTTTATAGATAAATGGAAGAGAGAATGAAAGTATTACGTTTCATTATTGGGTTCCCATTAAAGATTGGAATTTTTTTTTAAATTTATTATCAAGTCATAAGTCTCATAACACCAGACAATTGAAAAATATTGACTATTACGTCTGATGTAATTATTTAGAATTATGGTATACTTATTTCCGCTTAAATTATTATTATTTTTTTTTTTTTTTTAATTATCATATTACATTTATTACATCTTCTTTTTTAATTGATTAAATTCTTAACATTCTTAAGAATCAGTCAACCCTTTATATCTACCATTTAATTTACAAAATGTCCAATACTTGGGGTATTATTTTACATTTAAAAGTTCATTTAACCCTCTCACAGTTTTATAAAGAGCAATATGTCTGAATGCAACAACTGATCAAGCCAACAACCAAATAACCAGTCACTCAAACTAACCAGTCAAACCAATATCAACCAACCAAACAGCTCAAGCAACCAACCATCTAACCAATAATCATTGCACGTTATCTTAAGCGGATGCTAATTTAATTGATTATTATGTTTATATTTTTGAAGCTGATATATTCTTTCAATACATTTACAAATATCAGCTCTCCCCCATCACACAAACAGTTGTTAGAACGAGTAATTGTACCCTACATACTCTTCGAAATAATATTATTTGTAAGCACTGCATGCTACTTCATATTTCCGCCTATACGAAACGTAATTAACAACTGCTAACTTTGTCATGTCATAGGTCAATTGTTAACCAAACAAAACCAATAGGTTATCCAATTTTATTATGGACCAGCTTTCTATATCCAGCTTTTTTTTTAACGATTCTTTATTTATATATTTAATCTGCCCTTCTTTAAAGGCCTCACAATATGTATTCAAATCTTAAAACTAGAAACTAAACACTACTGATCTTTGACAAAACCGTTGAAGTTATCGCTTCTCTATATATTCCTTGATTTTTTCATTTTGAAGTTAAAATAACAAAAGCAGGTTATGCAAAATTCGTTTATAATAATTCTTTCTGTTTCCTACACATTTATTTTGTAGATATGTTTTCACCACTCAACCACATCATCAGTATCACTATAATGAAATCTGTGGGTACAAAATACTCCCCTCAATGCCACCATCTTCTCCACTTCAACCACTTACTCAAAGAAAAAAAATAGAGTCTTCTTATATTAAAATCATTGTTGCATACACACACTTTGGTTTTTTTTTTTTTTTTTTTGCACTGGTCATACCAGGTTACACAGTTAAAGCTTAAAATGTATGGTTGGTTACTGTGGAATAAATAGAATATAAGTTGCTGCTGCTGTGTTTCTTTTAATATTTTATTGCTTTTTTTGTTCAATAATTCAATATTTCTTATAAATAATAATGAAAACCAAAATAGCGGTTTTTATATTTTTCTTGCAACAAACTAAAGTTTTGTTTGTAGCGCATCAACATGTCATATGGCAGTGTAGTTGTTAGCTGTCTGTTATTAGATGTATGACTGTGTTATTGATGTGGCATTTATGAGCAAACCAACAGTAGCTGGATTTCAATGATGCGTATTGCTGTTTGATTGTGTATGGTTGTCTTTTTTTTCAGATGTGTCTTCAAAAGTATTTATGCCTCTGACTATTAGTAGGCTTCACCCGCAAAACACGCAATACAGCAGCTATTGATTCCTGTAATCAGGTGTGGCAAGGAATCATTTCGAAAACTGATTTTTCGAATAAAAAATTTGGATAACTCGAATTTTATTAAGAAAATTTATTGATAACTTCAATTTTCTGTAGAAAAGTTATCTATAATTTGAATTTTCTATAAAAAAGTTATCGATAACTTGACTTTTCTATAGAAAAGTTATTATAACTTGATTTTTCAATAGAAGAGTTATCGATTACTTGACTTTTCTAAAAAAAACCTATCGACAACTTGTCTTGTATTTTATAGAAAAGTTTTTGATAACTTTACTTTTTTATAGAAAAGTTACCGATAACTTGACTATTCTATAGAAAAGTTATCTATAACTTGACTATTCTATAGGAAAGTTATCGACTACTAAACTTTTCTATAGAATAGTTATCGATAACTTAACTTTTCTAGAGAAAAGTTATCAATCACTTGACTTCTCTATAGAAAAGTTATCGATAACTTGACTTTTCTAAAGGAAACCTATCGATAAATTGTCTATTTTATAGAAAAGTTATAGATACCTTGACTTTTTTAAAGAAAAGTTATCGATAACTTGACTTTTTTATAGAAAAGTTACCTATAACTTGACTATACTATAGGAAAGTTATCGACTACTAAACTTTCCTATAGAATAGTTATCGATTACTTAATTTTTCTGAAGAAAAGTTATCGATTACATTACTTTTCTATAGAAAAGTTATCGATAACATGACTTTTATAAATAAAACCTTTCGACAACTTGTCTATTTTTTAGAAAAGTTATCGATAACTTGACTTTTCTGTAGAAAAGTTATCGATGTCTTTACTTTTCTATAAAAAAAATGATCGATAACTTGACTTTTTTAAAGAAAAATTATCGATAACTTGAGTTTTCTGTAGAAAAGTTATCGATAACCTTACTATTCTATAGAAAAGTTATCGATAACTAGACTTTACTATAGAAAAGTTATCGATAACATGATATTTCCATAAAAAGTCATTGTTCACATGACTTTTCCATAGAAAAGTTATCGATGTCTTGGCTTTTTTATAGAAAAGTTATCGATACCTTGACTTTTTTTACAGAAAAGTTGTCGATAAATTTACTCTTCTATAAGAAAGTTATTGATAACTTTACTTTTCTAAAGAAAAGTTACCGTTAACTTGACTTTTCTATAGAAAAGTTATCGATACCTTGACTTTTTTTACAGAAAAGTTGTCGATAAATTTACTCTTCTATAAGAAAGTTATTGATAACTTTACTTTTCTAAAGAAAAGTTACCGTTAACTTGACTTTTCTATAGAAAAGTTATCGATAACTTGACTTTTCTATAGATAAGTTTTCGAGAACTTGATTTTTCTATAGAAAAGTTATCGATTACTTGACTTTTCTATAGAAAAGCAATAGATAGCTTGACTTTTCTGTAGAAAAGTTGTCGATAACTTGACTTTTCAGTAGAAAAGTTATCGACAACTTAACTTTTATATACAAAAGATTATCGATACCTTGACTTTTCTATAGAAAAGTTATCGATACCTTGACTTTTCTATCGAAAAGTTATCGATGACTTGACTTTTATATAGAAAAGTTATCTATTACATGACTTTTCTATAGAAATGTTATAACTTTTCTAAAGAAAAGTTATCGATAACTTAACTTTTCTATAGAAAAGTTATTGTTAATCCGACTTTTCTATAGAAAAGTTATCGTTGCTCCGGCTTTTCAATATAAAGGTAATCGATAATCAGACTTTTCTATACAACATTTTTGGATAATCAGACTTCTCTAAAAAAAAAAAAAATTATCGATTAAATGACTTTTCTATAGAAAACTTATCGATAATTTTTGTTTTCTCATAGATAATCTCTTGATAATCACAAAACAATCAACTCTTTTTCATCCTATCACACGTTTTCAACATTTCTATACACATGTTTGTATGAATCTCTGTATAATTTTAATCCTAATCTCTGTCTCCCTCTATTTGGTCCCATATACTCCAGTGTCTGTCTCTCATTGTGTTAAAGTTTATTGATTCTTTCAGTTGTGGTTTTCAATTTATCCAAACGTCATTGAGTTTAAAATCATTTTAGTTTTCTCTTTAGCCAATATTATTTGCTGCTACATATTGTTGTTGCTGCTGCTTTTTGCAATAAGAATATATAGATGATCAATAGCCAAACGATCAATGTGTGGTTGTCGTCATTTATTATAGTCATCAGGGTTAATACAGAAAACCACTTTAGATAAATCGAATTATATCTAATGATACTTATATGCGTTGTTTATTAATGCTTTCTTTTCCTTTTTTTTTATTCTTCTTACAATTAAATCTAGAGTTACAAAAAATAAGTTTATGGCTCTTCAGTGGGAACTCATAATTTATATTATTTAAGAAAAACAGTTATTAAGTTGGAAAGTTATGGGAAGTTATAGGAAATTTTTTATTATTTTTCTTCTAAATCATAATGATTTTGTATTCTTAAAAATCTCTGATTCGTTCTAGAATCTCAACAGATCTCAAAACTCAACAATCAAATTAATTAAATCTTCCTTCTACTTCTAGAAGTAAACATCCATTAGGAATTTTTAAAATTTTTCTTTGTCTTTAAACTCAAGATTTATTAAGTTTTAAAAATAAACGTTCCAACATACACATGAATTTATCTTCATCAAATTATCAAATGATTCCAACTTAACACTCGCTATCATGTAATTACCAATCAGTTTTATCAAATGCAACGTAAAAAAGAATCCAATAACAGGAACATCAACTAACAAAAACACAAAATGAAAAGAATTGAAGCTCAAAAGAGAGAAAAAAAAAAAGACCATAATTATGTTTCATTTTCTATTTTTATTGTGGAAAATTGACCAATATCTATCTAATCATAACATTGCACCCAGTGGAGTTGAAAACACAACATAGCAAGAGCAATTAATTAAGGCGCCCTGTCGCCAACTTTTGTGGTCATAATTACACAACAATAATGACAGCAACAGCAGTAACACAACAACAACTAACTACTTACTCGCCTTAACTAAGCATTTGACTGAGAGAATGTGGCAATAAATTCGTGAGGCTAACAAAACAAATAGACAAATATAAATTCGCATAAATATAAACACATGTGTTGTGTGTGTGTGTGTTTGCGTGTATATTTAGAAAATTGTGTTGCTTAAAGCTGTTCTCCCATCTTAAAGCTTCAGTTACGTTGAGACACTTAATAAGCTGCATTTAAATCTGCAAAAAAAATAAAAATCAGAGTGTCTATTTATTTATAAAGTAGAATTTTAACTAAGCATTTTTTCTTTGGTGCTGGCATTTAGTGTTTAGTGAAATAATAAAGTGGCATCAATTTTTAGTGGCATTAAGTTGAACAACATGCATCTTCTATAAATGCAGTTGCCACTAGTTATGTTTTTTCTTTTTTTCTGATTGTATGTATGGTGTGATGTCTTAGACATGAACTTCCCTTTTCGAATCACAGACAAGCAAATAACAACATGATAACAACTGTTGTCGTTTCAAATGCATAAAATAGCAGAAATATAAAGGAATGAAATCACTCTTGTATTGAAGCATTAACAATAGTAGGCAATTTATTGACATCAAGACATTTTTAATAGAAAATTTATCGATTAGTTGACTTTTCTATAGAAAATTTATCGATAACTTGACTTTTCTATGAAAAAGTTATCGATAACTTGATTTTTCTATAGAAAAGTTATCAATAACTTCACTTTTTTATATAAAAGTTATCGATTACTTCGCTATTCTATAGAAAAGTTATCGATTACTTTACTTTTCTATAGAAAAGTTATCGATTACTTGACTTTTCTAAAAAAACCTATCGATAACTTGTCTATTTTATAGAAGTTATCGATAACTTCACTTTTCGATAGAAAAGTTATCGATAACTAGACTTTTCTATAGAAAAGTTATCGATAACTAGACTTTTCTATAGAAAAGTTATCAATAACTTGACTCTTTTATAGAAAAGTAATCGATAACTTGACTTTTCTATGGAAAAGTTATCGATAACTTGACTTTTCTATAGAAAAGTAATCGATAACTTGACTTTTCTATAGAAAAGTAATCGATAACTTGACTTTTCTATAGAAACGTTATCGATGACTTGACACTTCTATAGAAAAGTTATCGATAACTTGACTTATCTATAGAAAAGTTATGGATATCTTGACTTTTCTATAGAAAAGTAATCGATAACTTGACTTTTCTATAGAAAAGTTATCGATAACTTGACTTATCTATAGAAAAGTTATGGATATCTTGACTTTTCTATAGAAAAGTAATCGATAACTTGACTTTTCTAAAGAAAACCTATCGATTAATTTAAAAGAAAAAAACTAGAAAAGTTATTGATAACTTGACTTTTCTATAGAAACGTTATCGATAACTTGACTTATCTATAGAAAAGTTATGGATATCTTGACTTTTCTATAGAAAAGTAATCGATAACTTGACTTTTCTATAGAAACGTTATCGATAACTTGACTCTTCTATAGAAAAGTTATCGATAACTTGACTTATCTATAGAAAAGTTATGGATATCTTGACTTTTCCTTAGAAAAGTTATCGATATCTTTACTTTTCTATAGAAAAGTTATTGACTTTTTTATAGAAAAGTTATCGATAACATTACTTTTCTATAAAAAACTTATCGATAACTTAACATTTGTGTAAAAAGTTAGCGATTATTTGATTTTCCAGTAGCAAAGTTATCGATAACTTTATTAGCTATCAATCGATATAATTTTCTGTTCTACAAATCTTTTCTATGATTTTTCTTTTATTTTTTGAATTCACTCTTCTCTCAAACTGTCTCCCTGACAATTTTCACACACTTACACTTGCCAGTCGAACGCATGTTGATAATTACATTAAACAGCAACAACAACAACATCAAAAAAATTAATGTCGGCATAATTGTGATTGTGCAACAGTGATCCATCTAAACATTCTTAAAAACTAACGAACATTTATTGAAAGCAGCTTACAGCAATGCCAAACATTTTAAACATTAAATTCACCTGCTGCAATTGATTACACGGTTGATATCTTTCCATGCTGCTACACTCCTTTTTTTATTTTATTTCTATCTTCAATGTACTACAACTATACTTATCTTTTGTTGTACATTTTCATGTCGCTGTCCATGTTCATGTGTCGGTTTTGAGCAAATTGTAAGTGCGTGCGTGTTTGTATAAGTTGAGATTTTAAAACATTTGAAAATGATGTTGTTCGTTCGTTTGTATGTTTGTAGTTGAATGTTGCGCATGCCAAGCACGCACTATGTAATGCGACATATTATTATCTTTGCTGGAAAATCTTTCTGTTAAATATCGCTTCATGTTTTTCACCAGCAAAAAAAAAAAAGAATAAAAACTAAAGATGATGTTAAGGATGGTGTTTTGTGTTTTTCTGTCTGTTACGAAAGATATTTTCATTGATAGTTTGAAGCATTACTTTTTTTGCTAAAAACAAAAGATTTTTTTTTTTGCAGCAAAACAGACCAGACTTGTGTCTGCTACCCTAAACGCCAAGGCGTGTCACTATCCCCCCCGAGGAGTTAGCGTTTGTTGCAGCAGCCTCTTAACCATCCGTTGTACTCTTAAGTATTGTAGTTTAATGCTTTTAAGTTCTGTTATTTGTACTTTTAGACGCCATCCTTAAATGCATAATTTACATGCTTCAAGGTCTACTACTCTACTCCAGCTATTATTCTTTACATATTTATACAAATTTTCCTTAAATAATGAACGGCGTCAACATATTTCTCCTTTAGCTTCTCTAACTAAATTGTCTTTATGTCCGTCCGTATGTCTGCCTGTCTATAATAGTGTGGCGGCAATTTATTTACATACAAATCAAAATCTTAGAAAAAAATCTATCATATACTTGGCGAAAAATAAAAAATATTCAAGTTTAATGTCTTCTGAAAAGAAGGCAAAAAAAAAGACTGATTTTAAAACTCTCTATTTTATTTATACTGCCGACGCACAGTGGGTTGGAGAAAGTTATTGATAACTTTTCTATACAAATGTCAAGTTATCGATAACTTTTCTAAAGAAAAGTCAAGCTGTCTATAAATTTTCTATAGAAAAGTCAGGCTATCGATAACTTTTCTATAGAAAAGTCAAGATATCGTTAACTTTTTCATAGAAATGTCAAGTTATCGATAACTTTTTCTATAGAAGTCAAGATATCGATAACTTTTTTATAGAAATGTCAAGTTATCGATAACTTTTATATTAAAAAGTAAAGTTAACGATAAATGTTCTACAGAAAAGTCAAGTTATCGACAACTTAACTATAGAAAAGTCAAGTTATCGATAACTTTTCTAAAGAAAAGTCAAGTTATCGATAACTTTTTTATAGAAATTTATCGACATTTCTCTTTAAAATGTCGACATTTTCTATTAAAAAGTAAAGTTATCGATAGCTATAGATAACTATCAATAACTTTTCAACGGAAAAGTTGTCTTTTTTTTATTTTTAATTATTTTTCATTTCGCCCACTGTGCTTCGCCTAAACATCAGTCATTTAATACATTCCTTATTGTTTAGTTTAATGAATGACTGGCTGGATGGTTGCATATATGCGTTAATAGCTTTTTTTTCTCTTAAACATGTCTTCTTTTAATTTTAGCTGCTCCTTGTCGTTTTTATTGTAATCTTTTCTAACATATTGATGTTCTTGTGGCATTAACCAGAAACATTTTTTTCTACTGTATTGGCGCCAAATATGCTAGAAGCACTTATTCATTTACTTAACTCTTCATCATCATTATCATCATCTTCAACAACTGCATTTTACTTTTGTTGCACCTCCTTCTCTTTACCTTTTGCAAATATCCTTCATAAATTTCTAAGTGATTTTGTTTTGTTTGTTTGGCATTGTTTTGTAGACAATTTAAAGTTTTAAATGCTGCTCATAAATGTTAAAAACAAAGTAAATAAATTTTATTATTTGGTTATAAACATTTTAATTTAAGAATTGCATTAGATGTTTGGCCAACAATTGAAAATGTCTTAAATTTGTAATATACACTAAAATTTGTTCACAGAATTTGCCAAAAGTCTGCTTCCTTGTTTAGGTTTAAAATGTTTTTCTAAATTTAGAATAATGAATTGCTCACATTTTTAGATTCTGTTGTAAGCAAAAAAGTTAAAGTGAAAGCAATTTCTCTACAAACAAAATCATAATTTTCCTAACAATCCTATGCTACTGTACTACTACTTTTAACCTCAAATGATTGATTTGATTAACGATTAATATAAATTCATAGCATTTCATTTTAAAAAACATTAGAAAGCCAACATGTTTTCAAAATGCAATACAAAAAATATACAAAGAAAAAATTCTTTAAAAATTCTAAAAGGAAAAACATTAAATTTAATAAAAGGTTTACCAAAAGCCCAAAAGCCATCAATTTTTATTATTAAACTCTTAGTTTAAACTCATAGTCTACAATTTATTGTATTGAATTATAAAAATGTAATAAAGAAAGGTATATTATTTCTTTCTTTTGTTGCTCGTTGTTGTTCTATTTTATTATAACTATTATTTTACTTCCTTGTTTGTAAGTTCTTTAGCTACCATGTTACCTCAATTGCTATAACTTACAACTAATAATGTTTGTTGTTTAGTTGCTACTTTGTGGTGGTTGTTTGCTACTTGTTGCTAAAAAAAATATATTTATTATTGGCAACAAACTATATCACAATATGCCCATCAATTGAATGGTCTAAAGTATTTTAAAGGCAGAGGTTTTTTTTTTTTTTTTGTTAGAACCAATAATATTTAAGATTATTGTTGAGCTTATTAGATGTGAGCGTATTTCATAGTTATGGCTTTTTTAAAGAACGTAGAGGAAAAAAGTCCAAAATGGTAGTAAATTGTACAAAAAAATGTTAAAGTTTGGAAAATTATAAAATAATTTTATTTCTTATAGAGAAGTTGATGATAATTTGACTTTCCTATAAAAAAAAAAAAAAAATTATCGTCAAAACTTGACTTTTTTATAGAAAATTTATCCATAGCTTGACTTTTATATAGAGGAGTTGTCGATAACTTGATTCTTCTATAGAAAAGTAATCGATAACTTTGCCTTTTTATAGAAAATATATTGATAACTTCCATTCCATAGAAAAGTTATCGATAATTTGATTCTTTTATAGATGAGTCATCGTTAACTTGAAGTTTCTATTGAACAGTTATCGACAACTTGACTTTTCTGTAGAAAAGTTTTATAACTTTCTATAGAAATTATGACTTATGAAATTTAATGGCTTTTCTGTTTAAAAACTATCGATTACATGACTTTTTTTAGAAAAGTCATCGATAACTTGATTTTTCTCTAGATAAGTTATCGATAACTTGACTTTTCTATAGAAAAGTTATCGATTACTTGACTTTTTTATAGAAACGTTATCGATTACTTGACTTTTTTTTGTAGAAACGTTATCGATAACTTGATTTTTCTCTAGATAAGTTATCGATAACTTGACTTTTCCATAGAAAAGTTATCGATAATTTGACTTTTCTATAGAAAAGTTGTCGATAATTTTACTTTTCTATAGAAAAGTTATCGATAATTTTACTTTTCTATAACTTGATAACTTGACTATTATCGATAATTTGACTTTTCTATAGAAATTTTATCGATTACATGACTTCTATATAAATTTTATCGATTACATGCCTTTTTTTATAGATAACGACTTTTCTACAGAAAAATTATCGATTACTTGACTTTTCTATAGAAAAGTTATCGATAACTTGACTATTCTTTAGAAAGGTTATCAATAAATTGACTTTTCTATAGAAAAATTATCGATAACTTAAATTTTTAAATAAAAATGATCGATTACTTGACTTTTCGATAGAAAAGTTATCGATAACTTGACCTTTCTATAAAAAAGTTATCGATAATTTACTTTTCTATAGAAAAGGTTTCGATAACTTTACTTTTCTATAGAAAAGTTATCGATAACTTGACTTTTCCTTAGAAAAGTTATCGATAACTTGACTTTTCTATAGGAAAGTTATCGATAACTTGACTTTTCTATAGAAAAGTTATCGATTACTTGACTTTTCTATAGAAAAGATATCGATAACTTGACTTTTCTACAGAAAAGTTATCGATAACTTGACTTTTCTATAGAAAAGTTATCGATAACTTGACTTTTTTATAAAAAAGTTATCGATAACTTGACTTTTCTATAGAAAAGTTATCGATATCTGGAATTTTCTATAGAAAAGTTATCGATATGCCTTTTTAATAGAAAAGTTATCGATAACTTATCTTTTCTATGAAAGAGTTATCGATTGCATGAGTTTTTTATAGAATACTAATCGATAAATTTTATGTTATGGAAAACCTATCAATATTTTTTTTTTTTTTTTTTATTTATTGTATATAGAACTTATCGATGGCTTTTTTATTACAATGATCGATTAGTGACTTCATCGTGTAAAAGAAAAGTTATAAAAAACTTTTTGTTTCTTTAGAAAACTTATCGATGAATTATTTGTTCTATAAAAAATAAAATTTAAGAAAATTGAAGTGTAATTTATTTAGAATTAAATTTATTTTTTTAATTTTAAAAATTACATGTTTTACTCTTTTTATAGTAAATATCTGCAAGATAAAAGTTAAATAAAATATTGTTCTAAAGCATAAAAACTGTTATCCTTATGAAATATTAAAAATATGGTTAAAGCAATTCAACATCATAATAATCATTATTATTTTTGGCCCCATATTGAGGGTAACATGAATGCAACAGCAGTTTTTATAAAATATATAGGTGTTTTATTTGCCCGTTTTTTTTATTATTAGCCAACTAACAGGATGATAATGATGAGGCTGAGGAAAAAAGTAGATATAAATGGTTTCTATACCTAAAGTCATATTAAATAGCAGTAGCTAAAAACAACAGCACATTCTGAACAATTTTTGTTAAAATTTAAGTTTATGGTTAGTAACAGTTAGTAGGAAAATAAAACAGCAGCAGTTTGTGGCAACTTGCAACATATAATTAAGTTAGATATGAACGTAGTAGTAGTTGTTAAGCACGCGTCTGTTTAAAGTAACATTGTGAAAGGCCAGTAGATATAAAAAAAAATCCCTCCTTAAAATTTTGCTTACATTTACTTTACAAAATAATCAATATTAATATTATTATTATTATTGTTATTAGATATTTGATTTTTGAGAAAGGGGTGGAAAATTCTTATGAAATTAGTAACAAATATTAAGATATGCGAAGATTTTTTAAGATGTTTATAATTTCTAGACTAATACATATTTGTTTCTTTTTGTCTCATTTCAGGTATGTGTTGACAAATTACAAACTTATGTTAATTAAAACATTGAAATCAGATATGTTAGATTAAAATTGTCTTATTCTTAAGGTAACAAAATGATTACTTTTCAATTCATTCATTATAATCTCTTATTAGTAACTCTAATGCCCTTAACATATTAAAATTATATCACATTTTATTTATTTTCATAACGTTTTTAAAAACAATACACATATTTACTCACCATATTTATTTTCATTATAAATTTTATTTATATTTTTCATCTATCAATAATCATTCATTCATTAATGATCATGTGGGTTTTTTTTTTAATTATATAATGAGACAAATAAAAAAAAAAGATTATTATTGAAATTCCTAAGAAAAATTGTGAACCCCTGAGAAATAAAATAAAACCATGAATGATCTGAATTAACAGAACTGCAAACATTTATAAATAAATTAAAAAAAATGGCATTCATATACACTCTGTCCCAGCAACAACAACAAAAATAAGAATAATATTGATTATTTGTCATAATTATTTAATATTTTCGAACTACATTGTCAATATGCGGTTATAGCGGGTGTTTAAAACAACAAACAAATAATGACAACAACAAGAATAACAACACAAATAGCAAACAGCTGAAATACTACAGACAATTTGGCGTTATGTGAAGTACTTAAAAAAGAGATAAAAATATATACTTATAAAGAATAAATATACAAAATTATTAAACAAACGGTCATGTGGGTTAACAATGTGCCCTACAATTTTCTTAAAATAAAAATATCAATAACTTTTCTATATAAAAAAAATAAAAAATATTAACAGATAGCATTCCTATTAAAGAAAACATTGTTAGAGAAAAGTCAAGTTATCGATAACCATTCTATAGGAAAGTAAAGTTGTCAATAATTTTTTTATAGAAAAGTCAAGTCATCAATAAGTTTTCTAAAAAAAAAAAGTTATCGATAAGTTTTCTATAAGAAAATCAAGTTATCGATAACTTTTCTATAGAAAAATAATGTTATAGATAATTTTTCTATAGAAAAGTCAAGTTAGGGATAACTTTTCTAAATAAAAGTCAAGTTATCAATAACTTTTCCATAGAAAAGTTACGTTATCGATAATTTTTTTTATAGAAAAGTCACGTTATCGATAACTTTTCTACAGAATAGTCAAGTTATCGATATCTTTTCTATAAAAAAAATCCAACTATCAATAACTTTTCTATATAAAAGTCAAGTTATCGATAACTTTTCTATATAAAAATCAAGCTATCGATAACTTTTCTATAGAAAAGTCACGTTATCGATAACTTCTTTCTATAGAGAAGTCACTTTAACGATAACTTTTCTATAAAAAAAGTTGTATTATCGATAACTTTTCTGTATGAAAAGTGACGTAATCGATAACTTTTCTTTAGAAAAGTGACGTTATCGATAACTTTTCTATAAAAGAGTGACGCTATAGATAACTTTTCTATAGAAAAGTCCGGTTATCGATCATTTTTCTATAGAAAAGTCAAGTGATTGATATCTTTTCTATAGAAAAGTCAAGTTATCGACAATTTTTCTATAGAAAAGTCAAGCTATCGATAACTTTTCTGTAGAATAGTCGAATTATCGATAACTTTTCTATACGAAAGTCACGTTAGCGATAACTTTTCTATAAAAAAGTTTTTTATAGACAGGTTATGTTAACTAAAATTAACTTTTCTATAAAAGACTCACGTTATCGATAACTTCTATAGAAAAGTCCGGTTATCGATTATTTTTCTATAGAAAAGTCATGTAATCGATAACTTTTTTATAGAAAAGTCGTTAATGATACTTTTCTATAGAAAAGTATTGATATCTGGACTTTTCTATAGAAAAGTCATGTAATCGATAACTTTCCTATATACAAATTATAAAATCAATAACTTTTCTGAAGTAGATTTAAGTTATCGATAACTTTTCTATAAAAGTTTTAAATTGTTGATAACTTTTCTATAGAAATGTCAAGTTACATATCTTTTCTTTAGGCATGTCAACTTACCGATAACTAACTGTTTCATAGAAGTCAAGTTGTTGATAATTTTTCTAAAAAAAAGTGTTGATATCGATAAAATCGCAATATCGATAACTTTTCTAAATATAAGTCTTGATATCGATAACTTTTTTATGTAAAACTCCAATTGATTTCCCTACAAATGCTGCTTATTTTCTTCATGTAGATCTTAATTTTAAAACTTGTATAGCTGCCATAAGCCATAGTGCATTTTCATTTATTTAACATGGACCACAATAATGTTATTATTTGCAATTGTTTAATGTTTTTGTAGTTTATATTATAGCTATTATGACATTGACAGTTGCGGTATTGGTTTGAGTTTTAACAACAACAACAATCAAAATAATTTATTATATTACAATAATATTTAAATTGTATTGGTTTTAAATATGTTTGTGTGTCAAATATAAATGTGATTGTTGCTGTTTAAATAATTTTTCAAGCAATCAAACAAAATTCCTTAAATGGTCAAGTGTTAGTTCATAGCAAAAAAATCTTTTATACAATTTTCTATTTAAAACCACAAACTTAAATATTTTCTAATAAGTAATTTATTAAATAAATTTAAAACTCCTTAAGAACCATAAGAGTTGTTAGAGTATTTTTAAAACACGGAAGCAAAAATGATTTAAAAATTTTGTATATATATTTTTTTTTTCTTCCTTGGCGTACAAGTATTATTGTGTTTTTTTTAATTTTTATAATTTATCTGCCCATAATGTGCATGTCCCGCTGTCAACCATATGCAGCTAAAACTATAGTATAACAGAATAAAAAAAATCTCTAAAACAAAATATTACTTTATGTAGCATTTTTCGTTTTGTTTTAAAACATTGTGGTGCATTATCTTCATGCTCTATATGCTCAAACAATTTCATTTATTTGTATTTTTACTTCATTTAACTTTTTTCCTATCGAATTGAAATGAAAAGAAAAGTGCCTCTAAAAAACACTGAGGCCTAAAGGAACGGTTTAAAAGGAAAATTATTTTACTGAAAAAGAAATAATATTTCTGTGCACTTTTAAAGGCCTCTATGTTAACCATAAATATTTGAAAATTTCTAAACTAAGCAAAATCATTCAAATAAAAAAGTATTGAAAATATATATTGGCTTGTGTGCATGTGTTCATCATTTATGCTCATCTGTAGTAAATTATTATTATTTCTTAACATGCAGTCACAGCAAAAATCATATGAGTTTTGAATATTTTTTTTTTAGATTTTTGGCATCTTTCGTTAATGTTAAAGGTTTTGGCTTTAGGCCAAATAATATATTTTTTTTTTATTTAAAGCTACTTATCAATAAATTTTACTAAAATTAAAATAAAAAAGCAAAATAATAGAACTAAAAAGAGAAGCTAAAATAATCCAAAGGAGAGATGATGTCTAATGTGACAAGATAAGATTATGGCACCCGCACTTAAGAGAAAAAGGGGGAAAATATAATACAATGAGAGATAAAATGAAGCTAAATTAAAAAAAAAAAAAAAAAAAAAAACTTTTCTATAGAAAAGTCTAACTATCGATAAGAAAAGTAAAGTTATCGATGATTTCGACATCTTTTCTATTGAAAAGTATTGATGTCGATATCTTTTCTATAGAAAAGTTATGATATCGATAACATTTCTATAGAAAAGTCAAGTTATCGATAACTTTTCTATAGAAAAGTCAAGTTATCGATAACTTTTCTATAGAAAAGTCAAGTTATCGATAACTTTTCTATAGAAAAGTCAAGTTATCGATAACTTTACTATAGAAAAGTCAAGTTATCGATAACTTTACTATAGAAAAGTCAAGTTATCGATAACTTTTCTATAGAAAAGTCAAGTTATCGATAGCTTTACTATAGATAAGTCAAGTTATCGATAACTTTTCTATAGAAAAGTCAAGTCATCGATAACTTTACTATAGAAAAGTCAAGTTATCGATAACTTTTCTATAGAAAAGTCAAGTTATCGATAACTTTTCTATAGAAAAGTCATGTTATCGATAGCTTTTCTATAGATAAGTCAAGTTATCGATAATTTTTTTAAAGAAAAGTTAAGTTATCGATAAGTTTTCTATAGAAAAGTCAAGTAATCGATAACATTTCTATGGAAGAGTTAAGTTATCGATAACTGTTCTGTAGAAGAGTCATTTATTGTTAAATTTTCTATACAAAAGTAAGTATTTTCTATAGAAAAGTTAAGTTATCGATAACTTTTCTATAGAAAAGTTAAGTTATCGGTAAGTTTTCTATAGAAAAGTCAAGAAGAGTCATTTATTGTTAAATTTTCTATACAAAAGTCAAGTAATCGATAACTTTTCTATAGAAAAATTAAGTTATCGATAACTTTTCTATAGAAAAGTTAAGTTATCGATAACTTTTCTATAGAAAAGTTAAGTTATCGATAACTTTTCTATAGAAAAGTTAAGTTATCGATAGAAAAGTCAAGTAATCGATAACATTTCTATGGAAGAGTTAAGTTATCGATAACTGTTCTGTAGAAGAGTCATTTATTGTTAAATTTTCTATACAAAAGTCAAGTTATCGATAACTTTTCTATACAAAAGTCAAGTTATCGATAACTTTTCTATAGAAAAGTCAAGTTATCGATAACTTTTCTATAGAAAAGTCATGTTATCGATAGCTTTTCTATAGATAAGTCAAGTTATCGATAATTTTTCTGTAGAAAAGTCTAATTATCTATATTTTTTGCAGGAAAGTCCAACTATCGATAGCTTTTCTGTAGAAAAATATAGTTATCGATAACTTTTCTGTAGAAAAGTCAATTTATCAATATCTTTTTTGTAGAAAAGTCCAAATATCGATAACTGTTTCTATAGAAAAGTCAAGTTATCGATAAATTTTCTATAGAAAAGTCAAGTTATCGATAAATTTTCTATAGAAAAGTTAAGTTATCGATAACTTTTCTATAGAAAAATTAAGTTATCGATAACTTTTCTATAGAAAAGTTAAGTTATCGATAACTTTTCTATAGAAAAGTTAAGTTATCGATAACTTTTCTATAGAAAAGTTAAGTTATCGATAAGTTTTCTATAGAAAAGTCAAGTAATCGATAACATTTCTATGGAAAGTTAAGTTATCGATAACTGTTCTGTAGAAGAGTCATTTATTGTTAAATTTTCTATACAAAAGTCAAGTAATCGATAACTTTTCTATACAACAGTCAAGTAATCGATAACTTTTCTATAGAAAAGTTATGTAATCGATAACTTTTCCAAAGAAAAGTCATTTAATCGATTTTTTTTTTAGATTTTTTTAATGATTTGTTTAAAATTGCTTAAATTCCTTTTTAAAAATATTCCTTTATTTAGAAGCCCTTCAAACCACTGTTTATTTTACATATGATGGAAAGCGTTTTAATCTTCTTTAAACCAGCATGCTTTGTGTAGAAAAATTCTAAATCTAAATTTTCCTCTAACAAATTTGTTATATATTTTTTTTTTTTTTTTTTTTTTTTCTACTTCTCTTTCTATAAGCATCTGTATCTAAGTATCTAAATTCATTAGTTTTAGACATGCAAAAATAAGAAAATAAAACAAAAAAGTCTACAATTTAGTTTGTAAAATTCATCCATGTTCACGCTTACGTAGTTTATTAATTGCTCATTTGACAGTTTGAGTTCGAGCAAAAGTATTCATTATAATTTTTATCTTATGATGTTAGGATATGAAGTCTTCATTTGGCAATAGATGAGTAATTTTTTGTTTTTTTTTTTTCGTAAACAATTCTAAATTCTATTTTCAACATTTTGTTGAACTTTATCATGGGGCATCTTCTCGCGGTATAGCCTCAACGCTGCAGAGAAAAAAACAAACGTCAGTCAGTCACACAGTATGAGGTCTTTGTATTTGGTATTCATGGTTGATACACATAATTTTTCATATGCTTTTTAGCTAGTTGCAACTGTGTCTTAAAAAATACTAATGTTTTGCATGCTTTTGGAAAGTTTCGTATGTAAATATGTATTATTGCAACATGTTGCAATTAATTTTTTGTAAAATATTTTGTAGTTTTTTTTTTTTTTTTTTTTTTGGGAAAATTTATATTGATTCTTAAGATCATTAGATTAGAAAAGCAAATAATTAATTTTGTTTTTAGGCTTATAACTCATATTTTTTCGAGGTTTCTCAGGGTTTTAAAGAGAAAATTTCTCACCTTGTGTTGCTAACATAATTTTCCTTCTTTTTTTATTTAACTGTTAAGATTTAAATTATTGTATAGACTCTTAAACTTTTCTTTAAATTATAGCTTTGCTTAAATAAACTTGGCCCACTAACTTCAAAACATAGAAACTATTATGATTTTTTTATTAATGCCAAAACACCGAAATATACATGATATAAAAAAATAAAAAATAATGAAGAAAAAACGACTTTAATGAATTAAAATCAATGTTAGGATATGAAGTCAAGCATAAAACCGTTAAACATTAACTGCTGTTTGAACAAACTGCTGTGAAAATGGGAAAATTTAAAAAAAAGTAAATAAAATTAAACAGATAACAGGGTTGTGGTGAAATAGGTGTTAAAGAATTAGATAGATAGATAGATAGATAGATAGATAGATAGATAGATAGATAGATAGATAGATAGATAGATAGATAGATAGATAGATAGATAGATAGATAGATAGATAGATAGATAGATAGATAGATAGATAGATAGATAGATAGATAGATAGATAGATAGATAGATAGATAGATAGATAGATAGATAGATAGATAGATAGATAGATAGATAGATAGATAGATAGATAGATAGATAGATAGATAGATAGATAGATAGATAGATAGATAGATAGATAGATAGATAGATAGATAGATAGATAGATAGATAGATAGATAGATAGATAGATAGATAGATAGATAGATAGATAGATAGATAGATAGATAGATAGATAGATAGATAGATAGATAGATAGATAGATAGATAGATAGATAGATAGATAGATAGATAGATAGATAGATAGATAGATAGATAGATAGATAGATAGATAGATAGATAGATAGATAGATAGATAGATAGATAGATAGATAGATAGATAGATAGATAGATAGATAGATAGATAGATAGATAGATAGATAGATAGATAGATAGATAGATAGATAGATAGATAGATAGATAGATAGATAGATAGATAGATAGATAGATAGATAGATAGATAGATAGATAGATAGATAGATAGATAGATAGATAGATAGATAGATAGATAGATAGATAGATAGATAGATAGATAGATAGATAGATAGATAGATAGATAGATAGATAGATAGATAGATAGATAGATAGATAGATAGATAGATAGATAGATAGATAGATAGATAGATAGATAGATAGATAGATAGATAGATAGATAGATAGATAGATAGATAGATAGATAGATAGATAGATAGATAGATAGATAGATAGATAGATAGATAGATAGATAGATAGATAGATAGATAGATAGATAGATAGATAGATAGATAGATAGATAGATAGATAGATAGATAGATAGATAGATAGATAGATAGATAGATAGATAGATAGATAGATAGATAGATAGATAGATAGATAGATAGATAGATAGATAGATAGATAGATAGATAGATAGATAGATAGATAGATAGATAGATAGATAGATAGATAGATAGATAGATAGATAGATAGATAGATAGATAGATAGATAGATAGATAGATAGATAGATAGATAGATAGATAGATAGATAGATAGATAGATAGATAGATAGATAGATAGATAGATAGATAGATAGATAGATAGATAGATAGATAGATAGATAGATAGATAGATAGATAGATAGATAGATAGATAGATAGATAGATAGATAGATAGATAGATAGATAGATAGATAGATAGATAGATAGATAGATAGATAGATAGATAGATAGATAGATAGATAGATAGATAGATAGATAGATAGATAGATAGATAGATAGATAGATAGATAGATAGATAGATAGATAGATAGATAGATAGATAGATAGATAGATAGATAGATAGATAGATAGATAGATAGATAGATAGATAGATAGATAGATAGATAGATAGATAGATAGATAGATAGATAGATAGATAGATAGATAGATAGATAGATAGATAGATAGATAGATAGATAGATAGATAGATAGATAGATAGATAGATAGATAGATAGATAGATAGATAGATAGATAGATAGATAGATAGATAGATAGATAGATAGATAGATAGATAGATAGATAGATAGATAGATAGATAGATAGATAGATAGATAGATAGATAGATAGATAGATAGATAGATAGATAGATAGATAGATAGATAGATAGATAGATAGATAGATAGATAGATAGATAGATAGATAGATAGATAGATAGATAGATAGATAGATAGATAGATAGATAGATAGATAGATAGATAGATAGATAGATAGATAGATAGATAGATAGATAGATAGATAGATAGATAGATAGATAGATAGATAGATAGATAGATAGATAGATAGATAGATAGATAGATAGATAGATAGATAGATAGATAGATAGATAGATAGATAGATAGATAGATAGATAGATAGATAGATAGATAGATAGATAGATAGATAGATAGATAGATAGATAGATAGATAGATAGATAGATAGATAGATAGATAGATAGATAGATAGATAGATAGATAGATAGATAGATAGATAGATAGATAGATAGATAGATAGATAGATAGATAGATAGATAGATAGATAGATAGATAGATAGATAGATAGATAGATAGATAGATAGATAGATAGATAGATAGATAGATAGATAGATAGATAGATAGATAGATAGATAGATAGATAGATAGATAGATAGATAGATAGATAGATAGATAGATAGATAGATAGATAGATAGATAGATAGATAGATAGATAGATAGATAGATAGATAGATAGATAGATAGATAGATAGATAGATAGATAGATAGATAGATAGATAGATAGATAGATAGATAGATAGATAGATAGATAGATAGATAGATAGATAGATAGATAGATAGATAGATAGATAGATAGATAGATAGATAGATAGATAGATAGATAGATAGATAGATAGATAGATAGATAGATAGATAGATAGATAGATAGATAGATAGATAGATAGATAGATAGATAGATAGATAGATAGATAGATAGATAGATAGATAGATAGATAGATAGATAGATAGATAGATAGATAGATAGATAGATAGATAGATAGATAGATAGATAGATAGATAGATAGATAGATAGATAGATAGATAGATAGATAGATAGATAGATAGATAGATAGATAGATAGATAGATAGATAGATAGATAGATAGATAGATAGATAGATAGATAGATAGATAGATAGATAGATAGATAGATAGATAGATAGATAGATAGATAGATAGATAGATAGATAGATAGATAGATAGATAGATAGATAGATAGATAGATAGATAGATAGATAGATAGATAGATAGATAGATAGATAGATAGATAGATAGATAGATAGATAGATAGATAGATAGATAGATAGATAGATAGATAGATAGATAGATAGATAGATAGATAGATAGATAGATAGATAGATAGATAGATAGATAGATAGATAGATAGATAGATAGATAGATAGATAGATAGATAGATAGATAGATAGATAGATAGATAGATAGATAGATAGATAGATAGATAGATAGATAGATAGATAGATAGATAGATAGATAGATAGATAGATAGATAGATAGATAGATAGATAGATAGATAGATAGATAGATAGATAGATAGATAGATAGATAGATAGATAGATAGATAGATAGATAGATAGATAGATAGATAGATAGATAGATAGATAGATAGATAGATAGATAGATAGATAGATAGATAGATAGATAGATAGATAGATAGATAGATAGATAGATAGATAGATAGATAGATAGATAGATAGATAGATAGATAGATAGATAGATAGATAGATAGATAGATAGATAGATAGATAGATAGATAGATAGATAGATAGATAGATAGATAGATAGATAGATAGATAGATAGATAGATAGATAGATAGATAGATAGATAGATAGATAGATAGATAGATAGATAGATAGATAGATAGATAGATAGATAGATAGATAGATAGATAGATAGATAGATAGATAGATAGATAGATAGATAGATAGATAGATAGATAGATAGATAGATAGATAGATAGATAGATAGATAGATAGATAGATAGATAGATAGATAGATAGATAGATAGATAGATAGATAGATAGATAGATAGATAGATAGATAGATAGATAGATAGATAGATAGATAGATAGATAGATAGATAGATAGATAGATAGATAGATAGATAGATAGATAGATAGATAGATAGATAGATAGATAGATAGATAGATAGATAGATAGATAGATAGATAGATAGATAGATAGATAGATAGATAGATAGATAGATAGATAGATAGATAGATAGATAGATAGATAGATAGATAGATAGATAGATAGATAGATAGATAGATAGATAGATAGATAGATAGATAGATAGATAGATAGATAGATAGATAGATAGATAGATAGATAGATAGATAGATAGATAGATAGATAGATAGATAGATAGATAGATAGATAGATAGATAGATAGATAGATAGATAGATAGATAGATAGATAGATAGATAGATAGATAGATAGATAGATAGATAAATAGATAGATAGATAGATAGATAGATAGATAGATAGATAGATAGATAGATAGATAGATAGATAGATAGATAGATAAATAGATAGATAGATAGATAGATAGATAGATAGATAGATAGATAGATAGATAGATAGATAGATAGATAGATAGATAGATAGATAGATAGATAGATAGATAGAT
>OX596074.1:116710612-117101501 GCA_951394005.1 Protophormia terraenovae
TTAATGAAAACTGTATTTTATGATTTAAAAAAAAACAGTTTTTTATTAAAAAAAAAGATGTTTTTCCAGTAAAATGTCGAAAAAATCATTTAAGACCCCATAAAGTATATATTTTCTGGGTCCTGGTAAGATTCTGAGTCGTTATAGCTATGCCTGAAATATTTATTTTATATAAGGTTTGTTTGGTACTGAAAAATGGACAAATCGGTTAATCTACCTGTTTATGAAATTCTCATCGGAATTGGATTGGAAACGAAATTCCAGTCCAATTTCAACTTGAAATGGGTTTATGAAAACGTAACGAAGAGAATTAGTTAAATCATTGATATTTTCGCTCAAAATTACATTTTTATGTTCTTAAATAAATAATGAACGGCTTTAAACGTTGTTTTGAAATTCTCCTTATAAACTGGAGACGAAGATATTAAAATTTTCAAATCCAATTTCATAAATAGATATCGACTACATAAAACCAATTTATTGGTTTTGTTGAGAAAGTTTTTTAAAACTAATCCGTGTTGGATTTTATAAACAGGCAGAATAAACTATAAAGTTATGGTCCAAATACTGGAAATACAAGGTGTTCGCTGTAGCTTAATTTCATACTTTTCTGCTGATATCTCTTAAACAGAAACATGCACAACATCGAGGTTTTGTACAGGTTTGAGGTTAGTTTGAGGATCGATACAAATCGATATAGGTGGGTCCCTTAACCTCCCATATAAGGTGAAATATCAACGAAATTTTGTACAAATAATTCAAGGACTAATATAAACTCAAACAACAAAAAATGGGCTTGGTCCACCCACTTTAAAGTAATATTTTAAAAAGTTGATGGTGGATATATGAATTCGGCCAAGCCGAATTTAACATTTTCGCTTGTTAATACCTTACATGCATGTGAGATATTTTTAACATCCAACAATATTGGACATTTAACAATGTCCGTCCTTCTGTCCCTCCATGCAACCTTATAATCAAATTACAGGTCGCAATTTTTTAAGATATTTTGACGAAATTATCACAAATAATTATTTTGTCTAATGGTCCTATTATCTCATAATTTTCTTAAATATGTCAATGAAATTCGATTGAGAAAAACGTTTACACAAGCAGAAATCTTAATACCTATAAGCCCATAGATCATAACTCCTACATAAATCCGTCTCCCGAAAAAACACTTTAACGTACATAAATCCTATATTTATACAAGGAGAAATCATCCTGTCATATTCTATGAATATTATTGAAATTTTGATTCTTTAATAAAAACATGTTTGTTCCTTTATAATAATAAATGATGAAGGAACCAAAATATAAACTTAATAAGGGTAACATATAAATATTATAATTAATCAGAGACTATGCCAATTATAGGAAAAATAGTATTTACTATTTGTAGCTACATATATCCCAGCAAAAACTTTTCTTTCCTGGTAAGCTAGCAGGTATAATTGGAAACAAAAATAAACTGCTTATATTTTGTCTGAATAATTAATTACTTTTGTTCGGGTTGTACACGAATTCATATAGTTATTTTTAGACTCTTGGTATACGGAAAAATATGTACCTAAACGAAGAAAAAAACTAGTCGTCAGTGAGATTTGAACTTGGGACTAAATTAATCATTCGTCTTAAATGACTAACGTCTTACACAGTACACCATCTCGAATTTAATTTTCCAAGTGTTAAAAAATTTTTTTAATATAAAATATATTTTTAGACATTTTGTTAAAAAAAGTAACAGCATTAGAATGAGGTTAATGCAACGCTCTAGCCAACTGCTCCATGTGATTGTAAATGACGCCTCATTACCAATAAATTACTTTAAAAAGTAGTTATCATTACCGAAACCAACGAGTTTTTGCTGCGATATATATTTTTTTATATTTAGCTATAAAAATGTTACGTAGTTACAGTTGTGTTTTAATTGTAGCTTAAATTTATATATCGTGAATCTTGGCATCATATTTAACTTCAATTGAAGTTTCTTTATATAGCGCCAGTTTTATGTTATAAATTCGTTTTCACGTAGTCCCAGATAAAATTAAAAAGTACGGATTCACCATTTCATTACGTTATCCCATCCTTTTTCTTATTATACGTTTTAATGTAGTCTAGTTTAAGTTCAGTATTAGATTTTATTATCGTCCCATTTTAATTTGAATAGTAGTGCCAGTTTTATATTAAATGTGCGTTGTTACGTAGTCATAGTTTTATTTTAAATTTTGTCTTTACGTAATTTCATTTTAAATTCAATATTATGCCATTTTTGATACACTTGTAGATTTTATATAGTTCAATATATATCTTAGAGTCCTAATTTTATTTTTAACGTAAATTATTGCGTCTTAGTTTTATTAACTTTACAATTTACGTTTTTTGTTATTTAAAAATATTTTCTATTGCAGATTAAATATATTCCCTGTTTAATTCATGGATAATGTGTGTTTTAATGTAGTCCAAGATTTTCTTTAAAACTACGTCTTTTCGTCTTTACGTCTTTACGTAGTTATAGTTTTCTTTTAAATGCTTGTCTTTACTTAGCTACAGTTTAATTTCAATATTATGCTTTTGTGGTACAATTGTAGATTTTATATAGTCCAATCCAAAGTTTACGTTTTCTAATATCCTATTTTTGTTTCTTACGTAAAATTTGCGTCGTAGTTTTATTTATTCTATTCTATTGCTGATTTTATATAGTCCCTGTTTAATTTAAATGTGCCTTTTAATGTAATCCTAGTTTTCCAAAACTACGTTTTTACGTAGTCCAAGTCTAATTCATATCTTTATGTATTCTAATCGAATAAACTTTTTCTTTTGCCAACAAATTTTAGTATAACCTTCTTATAAACTTATTTAACTTTCAACTGTGATTTTGTTCTTCAAGTCCTGCATATAATACATTATGTCAAAATCACGTTTTAATGATATTCAAGCAAAGGCGTGTCGCTCTAAATCTATATTTAATATTTATTTTGACCTTAAATACAAGTACATTAACAGGGTAATACAAAACGAGAAGTAAAATTTTAAATGTGGAATTACTTATCAATTTTAAAACTATTTTAATATGTATTTTTCAAATAACAAATTGCTTTCTCATTAACGATTTTAAAAAAGAAACGATATCATTCTCTGAGTAAATTAACTTGATTTTTTTTAATTCTCTTTTTTTTTTTTTTTTTTTTTTTTTTTTTTGTTCTTGAGATGTTAGAAATAATGGTTTTATTTAGATTTCTAAAATATACATATTTTATGACTCAAGATTTTTGAAATTTATATAGATTAAAGTTATTTTATTACAACCTCAAGATTAGTTAGATGAATGATTCATTGATTTATAAGACTTTATTAATAATATAAAAATACAATATTCTTAAAATACCCTGTTTTTTAATAAGACTAACACGACAACATTTGCAAAATGCTTTAAAAAATATAAATTTAAAACAAATTTGGCTGCATTTTCAAACAAATGTTTTGTAAACGAATCTGGCAAGAACTAACTTAAAAGGGAATAATAAAAAATGATAAAAAAAAATTATCAATTATCTCTTGAAGCGCTTTTTTGAAAGAAAATTTAAAATTAATTAAATATTCTTAACATTTAATTACGAGCAATAAAAAATCACTTTATTGGGCATTTTATTAGCCTCCTTTTTCCAATATTTAATAACAATAACAGCTTAAACGTGTCGTGGACAGACTGAAAGATAGACAAGATATTTTTCTTAAATCCCTGGAGTTAAAGTCCATCATTGCTAGTGGCAGGTGATAAATCTTCTACTTTTTCCTATAAGGGAAAACAATGTCTGGGAATTGTATACATTTTTATTTTTACAGCTACAATGATGTTCATCATCATTATGATGTACAACATATTAACGTTTTAAGCTTTTTTTTTATATTTCATTTATACTCCAATGAAATCGTAGAAAAATTTGTTTTATAAAAAAATGATTATATAGCACGTACCAACAGTGTAAAACTTGTGCAATAATACATTTGTACATGATATGAAACTGTAGAGTAAAATTTTAAAATGATAAACAGATGTCTGTTTCATTTCGAAAGAAATGCAAAAAATATATACATAAGTATGTACAATTGTAAAACATATTGAGAAAAAAAGAAATTAAATTGAAAATATCTGTTGGACAAAGAAATGTATACAAAAGGAAGTTTAAAACAATAAATAAAGGAATAAAAAACAAAAATTTTATTAACTAAAACAAATGATTTCAGAGAAATTTTTTTGGAGGTGAAAATAATTGCAATTTCAAAGTCACAATTGTAAAACAATGAAAAGGTAAATTTGTTTATCAAATATACAACAAAATTAATCATAAAGCAAATTTGAATATTAATTATTATTTAATATAAGAAGGTTGTGAAAATAAAAATGTCCCACACAAATGTTAAATAAGCTACACACGCTGCACCAAGGTACGAAATTGCAAACTAGGAAGCAAATTTTATTTATCTTTAATTTATCTAAACAACTAGCCAGTCAGACAGACGGACAGACATTTCAAAATCGTCAGAAAAGTTGACAATGTATCGAATTGTTTACTTTAAGATGAGAATTTAAAAATACATTCCAACTGTTGTACACATCATCTAGTACGTTAGCTTACGGGATAGAAAATATAATTATAAAAATATATAAAAAAAAAATAAAATAATAAAAATAAAATAAAAGACCAGAAAAAAAGATATAGTCGGTCAAGCCCGACCCTACACCATTGTATATGTGCATGAAAACTCTGGTAGAGGACTTACATTACACCTGTGGCCTATTTTGGACCGATACCTTTACTAAGTGTAAAATAAAATATACGAATACATATTACGTTGATACTAACATTTATATGATTTTATGCACTTTAAACTCTTTTGCGGGTAGTCATTTGTTAGGGGTAAAATAATGGATCGATCACAACCAATTTCAATAGGCTTCGTCCTTGTATCATAAAAGGCCCTCGTGCCAAATTTCATTGAAATAATTTCAAAATTACGACCTATACTTTGTGCAAAAGGTTTATATGGACAGCCAGCCAGTCGTCCAGCCAGACGGACGGAAAATTATGGTTTGTATTCTCAAGTGGTTCCAAAGGTTATTGGGAGCATGCGACTAGTAGATTCCAAAAATATACGTTCTTTATCCATATTGAATCTGGTACAAGAGATTTGGCTTTTTCCCTATAAAAATTGGGAACGGACATGAATCTAGTTAGAAAAAGAGTGAGAGAAGCTGAGGACTAATAGATTCCTGAAATAGGTATATGTTTTAAATCCGATTCAATCTATGATAGTTTTTTCACTATGAATTTAAAAATAGAATAAAGTAGAATTTTCAAGCGGCTCCAATAGAGCAGTAGACATGAATCTAGTAGGCGGAAGAGAGGGAGTAGCCTGCGACTAGTAGATTCCAAAAATACATGTTTTATATTCTGTTACAAACAGAGGTCGTAGATATATAATTTAAAAAAAAATATGGAATTTTCAAGTGGCTTCAAGAAAGAGGAAGAGTGGAAGTGGCCTAGCAGTAATAGATTTAAAAAATATATGTTCTAAATCCAGACTCAATATAGGATTATTTAGAAAAAGTTGTTTTTCCGACGTAAAATATGAAAAAATATGAGTTTCAAATGACCCCAAAGGGTATTGTGAGCAGTTAAGAATCTGGTAAGCGAAATAATAGGAGTAGCATAGGACTAATATACTTCAGAAATATGAAATATAATAATTCGATACTGAAATGGTGTCAAATAGAATTTTTTTTTTTTTTTTGATTTGGCCACACAATAGATTTTTTAACATCTTTTTTTTTATAACGGTCGATAATTCCCTAAATTGAAAGATTATTGTTTAAGCTATAGAACCATGACACTCTAGGATTATTGGATTAATAAAGTCCAAGATTATGTATCGATCAGGCCAAATCCACAGGTTTGGCTATGACATTAACATGACCTATATGTAACAGTAAACGTATGACAGTAAACGTTTTATTTTTCAATATTTTTCTGTTGTCTCATATGGACCTGAAGACCCATAATTAAAATCTTTAATATAAAAACTGTAATAAAAAATGATATGTTGGGAAAAAAAAAATAGAAAATCAATCTCCTTCCCCCAAATGGTTGAGCTGGATCTTCTCTTATTTAAGTACACTTTACTGATTACTTTAGTGAGCAAGCCTTGAAAGCTTACACACAGAAAAAGAATTAGTTGGAAAACTGTTGCAATAATAAAAAAATTGTAAAAATAACTAATATTCTATTATAAATATTAAAAATTAATTAATACAATCGATCTTTTATACTGATAATATTTTTAACATAATTATTTTTGAATGATGATTCATAAGAAAGTAAATTTGGTCAGGTTAGTCAATATGTGTCTGTAAAGTAATGAATAAAATGATTTGAAAAACACAACAGAATTTTAGTACTAATATTGATGGTTTTAATCATTTATTTTATGAAAGCAACCAAAAATTCGATTTAGTTATAAAAATTCGATGATTATAATCGAAAATTTAGTCAACGTGTTTTGACATTTATTTAATAAATTATTTATAAAAAAATAAATATTTGGAGAAAATTGCTCAGGATTTTAAATAATTTTAAAAACTCAAGAAAAGAATTTCAATTATTCATACAGATGAATATAATAGTGTTTGTGTTTGAGATTGATGGATTATTGTGAAAAGGTTTTTAAAGAAGTTTAGAGGTAAGGATATTGTAAAAAAATAAAACACATGAACGTTTCTCAATTTCTTATTTCTTAATATCCAAGAATTCTAGATACCAAGACGTGTATCGTGTATTCCTATGTATGTGAAGATTAATTTAGGTGCGTGTATCATGTATTTTATGTCTATTGGGATATGCATAATTGGTGTTAAAATATCGCCATATTCACCAGATCATTTATTTTCTTTGTCAAGGAGTAAAACAAAAAATATACAATCATACTAACCAGCTAATAAGTTTGTACCCAACAAACAAAATGATATCGTAATGATATCATTACGATATCATTTCGGTGATATAGAAGCCCGAGAATGATATCATTTATAATTCTAAAATGATATAGGTTGCTTTCTAAAAGGTACACTCGAAAATGATATCATAATTTTTGAAAATAACGATATTAGTAATGATATCATTAAATTTAAGCAGCGCGATAGTTTAGCAATATATTGCAAAATATATACACAAATATATGCTAAGATTGGATCAATATATAATATTATAAATATGTTTTCAAAAATTAATAAAATAGCCATAATAAACCAATGTTCATATAGCTCCAAATCATTTTGCATGTAATACGAAACTTTTGCAATCCGAATACAAGTCGGGCTGATATTGGTTTCTTCATCTTATACGCGTTAATTTTTTGCAATTACACTAATTTTAGCTGTAAAAATTCAATTCGCATATAAAACATAACATAAAATATTTTTTGATACAAAAATTTTCAATTTAATTTAATTTTCCTGAAAATATTTGAAGTTTTTTTCTAAGGAAAATATAATTTCGATATTTTATCATATAATTTTAAAATTATGATATCATAAATGATACTGTATCGTTTCTTGGTTTGTTGGGTAATGACTCGCACTGCAGAAAATAACTCTTAAGTTTTAATAATTTTCCATACACATTCCAGATCAATTTCAATCCGATACTATATCTTTTTTGTTTTCCAATTGAGTCTGTTTTTGTATAATATATGTGCTTATCATTATTTTTGTATCCTTTTTATGAAAAATAAATTAATAAAAGTTACATAATTTTGTAATTCAATTATTATCAAAAGAAATAAAGTTTTAGTTGCATTCATTTAACCTCACTAATAGTTTCAGTTGCTTCCACCGTATTTTATTGTACCATATTGTACTAAATAATTTGTTATCACAAGCAATGTATTTTGTATTAGTACCAATAAGATGTCACAGGCAAACGAAATAATCGGCAGCTACAATCGATTTGGAAGATAGTACATGCAACCGACCGAATTCGTTTGGCAATAAATTCGGTTGCCACAACAAATCTGTTTTCTCTGTGTATAAGTCTCTCTATCGCCTTCGAATAATTCTTAAAGATCATTTAAACAGGCTAATGATAAGGCTAAAATAAAAAGAAAATTCGGACCCCCACCATAAGATACACCAGTCTGGTCGGTTCGCTGGCTGTCATTTTGTGAAGAAATTTTTAATGATATCGTATATTATTTCACTCCATATATGGAGGCTAAGTATAATTTTTTAACCCCAATTCCGGGCAGAAATTTGTATACAAATGTCTGGCCGGAATTGGGGTTAAAAAATTATAAATCAAATGTAGCAATATTTTAATGGAATTCATCTCAAAATGTTTGATATAAGTAGAAACCACAGTGTTAAAAGAGTATCGGCCCATAATTGACACTAGTTCCCATAATAGGCCCACTTTCGAGAATCACTCTACAGTGTATAAATCTCATATAAATGCATACGTACATTTTATGGAAATAAACATGGTACTTTGTAAAAAAATAAAAAAATAAATAAAAAAATAAATGGAATATTTTTTCCTAGCTTAAATTTAAACCCTTAATAATATGTAGCTGTAGCTTTCTTAAACATTCCTAAAATGACTAAAAATTCTTAAAATTCCTTAACTTAACTATGCAAAAGATTGTAAAATCCATTTAGTGATAATATTCTGTTTATTTTATTATTTTTTTTTAATTCCTATAAACTTCTGGTAATCTTTTGTCTGCTAAGTATTTAGTACAAATAAATAAATTTATTGATAATTAAATTTTCCTACTAAATTTAATGAGTACAATTTTTCGTCTTCTTAAGTAAACAAAACAAAAGACTAAAGTTAATTATTATAATAATTGAACAGAGTTTTGTAAATTTTATTATCTTAATTAACTTTTGACACAAAAAACAAGCAGAAAAACAATCAAATTAAGTTGGCAAACTTGCCAATTAGCGTAAATATTTTGCAAATTTTGGAAAAAAAAAAATTAAATTACAAAAGAATCTGATTATGAGGAACATGATAACAAAGTTGCGAAAGAATAGTTTTTTAAAGGAGGGAAATAAAAAAATAACAAATAAAAAAACAGTGGGTTATAAAAATCATTACCTTGTAGAGAAACTTTTAAGGTTTTTAGGAAGATATCATATCTCTCAGCATAACTTATCTTCTTAGTTATATTCACAACGATTTGTTATTTTAAATAGGAACAATTCAGCGTTTATGTTTTTTCTCATAAGCTTTAAGCATTAGTATGTAGTAATATATTTATGCTGCTACATTTCAGGAAGTTGATAAAATGTAGAGGGTAGTATCTTAGATTACAAAGTAATGCATACAAAAAAATATAGCAATTGGAATTTAAATAAAAGTAAAAATATGTACATTTGTATTATTGCGAATAACTTTTTGCTATTTTTAATAGCAATATTATTTTTTGAAGTCCATTGTGTATTTAAGTACTTGTGAAAGCATATAATTATGTCTTAATAATTGAGAAAGATTTTATTTTTTTATTTCTTAGAAAAACATAAACAGAATAAGTTTTAAAACTTTCTTAAACAATTCTCTTATAGTTATTCAAGTTTATTTTTAAAAAGATTGTAAAAAGTAAAATAATAAAAAATTTTTTTATTAAAGATAAGAATATAATACTTAAACAATAACAAAAAATGCTGGTATAATATATTAAATTGAGACATTGTTTCATTCAGCACAAATTGAGATAACATTTGGTAGGAGATTTTAGTATTTATTTAATTTTTGAAGAAAAGAATAATTTAAGGAATTAAGAATCAAAAAATATTTCAAAAGAAAACATTTTAAAAGAAAATTTAGCACAAATATTCTATAAGAAAAAATCCTTTAAAAAGAAATATCGATAATATCCTAATAAGGGAAATTTATCGAAATTTTCTTTTAAAATTTTATTTAAGCGATAAGTTTTTCTATAAAAAGAAAATTTAATGAAAATTTTCTACAAAATAAAAATAAAATTTAAAAATTTATGGAAAATTTCCCAGAAAAAAAAATTATTGAATATTTTTCTATATATATAAAAAAAAAAAAAAAATCGTCTTTAAAAGGAAAATTTATCGAAAAATAGGAAATTCAACAAAAAATGTCCACAAAATGAAAATTTCACGAAAAAATTTCTACAAAAGAAAATGTATCGTAAATTTCTTATAAAAAGTAAATTTTTCGTAAATTTTCCATAAAAAAAATAACGAAAAATCGTAAATTTTATTGAAAATTTTCTACAAAAAAAATAAATTTATCGAACAATTTTCCTATAAAAAGAAAAGTTATCGAAAATTTCCTATAAAAATAAATTTATCTAAAAAAATTTCATAAAAAGGAAAATTATCGAAACAATGTCCTATAAAAAGGAATGTTATCGAAAAGATATCTATAAAAGGAAATTTATTGAAAAAGGTTTTCTATGGAAAATAAATTTATCAAACATTAAATTAATCGAAAAAATTTTCTATAAAAAGGAAATCTGTCAAAAAGGTTTTCTATAAAAAATAAATTTATAGAAAAATTTCCCATAAAAAGGAAATTTATTGAAAATATTTCCTATAAAAATTAAATTTATTGAAAAAATTTTTTACCAAAAGGAAATTTGTCGATAAAAATTCCTATAAAAAGGAAATTTATCGAAAAATAGGAAATTTAACAAAAATTTTCCACAAAATGAAAATTTCACGAAAAAATTTCTACAAAAGAAAATTTATCGTAAATTTCTACAAAAGAAAATGTATCGCAAATTTGTTATAAAAAGTAATTATTTCGTAAATTTCTTATAAAAAGTAAATATTTCGTAAATTTCCCATAAAAAAATAACGAAAAATCGCAAATTTTATTGAAAATTTTCTACAAAAAATTCCTTTAAGAAGGAAATTAATTAAACAAATTTTCTATAAAAAGATTTTCTATAAAAAATAAATTTATAGAAAAATTTCCCATAAAAAGGAAATTTATCGAAAATATTTCCTATAAAAATTAAATTTATTGAAAAAATTTCCTACCAAAAGGAAATTTATCGATAAAAGTTCCTATAAAGATTAAATTTTTCGATAAAATTTCATATAAAAATGAAATTTATCGAAAAAATTTCCTATAAAAATGAAATTTATCGTAAAAATTTCCTATAAAAAGGATAAAAATTAAATTTATTGAAAAAATTTCCTACCAAAAGGAAATTTATCGATAAAAATTCCTATAAAAAGGAAATTTATCGAAAAAATTCCTATAAAATGGAAATTTATCGATAAAATTTCCTATAAAAATTAAATTTTTCGATAAAATTTCCTATAAAAAGGAAATTTATCGAAAATTCCTATAAAATAGAAATTTATCGAAAAAATTTCCCAAAAAAAAAGATTATCAGTAAAATTTTCTATAAAAAGCTAATTTTTGGAAAAAAAATTCCTATTAATAAGAAATTTATTAAAAAAATGAAAAAGTAAATTTATCGATAAAATTTTCTGTAAAAAAAAAAATGATCGATAAAATTTTCTGTAAAAAAAAATTTCCTATAAAAATTAAAAAAATTTATCGAAAAAATTTCCTAAAATATTAAATTTATCGAACAAATTTTTTGCAAAAAGGAAATTTATCGAAAATTCTCAACAAAATGTAAATTTAACGAAAATTTTATTAAATTCAAAATTTCATATAAATGAAAGTTTATCAAAAATTTCTTAAAAACTACAAAATGATAAAACTTAATAAAAAATTTTAATTTTTATATAAAATTTAAAACTTCCTATAAAATTAAATTAAAAATTTATGAAAAATTTTGTACAAAAAGAAAATTTTCTGTTGAAAGAGAATTTTACATTAAAAGTGAATTTATCTATATACCCACCATTAACTTTTTAAAATTCCACTTTATATGGGAGGTAGGCGGTAAAGTGTTCTCGGGTTTACATTGGTCCTTTGTACAAAATTTCGTTGACGTTTCACCTTATATGGGAGGTGGGCGGTAAAGTGAGCAGACCACGCCCATTTTTGGTTTCCAAGTTTATATTGACTTTCGAACTATTTGTACAAAATTTCGTTGTCGTACATGCTTTTGTTTAAGAAATATCAGCAGAAAAGTATGAAATTAAGCTACAACTGACACCCCGTGTTTCTAGTTTTTAGCCCATAACATTTTTGTTCATTAACCGATTTTGCCCATTTTCAATACCAAACCTTATATAAGATAAATATTTGTGCTAAATTTTGTCCCCCTACGATCCGTTCGAGCCCTATCCTGCTTTCAACAGACGGACATAACTAGATCGACTCAGAATCTAACCAGGTATCATCTTATAATACCCGAAAGTAAAATATGATACTTTATTTTTCAATAGGAGCAAGAGGAATGGTAGCCCCCGTTCAAGGTATATATTTATTATCACATATCTCCAGAATTATTGCAGATAAAGTCGTGAGATTTGATAGAAAAAACTTTATTATCAGTTTTTATTATTATCCTTGGGAAGGTTAGGTCTAGGGCGAGTAATAGGGCTAGCGGGAATAGTAACACCATATAAATAGAAAAAAAATATTTTTACATATCTAAAAGAGTGATTTACTGAAAGTTTTAACAAATTTTATAGATAATGTTCATATCAGATTTAAATAGCTGTAATATAACGTTAATATTAGTTATCACATCAAAACGGATAGCGAAGCTCACCGGGTTAAGCTAGTTTCTTATAAAAAGAATATTTGTCTCAAATTTTCTGTAAAAAGAAAATTAATCTTCAATTAGGTATTTCTAAAATTTTTAATTTTATCGAAAATTTTCTATAGCAAAAAATTTTATAAATATTTATCAATAAGCTCTTAACACATTTATATGTTTTTGAATTGTCACGACATGATATCTATTTTAATTAGAACCAGTGTTATTTATTTTTTCTCTTAATCCAAGATAATATCTTTCAAATCAACAAACATCTGTGATTATTATTTTTTCCAAACACATTTTGTTTTTTATTTCTGTTTTCAATACAAATCATTAGCAATTATCAATATTGCATGTGCGTGTTTTTTTTTTTTTTTTCAAAATGTAGATTATTTGACTTATGTTTATTATTTTTGCCTAAAAACGTTTAACACGCTTGCTATCTATTTGTGTGTGTATGTATGTTGTGTAAAATATTTATGTTATGTCTTTAAAATTGACACCAATATGTTATGCCAAAAACAAAATAACTGAAGCCAAAATAAACAAAAATTTAATAAAACAAAATAATTTTAAATGAGCCAGCCAAGTTTTAACCAAAATATTCATTCAAATGTCTAAATTAAACAACATGAATGTTTAGTATCAAATGGATTTCAATGTTTGTTTGCTTATCTGTCTGTCTGTCTATTTGTTATTGGTTTGTCATTTTAACCAACGATCCCACCATCCATCTATTTATCCAATTTCCAACTAGTCATCCATTTGCTGTTTTAAGTTTCACTGTATTTTATTTTTGATTTAATTTTCTTTAGTATACAAATATTTGTTAAATCTGTCTATATAACAGAATGTAAAAAAACATATGGAATTTGTTAGTTTTATTAAGAAAAAAATTGTATATAAACCAGGGTAATAACAGACAAAGTAACCGAAAGAAACTTAAATAAAAATATTGCGTAATATTGTGTGTGGTTTGATATGTTTAAGTTTAATGTGTGCGTTTTTTGGAAGTAGGTATAATTTTTAAAAACCTACATTTTGTTTACACGCAATTACTAAAGATAAAAAATATGTGTGCGAAATTTAATTAAATAAAAGTTAGTTAATCCAAGTTTTATTTCTATCGAAAAAACAAAAATAATAATTTAATTTAAGATATTTGTGGTTGAAAATTACTAATATGTCATTAACATTTAAAGAAAAATATGTGTTTTAAGAAATATCAACGATTTTATGAAACCAAAAACATTTATAGACAAATTTTTATATAAAGAAATTACAAAAAAAAAAAAAATCTTATAAAAAGAAAATTTATCGAAACTTTTCTATAAAAATCAAATTTATCGAAAATTTTCTATAAAACGAAAATTTACCAAAAATTTCCTATAAAAGAAAAATTTTCCGAAAATTTCTTGTAAAAGAAAATTTATCAAAAATTTCCTATAAAATTCAAATTTATAGAAAATTTCCTATGAAATGCAAATTTATCGAAAATTTCCTATGAAAAGCAAATTTATCGAAAATTTCTTATGAAACGAAAATTTATCGAAAATTTCCTATGCAACTAAATTTATCGAAAATTTCCTAAAAAACGCAAATTTATCGAAAATTTCCTAAAAAAAGCAAATTTATCGAAAATTTCCTATAAAAAAATTTATCGAAAATTTCCTATAAAACGCAAATTTATGGAAAATTTCCCATAAAAAGCAAATTTATCGAAAATTTCCTATAAAAAACAAATCTATCGAAAATTTCCTATGAAACGCAAATTTATCGAAAATTTCCTAAAAAACGCAAATTTATCGAAAATTTCCTATAAAAGGCAAATTTATCGAAAATTTCCTATAAAACGCAAATTTATCGAAAATTTCCTATAAAACGCAAATTTATCGAAAATTTCCTATAAAAATCAAATTTATCGAAAATTTTCTATAAAAAAAAATTTTTCCAAAAATTTCCTATAAAAGCAAATTTATTGAAAATTTCCTATGAAATGCAAATTTATCGAAAATTTCCTATGAAACTAAATTTATCGAAAATTTCCTATAAAACGCAAATTTATCGAAAATTTCCTATAAAAGGCAAATTTATCGAAAATTTCCTAAAAAACGCAAATTTATCGAAAATTTCCTATAAAAAGCAAATTTATCGAAAATTTCCTATAAAAAACAAATTTATCGAAAATTTCCTATAAAACGCAAATTTGTGGAAAATTTCCCATAAAAAGCTAATTTATCGAAAATTTCCTATAAAACGCAAAATAATCGAAAATTTCCTATAAAACGCAACTTTATCGAAAATTTCCTATAAAAGGCAAATTTATCGAAAATTTCCTATAAAAAGCAAATTTATCGAAAATTTCCTATAAAACGCAAATTAATCGAAAATTTCCTATAAAACGCAAATTTATCGAAAATTTCCTATAAAAAGCAAATTTATCGAAAATTTCCTATAAAAAACAAATTTATCGAAAATTTCCTATAAAACGCAAATTTGTGAAAAATTTCCCATAAAAAGCTAATTTATCGAAAATTTCCTATAAAACGCAAATTAATCGAAAATTTCCTATAAAACGCAAATTTATCGAAAATTTCCTATAAAAGGCAAATTTATCGAAAATTTCCTATAAAAAGCAAATTTATCGAAAATTTCTTATAAAAAAACAAATTTATCGAAAATTTCCTATAAAACGCAAATTTGTGGAAAATTTCCCATAAAAAGCTAATTTATCGAAAATTTCCTATAAAACGCAAATTAATCGAAAATTTCCTATAAAACGCAAATTTATCGAAAATTTCCTATAAAAGGCAAATTTATCGAAAATTTCCTATAAAAAGCAAATTTATCAAAAATTTTCTATAAATGAAAATTTATCGAAAATTTTTTATAAAAAGAAAATTTACCGAAAATTTCCTATGAAACAAAACTTATCGAAAATTTCCTATGAAACAAAACTTACCGAAAATTTCCTATGAAACAAAACTTACCGAAAATTTCCTATAAGAAGCAAATTTATCGAAAATTTCCTATAAAAGGCAAATTTATCGAAAATTTCCTATAAAAAGCAAATTTATCCAAAAATTTCCTATAAAAAGCAAATTTATCGAAAATATCCTATAAAAAGCAAATTTATCGAAAATTTCCTATAAAAAGCAAATTTATCGAAAATTTCCTATAAAAAGCAAATTTATCGAAAACTTCCTATAAAAAAAAATTTATCAAAAATTTCCTATAAAAAGCAATTTTATCGAACATTTCCTATAAAAAGCAATTTTATCGAAAATTTCCTATAAAAAGCAATTTTATATAAAATTTCTTATAAAAAGCAATTTTATCGAAAATTTTCTATAAAAAGCAAATTTATCGAAAATTTTTTATAAGAAGAATATTTAAAAAATTATCTCCAAAAAGAAAATTTAATCTCCAAAAAGAGAAAATTTATTAAAAAATTTCTACAAAATTTATCGAAATTTTCCTATAAAAAGAATAATTATTAAAAATTTCGTATAAAAAGAAATTTCCTCAAATATTTTCTATAATTTTATTAAAAACTTTTTACTTTCCTATAAAACTTACACACAGCAATTTTTCTTGCTATAATTCTGAGTTCGTAGGAGAGAAAGGAGAAGGGAATAGTAAACTTTTACATTCTCTTTAGCTCTCTCGCCCACGAACTCAAAATTGCTGTGTGTGAACCCCGACAAATGAAATTTTCGAGAAAATTTCCTTTAAAAATAAAATTTATCGGAAATTTTCTGTAAAACAAAAAATTATCTTAAATTTCTTATAAACAAATTTCTTATGTAAGGAAATTTTATCGACAATTTCTTATAAATTTTATTTTTATATAATTTATTTTTATATAAAAAAAATGTATCTAAAATTCAGTAAAATATATTTATTTTAAACAAACAATCTCTTTAACTCAACAACTAAATGTTTATCTTAGATTTACCACACAAAAATTAATGAGGAGTTGTTTTAAAATAGAAAAGATTAAAAGTGTTAAAAAAAAAAATAAACGCCTTTAAGTGTTTCAAGACGAGTTATTGAAACCGAAGATATAAAAGATACCAACCAAACAAATGTAATAGAAATAAATGTTTAGAATGTGATACGGGTAAATACTAAATGAATTTCTATAAATGGATTTCCGATGCATACAATGCTCAACAATATTATTATCTAGAAGGCTCTATCTAACTCGTGCTACTTTTTACAAAACATTGCACATAAGTATGTATGTGTATATGCAGGAAAAAGACGTGTGTTAAATATGTTTGTATTGGGTGTTTGTTTACAAAACATGTGAAGTGCTGAGTAGTATAAACAAATATGTTTAAGGACACTCACTACTTAAAGCAATACTATTATAGTCATGTAAATACTATAACTGTATTGTTTGTATTCGTAAGCAGTGGTGTACAATTTTATTAAGACATGCTATAGATATAAATTAAAAAAAATCTAAAAAAAAAAAAATAAATAATATAATATAATAACATAAAAAGGTAGATATTAATATATATTTTACATTATGTAATTATATTTAGTGGATAAAATTTTTTTAGTCACCACTTAAATGCAAATAAATATAGCACAACTCTGCTAAGAAACCAATTATGAACAGAAAATTGAATTAAAAAAAATGAAACAATATAGAATCAATTGAAAAAACAAATATAAAATGAACAGCATTTCTTCTCTTCTATAAAATCCGTAATTGTTTTTTAAACGTTGAACAGTTTTTAAAGGTATACAATCATTTAAAATTGTTATCAGAAAGTAAATTCCAGTTTTAGTTTTTTTTTTTTTTTTTTTTAACTGTTAAACTTAAAAATACCCCTACAATTCAAAGTCTACAAAACAGATAAGATTTAAATCTAGTCTGTAGAAAAAAAAAAAAAAAAAAAAAAAAAAAAAATAACCTTATTAACTATTTAAATGACTAATCACCAGTGACCCCCATAAATAAAAGATTGTTTTCTTATTTATTTTCTTTTTTCTATTTCAAGAACTCATATTTAAATTTCAAAAAACATTTCTTTTCTTTTGTTAACAATATTTATCAGTTTCTTGTTGTGTTTTTTTTAATAATCGTTTTATTTTGAATTATTATACAATAAATTTCACAACATATGTTTATTATGCTTTGTAGTCGCCCAAAAATATATATTTTTTTTATTGCTGCGAGGAGATAAAAAATATAAACCTCTAATAATAAACAAATACTTGTATTTTTGTTTATGATTTTTTTTTTTGTTCAAATTAACAGCTACTTAAAGTGCATTTAAGTAAACTAAAAATACATTTTTTTATGTATTTTTTTTTTTTTTTTTTTTTTATTTTTTATTTATTATTTAAAAAAGGTTTGTTAAAAAATAGAAATCATGTGTTAGTACTTAGCGGAGATTTTCATATTAGTTATAGTTTCAATATAGCAAAAGTAAGCACTGCACACGAAAAATCCATGCACACTTTTATCAAAAATTTCTTATAAAAAAAATTTATCGAACATTTTCTATAAAAATAATTTCCTATAAAAACAAATTTACCGAAAACTTTTTCAGATAAAATATGAATTTTAATAGAAATCTCTAAATCTATGGATGGATTTCCTTTTGTAATTAAAGCAACTCATTTGCTAATTTTTTATTATTTTGAAAACTATAGCTACCATCAAAAAATGCTTAGGACCATTAGATTCAGCATAATGGAATTAGTTTTAAACGCCTATAAGTAGGCACCACAAATTTATATTTAAAATACATTATTAAAAAAATATTTTAACAAAGCAGCCTTTGAAAAAAATTGACGAAAATAAATTATATTTAAAAAAAAACAGGCCTTGAATAAATTGTGAACGAACATTTTTCATATTTTTTAGGTCTGAACGGTAATGAGCTCCTCATGAATTAAAAAAAAATAAGTAAATTATTTCCAGAGAAATATGAAAAATTTATAAAAAGTCCTTTAAATTAAAGCCGGAAAAATGTTTATTTAATGTTTGTGGATAATTTCTATTAGACAAGAGACTACAAGGCTTAATTTAATGCTCCGTTTAAGATAATTAGCACGGAGTCTGTCAAAGATTTGATTTTATTAAACAAAATGGTAATAAAAAGAAATATTCCACCAATTTCATGAGGAAATCGTCTTTGTAGAGGCTCTCGAGATAAAAAATATAAAACAAAATTTTTAAAAGGATCTCAATATTTTCTCAGTTGAAATAGTGTCCAGAAAAAATAATTAGTTTTAATTTTCAGCTCAGACTTCACTTAAAGGTCATAATTTGTATTCATTTAACACGATTTTTCTTTCTAAGATGCTTCGAAGAAGAAAACAATTAAAACATACTGTTGCGGAAATTCCAAAAGTTTTCTTATCCGACAAAAAATTTTATTACTCCTTCATTAGTTAGCATAGCTTCAAGGTCCTCAATTGGATGTTTAAGTAAAAGTTTAAACGATTTAAGATTTCTTGGTATAAAAATGGTTTTTCTTTTTTCTAGGTGTCAAGAAAAATTTGTTTATTTCTAGTCAAATTAAAGCAATTTTATACAGAAAAAAAATTATTTTTATTATTCCGCAACTTGATTAGAATAAACTTTGTCCCACGAAAACCTTAATGTATAAAACTACCACTTAACCATCTTAAGGCGGACGCTGAATCCATGGAAACTATTAAAAAAAGTTCCTAAATTGTCAATCGATTCAAAAGAAATTGTTGAACTCATAAGTTACCCACAAAAAGTCTAGTTTACATTTTCATCTCCGGTAGATCCAACTAAAAAACTTCAACATGAAATAAGAACAAAGAAATAACGTCCTTTTAATAAACCAATTATATTAATGATAAATATTTTGCTGGCTTACCATTTCATCCAAGAAAATTAATTTCAAAGAAATCAAATCTTTGGCAGACTCCGGGCTAATTATCACAAAATTACCACTAAATCAAGACTTACACAAATATCAAATAAACAATTTCAATTTAAAGAATTACGGTACATTTTCTCAATTTTATGCAGAAAATGACGTTCATAAATTTAATTTTTCTTTTGAAAATATTTTACTTATTTTTTAAAAATGCATGAGGAATTCATTACCGTTCAGACTTAAAAAATATGAAAAATGTTCGATGAAAATTTTTTCAAGGGCTGCTATTTTAAAACCTAAATTATTTTCATATTAATAAAAATTTTTTCAAGGGTTGCTTTGTCAAAAAAAAAAAAAAAAATATATATTAATATTAAGGTATTAGATATAAGAGTTTATGAGGCTTTTTACAGGCGTATAAACCTAACTCGAGGACGCTGAATCTAATGGTTCTGCGCATTTTTCGATATTTTCTATAGTTTTTAAAGTTAATTTTCAAAATTTACGACTATAAACTATTCTATAGAATGGACTATAGTTTATTTTATAGGATGGACTATAGTTTATTCTATAGACTAGACTATAGTTTATTCTATAGGCTAGACTATAGTTTATTTTATAGGCTAGACTATAGTTTATTCTACTGGCTAGACTTTAGTTTATACTACAGGCTAGACTATAGTTTATACTATAGATTAGACTATAGTTTATACTATAGACTAGACTACAGCTTATACTATAGACTAGGCTATAGTCTATACTATAGACTAGACTTTAGTTTATACTACAGGCTAGACTAAAGTATATTCTATAAGCTAGACTATAGTTTATTCTATAAGCTAGACTATAGTTTATTCTATAGGCTAGACTATAGTTTATTCTATAGGCTAGGCTATAGTTTATTCTATAGACTAGACTATAGTTTATTCTATAGGCTAGACTATAGACTATTCTTTAGGATAGACTATAGACTTTTTTTATAGGCTAGACTATAGACTAGACTATAGGCTAGATTAAAGTTTATTTTATAAGCTAGATTATAGATTATTTTATAGACTAGACGATAGTATATTCTATAGGCTAGACTATTCTTTAGTCTAGACTATAGACTATTCTCTTGGCTAGACTATAAACTATTCTATAGATTAGACTATAGACTATTCTATAGATTAGACTATAGTTTATTCTATAGGCTAGACTATAGTTTATTTTATAGGCTGGACTATAGTTTATTTTATAGGCTAGACTATAGTTTATTTTATAGGCTAGATTATGGTTTATTTTATAACCTAGACTTAGTTTATTTTATAGGCTAGACTATAGTTTATTATACAGGCTAGAGTCAGGGGTTCTCACAAGACCTGGCTTCGCGACCCCCTTTTAACATTGCAATGGAAGCGCGACCCATTACAACTTTGACTAATTTAAAAATCAGAAAATATGTAAAGATAAAGTAATTTTTAAAAATAAGAGTCAAAGAGTGAAAAAAGAAATATTTCATAAAAATGCATGTATTTTTTTAATATTTTTAGGGCTTGCGGATAAAATTTGTTATGTTTCAAATTTGTTATGTTGATTCAAAATTTAATTCAACGAATTTCAACTCTTTTTGAAATGAACCTGGTACTTTTTTAATACTAACATTGAAAGGACTTTCTGTTATTAAATTATGAAGTTACTTAAGCAAATTTTCTTTATATATCCGGGAAACTTATCGATGAAATACAAGTTTTGTGTACTGAAACGATTTTATAAAAAGTTCTTGGTATAAGATATTTTTATATACATTTTTATGAAAATAGTAGTAGAATTTCATGTGAAAAAAACTATAGTTTAATCAAATTTAATGCTATGTTCACATATACATGTTTTTAAAAAAACGAGTCGTTTTCTTAAAAAACGCAAACAAATTGACTTGTTTTTTCATATATTTCAAAACCAGAAAACATCTCGATTCGAGTTGTTTAATTATTTAACACAATAAAAAACATACCAAATTTCCATACAGGGAAGAAATTTTTAGTATTTTTAGTACAAAGAAAATTGTTGAAAAAAGAATTTGTAAAAATTGTCAAACAGTTTAAAAACAAAAAACCAAAAATTATGAATGAAATTTATACTTGTTCATAAATTTTATTTATTTAAAAATTTTATTTTTCCAATTAGAAAGTGTTTTTGTGTGAAATTTTTATTTAAACCAAAAATTTGTGAAAATATTTTGGCAAACGAAAAACAGGCCAAAAGGAAAAACACAATAAAATAATATGTGAACAGTGATGTTTAAACTCATTGTGCTTTCCAAAAAAATAAGTCGAAAACGAATATGTGTGAACATGATATAAGTGAACTACATATTTATCTTTTTAATTAATTGTTTAAAATGGGAAAAAAAAAGTCACGGGTCTGGAACATTTCGTCCAAAAAATAGTATTGAATTGTGTTTTCAAATAGATATCAAAAAATTCGTAATTTTTAGCCAATTATAAAAAAATATTTTAAACAATTTTTGCATCATATAAAAAAGAAAATTCGATGTTTTTCTTAAAAAATGTATAAGAATTATATTAATATTAAAAATTTGCATTTTAGTAGTAAGTACTTTAGATAAGATATGATTTTCTAAATTTTTTAAAAAAATTGTTCATCAAATTCTTCTAATTTTCAAAATAGCATAAAATTACTAATTTTTTGATACCCATTTCAATTAAAAAAATCGAAACTTTCCATTTTTAAATAGTTTCATGCTTTTATTGGAATTTTCATTTGAACTTTTAAATAATATTTATATTAAAAAATTTTCTGTTTAAGAATATTTTTCAGGAACTCTTTGCGACCCCCCACGAATGTCCTTACGGACCCCTTGTGGGTCGCGGACCCCCATTTGAGAACCTTTGGGCTAGACTATAGTTTATTCTATAAGCTAAACTATAGTTTATTCTTTAGGCTAGACAATAGTTTATTCTTTAGGCTAGACTATAGTTTATTCTATAGACTAGACTATAGTTTATACTATAGACTAGACTATAGTTTATACTATAGACTAGACTATAGTTTATACTATAGACTAGACTGTAGTTTATACTATAGACTATAGTTCTATAGGCCAGACTATAGTTTATTCTATAGGCTAGACTATAGTTTATTCTATAGGCTATACTATAGTTTATTCTATAGGCTAGACTATAGTTTATTCTATAGGCTAGAATATATTTTTTCTATAAACTAGACTATAGACTATTCTATAGGCTAGACTATTGACTATTCTATTGATTAGATTAAAGACTTCTATAGGATAGCTTGTGGGCTATTCTATAGGCTATACTGTAGGCATCGATGGAAGTGTTACCAAAAAATCTGAAAATTGCTAATTAATATTATGGCAAAAATGTGTAAGTTGTCACTACTTTAACTTAATATTTATTTTAAGTACCTACTTTAAATAGAGATGAAAAACCTAGACCAAAAACTAATAATTCAATAAAAGTCATCTCTGACAGGTTAAGGCATGAGAGTTTAATTAATGTGTTAAAGATACTTTAAAAACAGCAGCAACAAAACAATAATAAGATAAGACTACAAATACTATAACAACAAAACTATTTTCTAAATTACACATACTAAAACAAACACAACAGGAAAAAGCCACACGGCTATAAGTTGGCATGAATTGCAAAATGTTTTTATTGCAGCTACAATAACAATGAATGGAAAGAGAGAGTATTTTCATTTTAAAAAGATACAGCAGCAAATGTGTAAATATAGATGTACTTAATGCTAAACCCTACAATTCCAAAAAAATATTTCCGATGATTTTAATTGACATTATTTTAATATATCCTAAACTAGGTGGAAGTCAAAATTTATATAGGGATGACCTTTCTGAAATTTTTAGCTGAATACACTGTAGATTACTTTAGGACAATAAAGTGGTTACTTGATTTTACAAAAGGCACAAAAATGACAAATAATTCGTTAATAAAGAAATTAAAGCCAGATCTCGAACAGTACTGTGGGATAAATACAAAAGTATCTCGAAGATTGCAGGTATCTATAAGTTTGTTTTAGAATACATGTAAATTAAGCAAAAAATAAAAAAACACTCTTTGTAAAATTGTTAAATAAAATAATAATTTTAATAATATTTATTTAACATTATCAGTTAAATGTCTAATATAAAAATATATATTTCTCTCTCTATCTCTCTTATCGTTATCTATAACTCTAACCTTCCTCGTAAATTTTTAAGATAAACATCTAAATAATGATGATTAATTAATTAATATTTGCATGTACATAATATTAAAAACATCAACTTGGTTAAATGAATTTTCTGTTTAAATAATCTAAAATAAAATGAATGAACGAATAAATAAATGAATGGGAATAGTAAATAACTAAAAAGGGCAACAAGTAAGCGAGTGACAGACAGACAATCAAACATACCAACTTAAGGTGATATTGTAAGTTTAAATTGATATAATTTTTTTTTCTTATTTTGCTGCTTTTATTTCTTCATCTGTATTTACTTTCTAAAGAGCGTGACTATGGCAACAAAAACGTGCCATCGAGTTACGTGTAATGTACATATATTTGTTGTTGTTTTCTTTTTACAACATCTTATGCACTCTTTTAACTTTTAGTTGACACTGGCTAATTACATTAAATTTGCTAATTATGGTTTATGTAAGATATTTTTCTATGTTTTACTTTTACTTTCTCCAAATTGAAGTGTAATTTAATATTTTATTTCTTTTGCAATTAGGGTTTTGAAAAGTGTGTATTTTCAATGGGAGTAAAGTAATTATTTTATATAACTAATTAATAAATTACGTTACAAGAAGAAGTTGATGTAAAGGAAAATTTGTGGCTCTATTTGATAAAAAATATGCTATGTGCTCTATATATAGCCTAATTAATTAAATAAAACAATTTTTAGCGAAAAATCTCTTCAATTTCATATTATGAAATAAAATTTTTCATTAAAAACTAACATTTTTCCAAATTTTAAAATAAATTCCTTAGCTGAATAGCATTTTATGATAGCTGGATTTAAGTACCTACAACAAAATAAATTTTTTGTAAGGCTTTGTTGAAATTTACCCAGCTGAATTAGTATAAAATGTAGCTGAATTAGTTTTAAAATTTCATGTAAACTTATAAAAACAATTAGCTGAATTGTAAAAAAATATTCGTAAAATGTACTTTCAACTTAGTTTTACGTTAAAAATTAGTTAATTTTATGATACAATATAAAAATACTCAGCTGAATTGAAAAAAGTTTAAATATTTATCATATTTTCATTAAAAACCTAATTTTTCTATATATCAAAAAGAATTCCTTAGCTGAATTGCATTTAAAGTTAGCTTAATTGAACTTCTTTAACGAAGTAATTTTACTGTTAAATTTATTTTTAATTTGTCCATATTTTATAGCCAATTTCTTAGCTGAATTTCTTTTAACGTTAGCTGAGTTAGAGGTTATTATTAAAAAAAAAATATGATTAGATTGACTAAAAAGTTTTGCTGAATTGTATTTAAGACTTACATTTTTGAAAACACATACACATTTCATGTTTTCCATAAAAAAAAAAAAATAACTAGCTGAATAGACAAAATAATAAGCTGAATTTAGTTTATAGATAATTTTGTAAGAAAATAAATAAAATTTTGTAGATTGTTTAAGTTAAAATTCAAATAAATTATATAAAAAGCTGCTGAATAAAGAACTATTTATTTTTCAGCTATTTTTAATGAAATTTGTTTAGCGGAATTGAAAATTAAATTCGCTGAATTAATGATTTTAATTTTATATTTATACATAAATTTACTTAGCTGAAAAGAGAAAAAGTGTAGCTGAATAGCATTTAAAATTAATTTTCAAAGAAAATTTTCAAATTTTTTAAGTAAGAACATAAAATTACTTAGCTGAATTTATTTTAAAATTGATTTAAAAATAAATAATAATCAATTTAAATTTTTTGTAAACAGCTGAATTTTAAAAAATATCAGCTCAATTATATTTTTTAAAGAGGAATTTATGTAATTGTCTCTTTTTATGAAATTGTTCTGAATTAAATTGTTTTAAGTGCAAAACCTTTTTTTCATTTCTATATTTAGAAATAGTTTGAATGGGTGCGATTTAAAATGATAACAAACATTTTGAAGCAGCTAGTTTGCAAATTTTATTTTCTTGAAGGAAATGTTTGATTTTTTCGAATTTAATAATATTTCTTCAGCTGAATTACAAATTTTTTTTACTGAACTCACAGTTATACAGAATTTAACTTGGCTGAATTTAGAAAAAAATTCAGCTGAATATGGTTTAAAAAGCGATTTAAAAATTCCTATTTTTAAGTATTTTAACATATTGTCAAAAATTGTTAGCTGAATATGAATTATGTTTTTATTTTTATAAAATTTTTTAAGCTGAATTGCAAAACATGTTGACTGAATTGAGTGTTTTTTTTTTTTTTTTTTTTTATTGAATTACAGAAAACTTCAGCTGAATTAAGTGTAAAAGAACTTGTTTAAATTAAATTACGTAAAAACGTCATATTTTAAAAAATTTTGAAACTGCTGAATGAAAAATGTTAGCTGAATTATTTTTTTGAAATGAAATTTATGATTTCTTTTTAATTGTATTAAATTTCTTTAGCTGAATAACAAAATAAAATAGTGTAATTTAGAATTTTGTATATAAGTTAATTATATTTATATTTATACTTTATTTTTTCAAGCTGAATTGTAAAAAACTTCATCTTAATTAAGTTTAAAAAAATATTTTCTAATCAATTTGTGTAAATAATCAATAATATTTATATTTATCCGTTATTTTTCCCAGCTGAATTGAAGAAAATTTCATATTAGTTAAGTTTAAAAGCGATTTTCTAACAAATTGCTTTACAAATTATTGTTCTTAAACATTAGGAAATAGCTGAATGGCAAAATATGTTAGCTGAATTTATTTTTTGGAGAAAAAAAATACTATTTTTAAATTTGTATGAAAATTTTTAAGCCGCGTTGAAAAATAAAATACCATAATTGAGTTTTTGTATATCAATCACTAATGTTTAAATTCTAACGTAATTTTACCCAGCTGAATTGTGAAAAACATCAGCTTAGTTAAATTTAAAAGAGATTTGCTGATAAATTGCTTAAGAAAATTTTATTTTTAAACATTATGAAACAGCTGAATGACAAAATATGTTAGCTGAGTTTATTATTTTTTTTTTTTGGAAAATAAATTATGTTTTATTAAAATTATATAAAATTTCTTTAGCTGAATTGCAAAATAAAATAGCGGAATTAAAGGTTTTTGTATATATATTTAATATTTATAATTATACATAATTTAACCCAGCTGAATTGCAAAAAATTTCAGCTTAATTATGTCTAAAAGCGACTTTCTAGTAAATTACTTTAAAAATTATTATTTTTAAATATTTTGAAGCAACTGAATGACAAAAAATTTTAGCTGAATTTAACTTTTTGGAAGAAAATTTATGATTATTATCTTTTAAAAAAATCGAAGCTCTTTAGAAACCTTAAATAACACCTATTTAGAATTTTATTTATTTATTTAAATTAAAATAATTATAATTTCAAATATCCAACATAAAGTTTTTAACTTCCACAAATTATATATTTACCTTAAGTTTTCTAATTAGTTCATGAGTTTGCTGTTAAACTTTTATTATTTGAGTAGTAAAATGTTTTCTAAATATAAATTAATGTACTAATCCTTGTGTTAGCATCATAAACTCAATGATTTATTATTAAGAGAAATGTCTAACCAAAACCAAACTGCCAACAAATACTAAAACACAAGTAGAGCGAATAGTAAATGGTAAAGGATTTGAAGTGTTTAGAGAGAAAAACAAAAAAGGATTTAGAAAAAATGATTTGTTTATTTTTACTAACTACTATGAACATACATAGGTACCTATAATATACAGGGATGGGCTATGACAATTTCGAAAGGAAACAAGATCTAATCTAAAAAAAAAATAAGTTTAAAACGAATAAAGTGAGAAATAGTTATCAAAACTACTTCTTATGAAAAAACACTATTTGTTTGGACTTTTTTTATTAACAAATTTAAATCCAATTTGGAAAATCTTACAATCGAAGAAATGTTTGAGATTTTTTTTTTTTTTTCTTTCTTTTTTTAATAATTTCTTTATTAAACTTGACGAGGGGCCTTAAATACCCATCGTTGATAAGTTTACATGTGTATATCCTCTCAACAAATACAAACAATTTGAAAAATAACACTTATTTTTCAATAGCAGCACTCTAGTACCACTATGATGGGAATGTGGTAATTGTGGTCATATTGGTTTGCAAAAATATTTATGAATGAAAACTGTTTTTTTTTTTTTCTTCTTTGACCACAAGTACTAACATATGCTAGTTAAACAAACAAACATACAAATAAGTATATAGATATTTACAAACATAAGTTGTATATAAAGTAAATAATATATGTAAATGTACATTCATTCACATATATATAATCAGTTTTATTTTACTCCCAACTGCATATGGAAAGGCCGTTGTAGTACATGGCAAAAATCGTGATTATTTTATTGAATTTTATTATAAAATTTTGTTTTGTGTTTTTTTTTAAGTAAATTTATTATATATTTTACTATTAGTTATTATGTGTCTGATGGATTTTTTACGTTATTTCTTTAATTTTTTTTTTTTTTTCAATGAAAGTAAATAAAATAACTAATTAATAAAATGCTTTAAGCGTTTGTCTTCTATTTCCATTTTACTTGTAATTTAAGTTTGAACAAAAAATACCAAGAATTTTCTTTTAAATAACATGTTTTGTAATTAAAATTTCTGTGAAATATTTCTTATTGTTTATAATTGACTGACATCAAGGTGTAAAATAAATGTAATGAAACCGTTAAAGGTAATTTATAAAAAGACCTTGCCTTTTTTTTAAAGCAAAAAATTTTTAAAATTTCCAATTTTATGATAGAAATTTTTAAATCAAAACCAGGTTTAAATGTAATAAATTAGTAAAGAATTGACGAGGGAGTGTTAATTAAGGAGTGAGTTTGAAAACAATTCAAAAGGTTCTACCAGATATAAGCTGTAAATAACTATAACAAATAATTCGAAGAGTATTCTATAGTTTCAGACAGTTCAGGGACCAGCAGGCATGTAAAGTCACTAAAGACAAAGGAATATGATATAATTAAAAAAAATCCAATTAGTATTAATATTCAAAAAATTACAATAAAAAAGTTACAGGGTATTTTTTTGAACGCAGGGACCGTAATTGTTATGACTTTTATCATAAAAGGAGTCGGTTTTTTTTTTTTTAGCAAAAATAATAACAAAATAACTTTAATTTTTACCTAAAATATAAAAAAAGAAGAAAATAAAAAAAAAAAAAGAATCATAAAATTATTTTAAAACGATATCGAGTGCTGTGCCGAATCTTATATAACCTTCACCCAAGTTGGGATGCTATATAAAAGATAATATATTTTAAATTTAATGAAACGACAACAAATGACGACAACATTAATTTAAATAAAAATAAATAATAAAAGGGAATTTTTAAAATATATGGACCGATTAATTGACGAAATTAATTCTAAAAAAAAAAAAATATTTGTGACAGATCTGTGCAAGAACGAAGACCGTAGCTGATATTGGGGCTTTAAAAACTCCAATATAAACTATGGTATCTACTACAGTAAATATCAGCTAATAACTCGGTTGTTTATGGAGCGATATGGTTGATTAAAAAAAAAAAGAACGAAATGTTTTGGCTAATATCTCGGATAGTAATAGACCGATTGAGTTTATTTCTTCAGCACAAAAAAAAAAATAATTTTCTGTGAAAAAATTAAGTCGCTAGCTTTTACATTGGTTCCAAAAAATATAAAAAACCACTTGATATAGCTTCTTGTTATTGTTGTTGTTTTTCAGTACAACAATGTGCAAAGAAGCCATTAAATAAATTAAAAAAAAAAGCCAATAACTCGGTTGTTTATGGACAGATTCATTCGATTCAAATAGTCGAAATTTTAGAAAAATATTTATGACTAATCTGTAGCTTTTATCGGAGCTTCAAAGTCTAAAAATGCATTTTGGGCAATATCTCGAAAACTATTAGACCGATTTTGTTCAATTTATTCAGCAAGAAAAGATTCTGAAATTTCCGTGCAAAAACGAAATCGATAGCTCGTATAGGATCTTCGAAAAGCTAACAACAAAAACGATTTATGAAAGTATATTCGGTTTTTTGGCGATATCTCGGTTACTTATGAACCAATTAGTGTTGTTTTTAGGAATATTCCCTACAATTTGATGTATAATACATATATATATATATATATATATATATATATATATATATATATATATATATATATACGCGATAACTGGGGACTTCTAAAAATTTTAACAGACAGACCGAAAGACGGTCAGGCGGACATCGTTATATACACTTTCCTGCCAACAAGGATCCAGAATATATATACTTTTTGGGGTCTTAGATGAATATTGTGGTGAAGGGTATAAAAATGTAAATGAAAAATTAAAAATCCTTTTATGAAAATCGAATTCATAATATTTTTTATGGTATATTTTAATCATTTGGTTGTAGAAGCTATATATGTTTTTTTTTTTTTTTTAATTTTTTAATTTTAATTTTTTCTCAATATACAAATCAATTTCCAAAGAGAAAAGTTAAATGTTTTAAATAAAATAAAATTTTTTCTATTTATAATTAAATCCTAAGTAAAACTAAATATTTCTTCTGTGTACTCTAATTTTTTTACTCTTTTTTCTCCAAAAAGAAATTTTCTTAAAAAATATATATTAATTTATACTTTTCTAAAGGGTATCTTCACAGAGATTATTTTATTATAGAAAACGAGCGCAATCCCCCATTAGTACCAAGAACAGACCATCTCTAATTGGACCTTTTTTATAAAAAATTATACATTTAGTCTATATGTTAAAAATCATAATGTATGAATCTGCAAACTGAATGCAGCCAATGTTTTCTAAAGAGTTTATTAACTATCTACTTTTCCAGACCAAAAAAAAAAAAATTAAGACCTTATGAACAAATTAAAAAAAAAACACCAACACGATCTAGAGATATTTGTGGTTGTTAAAAGTCGAAGAAAATTTTCGCGATTTCATAAAAATGATTCTGAATTTAATCAATATAAATTAAATTTTTAAAAGAAAACAATGTATATATTTTGAATATCGGAGGTATACAAGAAGATATCGGACAGACAGACATGGACTAATAGGCATAAATCGTTATTTTGAATTATCTACCTACAAGGACCCAAAATTAAAATACTTCATAGGTCTCACATAAATATCTAAAAGTAAAGACGGACGGACAGACAGACATACATCATTATTTTGCCTTATCAACCCACAAAGTCGAAAAATATATATACACCATGGAGTCTCGCATAAATATTTTAAACATTTATAAACGAAGTAGCAAATATATACTTTTTGCCATATATTTGCCAAAGCACCAAAAAAAAAATTAACCTACGTTTAACCTAATAGCAAATCCATTTCTTAGCCCTTGTGCATTTTTAAAACAAAATTGTTAACAATTTCAAATGTTATTGTCCTCCTCCTCCTCCAACTGACCTTGAGACAAAACAAATAACACAAATTTTTCTGCAACAACAGATTCTATCGGGTTTAATTTATATATTAACAAGAAATAAAATAAAACTAACAAAAAAAAAAAAAAAATATATGAAAACAAACAAATTTTATTGCGTATCCTTTTTATAGATTAAAATAAACTCATAAAGTTTTTAAAACCCAACCGCATTGAAATATTTTTATGAGCAAACCAACCAGCAGCAGCATTTCGTTAGCGACCAAAAAAATATAAAACTCTTATATGTAAATGTAGAAGAAAATTTATGATATATCCCTCCCTAACCGCCAATTGGCGGCAATAATTTTTGTTATTTTAACAAATAAATAGAAAAAAGAAAGGATTTTTTTTTGGAAGTACACAAAATATTTTAACCAAGTTTATGTGGCCTACATGCTAATGGAATTTCTATCTACAATAAATATAGAAAAATAAAAATATTAGTTTTGTTGACAAGTATTTTTTACGAATAAATATTGACACAAAATTTTAGCAAAATATTTTTTATTTTTTTTCGAAAATAAATCAAAATAAGGAAATATAATATATTTTCAATATAATATGTGTACCCACATCCTTAACAAAATCCACAATGTTTTTAAACGTTTTACATTGGTAATGTTTATAATGATTCCCGTTCAAAATTCTCAGACATTTTTAGTTAGAAATTATTCTACGGAAGTGCTATAAGTCCCTTGTTTACTATAAATAAATGGAAAATATTTCCTACATGGACTTTGATCATCCTTTCTTATGACTCACAATATACCACATACGTATGTTATATAATTCTTTGGAAATATTTTGTGTAATATTTTTACAAGGCTTACATATTACAGTGTGTCACAGAAAAGTTCGAACCACCGCAAAATTATTTGTATTAATAGATTTTTTAAAACATTTCAAATATGATTTAGACAACATAATGAAAATATGTCAACAACTAAAAATTCTCTACCTATTGTCGTTTCTTTCATTATATTTCACTCTGTATTTACATTACTACCTTACGCTGAACACATAATATAGCAAAACAAACAACTTTATTTATTTAAGATAATTTTATTTAAAATTTTAAACATTACTCGGTCAAGTTTAGACAAACTTATTATAGAAAATTTGGCATCTTTACTTTGTTAAAGTAATTTTACATTAAAGTATTATTTTTAGATGCCGTAATGAAATTTTATAAAGATAGATTTAAGAATATTTTAATGGCTAGAATATATTAACATTTAAGTGATTTCTCCATTAGCAAGATTTTGAGAATAATATTGTAAATGATTTTGAGTAAAAACTCGTACAAAAAAATGAAATAAATTTAATAAATAAGAATTTTTCGTTTGTTTTATAAAAACAGAGGATTTAATTGAAAATTTTTACTATTTAAATTTCCTGCTGAAGAATTTTAAGAATTTCTTTCAAAAATTAAATACATTAAACTGTCACGAGTGTCATCAGGAATGTCAAAATTGTTAAAACAAACATCAACTTTGTATGACAAAAAAACAAAAACGGAAAAAGTTGTTTAATTATTTAATGTCCAACAATATGACATAGAATTAAAATAAACCAAAGTGATGAACAAAAAATTTTATGGAAATACAAATTATAAAAGCAAAATAAAAAGAAATTAACTTACATTAATAATAGGGTGGTATAGAATCCAATGAGATAGTTTTAGAATTTTAGGAATGAATAGACTATAGTCTATTCTATAGTTTAGCCTATAGTCCTTCCAATAGTCTATTGTATAATTTAGCCTATTGTATCTGTAGCCTAGTCTATAGTCTAGTTTACAGTATAATCCATAGTCTAATTCCGTTTTATTTCAGTTAAGTTCAGTTTTACTTCAGTTCTGGTTCAGTTCTAGTTCAGTTCTAGTTCAGTTCTAGTTCAAATCTAGTTCAGTTCTAGTTCAGTTCTAGTTCAAATCTAGTTCAGTTCTAGTTCAGTTCTAGTTCAGTTCTAGTTCAGTTCTAGTTCAGTTCTAGTTCAGTTCTAGTTCAGTTCTAGTTCAGTTCTAGTTCAGTTCTAGTTCAGTTCTAGTTCAGTTCTAGTTCAGTTCTAGTTCAGTTCTAGTTCAGTTCTAGTTCAGTTCTAGTTCAGTTCTAGTTCAGTTCTAGTTCAGTTCTAGTTCAGTTCTAGTTCAGTTCTAGTTCAGTTCTAGTTCAGTTCTAGTTCAGTTCTAGTTCAGTTCTAGTTCAGTTCTAGTTCAGTTCTAGTTCAGTTCTAGTTCAGTTCTAGTTCAGTTCTAGTTCAGTTCTAGTTCAGTTCTAGTTCAGTTCTAGTTCAGTTCTAGTTCAGTTCTAGTTCAGTTCTAGTTCAGTTCTAGTTCAGTTCTAGTTCAGTTCTAGTTCAGTTCTAGTTCAGTTGTAATTCAGTTCTAGTTCAGTTGTAATTCAGTTGTAATTCAGTTCTAGTTCAGTTCTAGATCAGTTCTAGTTCAGTTCTAGTTCAGTTCTAGTTCAGTTCTAGATCAGTTCTAGTTCAGTTCTAGTTCAGTTCTAGTTGAGTTCTAGTTGAGTTCTAGTTCAGTTCTAGTTCAGTTCTAGTTCAGTTCTAGTTCAGTTCTAGTTCAGTTCTAGTTCAGTTCAAGTTCAGTTCTGTTCAGTTCTAGTTCAGTTCTAGTTCAGTTCTAGTTCAGTTCTAGTTCAGTACTGGTTCAGTTTTAGTTCAGTTCTAGTTCAGTTCTAGTTCAGTTCTAGTTCAGTTTTAGTTCAGTTCTAGTTCAGTTCTAGTTCAGTTCTAGTTCAGTTCTAGTTCAGTTCTAGTTCAGTTCTAGTTCAGTTCTAGTTCAGTTCTAGTTCAGTTCTAGTTCAGTTCTAGTTCAGTTCTAGTTCAGTTCTAGTTCAGTTCTAGTTCAGTTCTAGTTCAGTTCTAGTTCAGTTCTAGTTCAGTTCTAGTTCAGTTCTAGTTCAGTTCTAGTTCAGTTCTAGTTCAGTTCTAGTTCAGTTCTAGTTCAGTTCTAGTTCAGTTCTAGTTCAGTTCTAGTTCAGTTCTAGTTCAGTTCTAGTTCAGTTCTAGTTCAGTTCTAGTTCAGTTCTAGTTCAGTTCTAGTTCAGTTCTAGTTCAGTTCTAGTTCAGTTCTAGTTCAGTTCTAGTTCAGTTCTAGTTCAGTTCTGGTTCAGTTCAAGTTCAGTTCTGTTCAGTTCTAGTTCAGTTCTAGTTCAGTTCTAGTTCAGTACTGGTTCAGTACTGGTTCAGTTCTAGTTCAGTTCTAGTTCAGTTCCATTTCAGTTCTAGTTCAGTTCTAGTTCAGTTCTAGTTCAGTTCTATTTCAGTTCTAGTTCAGTTCTAGTTCAGTTCTAGTTCAGTTCTAGTTCAGTTCTAGTTTAGTTTTAGTTCAGTTCTAGTTCAGTTCTAGTTCAGTTCTAGTTCAGTTCTAGTTCAGTTCTAGTTCAGTTCTAGTTCAGTTCTAGTTCAGTTCTAGTTCAGTTCTAGTTTAGTTCTAGTTCAGTTCTAGTTCAGTTCTAGTTCAGTTCTAGTTCAGTTCTAAATCAATTTCAGTTCCGTTCCAAATCAGTTCTATAGTTCAGTTCTAGTTCCGTTTCAAATCAGTTCCAGTTCCGTTCCAAGTCACTTCTATAGTTCAGTTCTAGTTCCGTTTCAAATCAGTTCCATTTCCGTTCCAAGTCACTTCTATAGTTCAGTCCAGTATAATTCTGGTCTATAATCTTATCAAATTATAGTTCCTAAAAATAATCTCTCAAAATTTCGGTTTTACTCTAATATATTTTTTGCGTGTTTTAAACAAGTAATGAATAAATGAAAATAGCAACGGCAAACTAAAAAAGAAAAAACTCAACAATTCTTTGTCTATCTATTTGGTGTGTTAACAAGCCTTAAATGAAAACAACAAACAAGCCTTGTTAGTGGAAAAAACAAATAGAATTTTAGTTTTATTTTTTTGCTAAGAAAAAAAGCAAAAATTCCAACAAGTGACACGAGTGTGAGTGAGTGCTGAAAAGTGTGCTTCACATGAAATTAATGTTGGAAATCGTTAATTAAAAGTTTTTTTTTTTTTTTTTTAATTATATTTGCACGTTCTTCCTCTATTCAATTTAATTTCATGCTTTACATTTTATTTTGGTCGGTCATTAGTTTGTAGTTGGAACGTCATGAGTTTCGGAAGCTAAATATATTTTTTTGTAGTTGGGTTTGACTTTTTTTCACTGAAAATATTTTGTGACATTTTTATAACTGTCAAGTGACTTGAGTTTTATACATTATTTAAATTTCTTTTGCTACTATTTACTTTAGAAGCTTCCTCTCGCTCTCTATAAACTGAATGAATTTTTACAGTTGTTTTTTCTTCTGTTAAAAAAACATTATTTTCTACTTGTATCTATAACTCATAGTAAAAGTATTTGTTGTTGTAGCCTTATAATCTATACGCTTGCAATCTACAATCATTTGGCTGTTTATAATCCTCCTACGCTTTTTAATATACAATTTTGCTCTTTTTTACTTTTTTTATTTTTTGCTAGTACTTTCCTATATTTGAGAGCTAACTTTAGCTATATTTTACATTGTACTAGATACACATTAATCATACGCTGATACCGTTGCTATTTTTTGTTGTTTGTTATTTTTCCGTTTGTATTTTTTTATATTTAAGATGCTTGTTAGATCTTTTTAGATACAAAAACGACACAATATTTGTATAGAACATGAACATGCTGTTTAGAAATTGTGCTTATATTTTTTTTTACATTACAATTTTATATAAGAGTTTTATAAAGTATTTGCTAATGGGGAGCTAGCTACACTCTAAGTACTCTATACTCTACTTAAGAATTAAAATTAATTTATTACTTTTTCATAGAACAACGACAACAAGATTCGATGAAAAAAATAACATTAAACATGTGTGTATCATGTGATTGTTAAATATATTCACATTTACCCAAATCTGATCAACATGAAATATCAATAAATTGCTGTAATATTTATTTAGTACAGATTTAGATAAATTATGGCAATTTATTCATTAGCAAAACCATGTTAGAATTGTATGTCTTAGACATTTGGTGGAAGCTTTAAGAGGGTGTGTGTTGAAATTGAAATGGACTTAAAATATTAAATAGACAAATATTTATTAAAATGTCGAAGCTATGGTGCAAATTTCTAAGCAAGACTAATGTTTGTTTAAATATTTTCAATTATTACTCAGTAAATTTATAAAAATTAAAATCATTTTTTGCAATACATTCTCCAAAAATAATTCTTATGAATTTTAGTTAACAAAAAATTAAAAAAAACGGTCAAAAGATCTATGTGATCTTAAAAATTTGATTTAAGCCTAACAGTATTAAAATTAAATTAGAACTGAACTAGAACTGAACAAGAATAGAACTAGATATGAACTAGAACTGAACTATAACTTAACTAGAATTGAACTAGAACTGAACTAGAACTATATTTTACATTACATTGAACTAGAACTGAACTAGAACTGAACTAGAACTGAACTAGAACTGAACTAGAACTGAACTAGAACTGAACTAGAACTGAACTAGAACTGAACTAGAACTGAACTAGAACTGAACTAGAACTGAACTAGAACTGAACTAGAACTGAACTAGAACTGAACTAGAACTGAACTAGAACTGAACTAGAACTGAACTAAAACTGAACTGGAAGTGAACTAAACTAGAACTGAACTAGAACTAAACCAGAACTGATTAAAAGCATAACTATAGCTGATATAGAACTTGATTAGAACATTGCTAAAACTGGACTAAAACCAAATTAGAACTGAACCAGAACTGACATGGAATTAAACTAGAAATGAACTTCGGCTTAAATAGAAGTTATTTAGAATAAAAATAGCACTGAACACTACTTTTTTAAAGGACAGCAATTCCTTTGCTCCATCTTAAAATATGAATATCTTAAAATTAGAATATCTTATGTGCCATTTTCTTTTCAACAACAAACACTAATTTGCTTAGACACAATTACAAAAATAATTTATTTCAAATTTGTACAGCATACCTAAAAGGTTGTTTATTTTAATAACAATTTAATAGCATAACCTCAAGGATGCAAATAATATTTCATGGCATTTATTTAAAAAAAATAAAATAAATAATAAAATATCAAGTAATTTATAGACAATTCTAACTATTAATGTCTACAAAAAGAAGTAATTTAAAACATAAATAAATTTATAGCTCTTACAGCGAAATTACTAAAATATATATGTATTTTCTCTTTAAGAAGTTAAAAAGTTTATTTTATGCAAAAAAAAAAAAACAATTTACACCTCATGAAAATAATTTTAACCATAACATAATTTTTTCCTTTTTATTTACAGAAAAACGAAAAAATAATAAAAAAAAAAAAAACTTTAATATAACAAAACAAAAAACTTAAACGACCTAAAGGAAACGGAAATTGTAATTTCAAACACTAAAACATTAAAAAGGAGAAAGAATAGTTTGACATAAAAGTCCAGTGTGTGGGATTTCAACAGGAAGAAAAGACATAACAAGTTGGAGAGAAAAAAAAAGAAAGAAAATTAATTTGTTAAACGCTACACTGACAACAGCAAATAGTAGCAGCAGCAGTGGAAGTAGAAGCAACAGGAGTAAAAAAAATGCCATAAAAAGGTAAGTAAGAAAATATTGTATAAATTATGAGTTTTTGTAACTTTAACCTTAAGAAAATTTACTTTGGTTACCTTTATACCTTTTGGATTTGCTTTTGTAAGAGATACATAGACAATGAACAGATTTTGGGTTTAATATTGTTTATAGAAAAAAGTAATAACAAGGAAAAATATAGCTATCAATAAATTATTGTATATAAAATGAAACAAAAGATTTTCCAGAAACGATTATGATTTTATTGCAGGAAAAACAGCACATGTGTCTTTGCATAAAAAAAAAAAAAAATTAAGAACATAAAGCCATAAAATTTGTTTTATAAGACTAACAAGTGTGTAAATTGCTTTGTTATCAAACTTCAAGAAACATTAAGGGCATTCAAGGCTAAAAAGTAAAAATTTAGCTTAATCATGCCATACTTGTTTAGATGAATAGTCATGCCATGAACAGCGTTTAGATGAATAGTCAGACTGACGGATAAGCGGACTACAGTTTAGCCTATTGCATACAGTATAAACTATACTATAGTCGAGACTATAGACTAAACAATAGTCTAGACTTTAGACTAAACTATAGTCGAGACTAAATAATCTTGACTAAACTATAGTCAAGATTATAGACTAAACTATAGTCGAGACTATAGACTAAACTATAGTCGAGACTAAAGACTAAACTATAGTCAAAGCTATAGATTATAGTCTAAACTATAGTCAAAGCTTATACTATAGTCTAGAATAAAAACTAAACTATAGACGAAACTATAGTTTGTAGTTTCGACTATAACTTAAACTATATTTTAATTTATAGTTTCAACTAAAGTTTAGTCTATTGTATCGACTATAGTTTTGTCCATAGTTTAGTCTATATTTTAGACTATAGTAGTTATAGTTTATAGCTTTAGCTATAGTTTAGACTATAGTCTCGACTATAGTTTTGTCCATAGTTTAGTCTATATTTTAGACTATAGTAGTTATAGTTTATAGCTTTAGCTATAGTTTAGACTATAGTCTCGACTATAGTTTTGTTTTAGTTTCTACTGTACTTTAGTCTATTGTCTCAACTAAAGGCTAGGCAATTTTATCGACTATAGTCTAGAGTATAGTTTCGACCATAGTTTAGTCTATTGTATCGAACTATAGTTTAGTTTAAAGTCTCAACTATTGTTAGTCTATAGTCTTGACTATAGTTTAGTCTATAATTTCGACCATAGTTTAGACTAAAGTCTCAACTAAAGTTTCGACTATAGTTTAATCTATAGTTTCAACTAAAGTGTAGCTTATTGTATCGACTATAGTTTCGTCTATAGTTTATTGTATATTTTAGTCAACAGTATAGTCTATAGTCTAGACTATAATTAAGTCTATAGCTTTGACTACAGCTTAGTCTATAGTCTGGATTATAGTTTAATCTATAGTCTAGACTATAGTTTAGTCTATAGTCTAGACTATAGTTTAGTCTATGTCTAGACTTTAGTCTTGATTATGGTTTCATCTATAATTTAGTCTACTGTCTCGACTATAATTTAGTCTTGGTTTCAACTATAGATTAGTCTATATATAGACATTAGTCTTAAATATAGTTTAGTCTATAGTTTAGTATATATGTAGTTTTAACTGTAGTTAAGTCTCTACTCAACAAAAACTTAAGTTCTATTTTTAAAAGCAACCACTTTCTGGATGCATTACAATGTAGTTGTTACTGTGAATCCCCTTAATATTACTTTCATTTTCTTCAACATGTGTGCCACCTACATATTGCGCGTTTAACACACATTAAAGGTTAAGATGTCATCATTAAATTCTTTATTATTACTTAAGGTTTCCTATTCCTAAGTGTTCAATTTCTTAAGCTAAATAACAATGTCATATACAAGAATTTAATTGAAAAAGAAATTTCCAGTCAATAAAATTTGAAACAACATATTTATCATAAAAACATTGTAAATTTTAATTTTTTAACATATATTATGATAAAATTCTATATACTTAACATTGCATGTGACTTTGCTAAATAAAAAACTATATGAGTTTTTTTTGCTCCCTCTAGATTTAAACAATGACGACACTCCCTATTTTTCCATAACAAAAAATGGGAGGGAGCTTTAAATACCTTCATGTAGATAATTATCTTTGACAACAAAATATCAAGAGTGACGTTTTTGTTTTAATATTTATTTGTTTTTTATTAAATAATGTTAACAAAAAAATACTTTCCGGGGGACTATAAAAAAAATAAAAATAAGCGTATTAAAGTTAGCGCTCAATTAAACATTATTTACGCTCTAGAAACCTTAAAAGTCAATGTTATATGTAACATAATAAAATACAATTTATTATAATTTCTTATGTAATTTGCCTTCACATTTAATACTATTAATATAATTTAACTCTTTTCTAACTTATTTAAAAATTAAGTTTTATCTACTACCAAAAAATATATATTTTTTTCGCTAATCTTTTTCTAACTAAGTACTTGTACTTCTTTTTAGGGTTTGAAAACCATGAGTTTTATTATTTTTCTTAAACGTGCGCTGCATTGAAGTCACGTTTTAAACTCTATGGGTCTTTATATACAGAATAATAAAAATAAAAATAAAATTATCCCCAATACTTATGATTTTACAAGTGTTTATATGTAGGAGTATTAAATAAAAATATAATTCGTAAAATATTATGACTTTAAGTTGCAGCGGAAAGTTAGAAAAATATACTTTTACAATTACTATTAGGAATGTCAAAAGGTTAAAGAAAGAAAACATGAGAATTTACTTTTTTTTAAATTTTATTGACATTTTGTTTTATTTAGTTTGACACTGATTTCTTTTACAAACAGTTGCAAGATCAAATAATAGCCCTGCGGGAAATTTTGTGGTAATTGCAGTAATAGACCGGTTTCTCTGTACCAGTTGAGTACCAATTGACACCTAACTCGTCACCAAAGTTCCAATTAAGAAGCAGTTGACACAAACACACTCACTATTAACATGCTCGTTAAGTGCGCAAATAGCAACACGCACGCAATAATTATCAGTGGCTGAGTAGTAAGCATTGAAGACTATAAAACATAAAACATACGTCAGATGAAAATTGGTTCGATCCGGGGTGCCGCCATCGACATTACCGAAAAATTATAAAATTAAAATAAACATAATTTAGTAAAGATAATAATTAAAATAATGTTTAAAAAGTAAACAATTACCGAATTTTTATATAATTTTTATTACAATAATCGTTACTGAACCTGTCCTCTTGGACCTGTCCTAGGACCTATCCCGTTACCTGTCCCAAGGGGCTAATTAGCCAGCTCCAATGACAACCCCATGTAAAAGTGACACGTTCCTCTCATATAAAGTTCCGGAACTGGGACCGGTCACTAGCCCTGAGAACCTGTCATGTGACTAGTTTTGAACCGGTTCTCTTTACTCTAGGGAGCTAACATTTAATGTAAATTTTCAAACTTAATGGTCACCTTTGAAGGCAGAAAGGAATGAAGACATTTTTTGATACCTTCTTATGAAGTAAAGTGCATTCGAGTTGGTGCATTCGCTATAAAACGAAACAAATAGTCGTCAGAAGAACAATACATCGTTGTATATATTCTATGTTCCTTAAGTTTTTATAAGAAAAAAACAAAAAAAAAAAATAGTCAAAAAATGCAAAATCTGTCGTATGACATAGGAAAATCGGAAAATCAAAAAGCTGGAAAAACAATTGTTTAAGATTCTAATCGATTATTTAAAGATTTAAAAAGTCGAAAAGTCGACTGTTTTCTTTCAATTATAGAACCCTACTTCTGATCCAACTAAATTTAGATCATTCGGTATCGATGTCGATTTTCCAAATTTAGGCTATTATTGACCATTATTAATCCGCTTTTTATTGCCCGCAGCAATCAGTGCCAAATAACTTAGTTTTCATGGTAAAACTTTTTCAGCTGTCTGGGACTCTTCGTATTATGCATATCGAAATCATAACTTTTTAATCGTATAAATGATGATCATGATAATCTCTATAATCTATAAAATAAGCGATAAAATACGACGGGTTTCTTAAAAAGATAATGAAATAAACGTTTTCCTTTTTAGTACGAAACTTTCCATATTCAAAGTTTTACAATGTGCCCTACATTTCCAAAGAATTAAACATTCTGAACAGTAATGACAGTACTTTCTATTTGTAAAAATATATCGCCATCACATCTACCAGATCTAGGAGCTTTAGAAAGCTCTGCAAAGAGAAAAAAAATACTTAAAAAATTACACATAAATCAGCTTATTTCCGCTCCCTGATAGTAATTTAAAAATCCGGCTCCATTGGGATTCGTAGGACGAACACTTTTATTAAATTTTATATTTTATATTATGGTATATTGTAGCCCTTTAGATTAAAGCATTAAAAGGAATAATTTAATTTATTTGAGCAATTTTAATCGAGGTCAAAGGTTAATTTTGCAGAAAGACATCCGGACGGACAAAATATGATCATTATACAGTAATTTAATAATGACTCATAATAAATAATATGTAGTTTAGTTATAATTATACAGTTATTTACAAATTTTTATTATTATTTTTTATTTGAAAATTTTTTAAGTGATTTTTTATTTTTTTTTTTTTACAAAAACGTTTTGGTAAATAATACTTCATAATTTAAGTTCCTAAAAAAATATTTCTTGTCTTAAGTAAAAAGAGAAAATGACAGAGTGCATTTGGTGACAGTAGAATAAATTAAAAGCTATTACGTGAAAGGCTTTTTTAATATTTAAAATTATAAGTTCTATAAAAAATCAATATGAAATTAATAATTTTATTAAGACACGTTTAATTGCAGCTATAAAATTATTATACAGATGGATAATTTTTATCATAAATAATTATGATTAAAAAAAAAATTAATATTCATAAATAATCCTCTAAAAAATGTTTGGAGCGTAACGTAGTCAATTAATATTTATCAATATGGCAACAATTTTAATCGAAAATGAAATTGAAAAAAGATTCGGGCGCGCCGAATCTTTGATACCCTTCACCATGTTACTTAATACCATATTACCATCTTACCCACAAATAATAAAATTTTCGCCTTAACGCCTAATTTTTTTTAACTACGAACATTTGAATACGAAAAAGAAAGTCATAGCAAGCATTAATTTAAAAATATAAACAACAACAATTGAATAGTTATATATTTATATTTTTGTATGTATGTATGTATGTATGTATGTATGTATGTATGTATGTATGCTTAATATAAATTTTTTTCTTTGTATTTACTTATTAAAATTTTTTTAGTTTTTGGTCCATAACTCTGTTGTTTATGAACGAATTGGCTTTCTGTAAAAAATTTAAATTTTATAAAAATATGTATGACCAACCCGTTTAAAAGCGAAAGCCGTAGCTTATATAGGAGCTTCAAAAAGTCAATAAAACGCGTTTTGGCCGATATCTGGAATATAGTGGACCGATTTTTTTTCACAAGAAAAAACTAAGAAAGGTTTTGAATTATTTGTGCAAAAACAAAGTTGCTATATTTTATAGGAGCCGAGAAAAGCCAACAGCAAACACGATTTTTCGGGAGTACCTTCGTTTTTTGCCGATATCTCAGTTATTTATCAACCGATTTTTCTCATTTTTATTAGCGACTTTCTAAGGAATATTTCTAACAATTTGATATATAAAACATATATATCCGATAACTGGGTCTTTGTAAAAACTGATTTCAACAGACAGACGGTCAGACGGACATCTTTATATCGACTCCCCTATCAATAAGGATCCAGAATATATATACTTTTTGGGATCTTAGACAAATATTGTAGAAGTAACAAACGGAATGACAAACTTATATATACCCTTTACACCTGTGTTGAAGGGTATAAAAAAATAAATTTTAAATTTACACAGAAAAAATTATTTCATATTATTTTTTAATAAAATTATTAATTAAATTTAAACTGCAATTTAATAATGTTTTTTATTAATATGATTAACTTTTTAATTGATTTACAATTTTGTTTTTAAATAAATTGATATATGTTAATAAAATATGAAGATAAATGAAAGATTTGTCCATACAAATACAGAAATAAAATAAAGCAAGTTCCACCAATTTTCAACTCATTATATATATTTAAAAAGAGGAAAAATAAAATCAATTATTCTAGTTATTAATATTATTAATATTGAAGCCCATTTATACTTTTTTGTGTGTAATAAAAATATTGGAAGAATTATGAAGACTTTTTAGCAAATATAAAAAAATATTTAGTTATGTAAATTTATTAATCAAATTAAACTTTTTTTAATTATTTTCTATTGCAACATAATCGAATTTTAAATTTATGATCAAAGGTCAAATAGAGTCAAATGTAGTCAAATGTCTAATTATAAATAAAATTACAAATTATACTTACTTGAGATATATATGAAGTTTGGGAACAGATGTCATGTTTTCGATTCTAATTAAATTTTGAAAATAATTTCGTGAAGTAAAATAAAATAAAAAACAACTTCTTACATCCTAAAATTTCATTACTTATTAGTGACCTAAAACGCAACTAGTTACTCTTGTTTTAACTTCCCAGCAAAAAAAGGATCAAGAGCTTCCAAAAAAGAACATTTTCACCACTTCAAAAGTAAAACAAAGTGAATATTTTAAACTTTTTTTTTGGAAGTTCTTAATAACTACTTCCAAAAAAAGTGAAAATAAATCAAAATTTTAGCTGGAAAAAAGTTTAATAATTTCTAAGAAAATTAAAATTTTATAAATTTTAATGCTTTTAATAATCTCTTGATAAGGCTAAAACTAAAATTTTGTAAAAAAAAATTCATAAACATAGTTTTAAAGGAAGTACTTCAAAAGAAATGAATAAGAAGCATAAAAGAAGAATATCCTACCAATGACAACCATGGGTTAAAAAAAGAACTTCTGCAGCTCTTTTTAACCACTAAGTACTTCCTTCCAATAACAACACAATGTTAAATTCATGACTTTTTCAGCTCTTTTTCAGTTTCTTTTTTGCTGGGTTATAATGACTTCAGTAATACTTTAAAATCAATGAGCTATTGAATAACTTATAAATAATTAGTTCTTGTAATGACATCTAAGTAATGACATGAGGTATTTAGTTGCCTCTAATGCCATGACCGTGTTTATATATGTGTTATTCAGCTAATGTGGAAGTAGTGTAAAGCCATGTAATGATTTTAGCTTCTAAAATCATTACATGGCAACCAAAGTTTTTGCTGGAATGGTTAAACATTTTTAGTTTTAGATATAATTTGTTTATAAAAATTGTCTATAATCTTTGCTAAAACAATTGTGGTTTCAGAATCACTGCAATTTACTTCTTTTTCTTTCATAATTACAAACAAAAGTGTTGTAAAACAAATAAAATGTTAAACAAAAAACAACAACTAAAATTCTAAACACATATTTAAAGTAAACAAAAAGAATAATATACAAGAGTGAACTAGGAATATAAAAAGGTTAAATGTCACATAAAGGTACGAAAAGTAAAAAAAAACTAATACAAACACATTAATTTAAAATGTTTATAAAACAAATATGTGTATTTCACTCTCACTTACACTCTTTAAATTGTCCTAGTAAAGTAAACAACAAGAAAAAAATATACTCGTACGACATTGAAAATAATACAAAAACAACAAAAAGTAAAAAATAAATATTTACATTTAAACATTATTTACAGTAGTGTGAATAAAAAAAATTAAGCTACACACTGACACTACTTAGAATCAGATTAAATATGAAGCACAGTGGGAAGGTTGGAAAAAAAATTTAAATTTCAGAGGATGATCCTGAATTTGTTCTATAACTTTGTTGCTATTGAACCTATTTAATTGATTTTTAATAGTAAAAAACTTGGAAAAATAGCAAACAATCTGGCTGAATTTCATTTAATTTGAGTTAATGGTTTAAATGTGAAAATGTATTCCACAGATAGAAAAAAAGACCAAACAACTAAATGGAGTTAGAATTTCAAATGGAACACAAATATTTATACCTAAAATTTATTCTAAATTTATTCCCATCGAAGTAAAATTAAGTCAACCTACGTCCCACTGTTCCCAGTCACAATCTCCCTTTATTCACGTAATACAATCCTTGTAAATCTCGTACATCTCCATAAAAAAGTGTTTAAATGAAAAATTGAGAAAAAAAACCATAATAGAATACTTATTTAAAAATACTACAACGGATATAATATACAATTTCCAATACAACTAGAATTCCTAGAAAAAAAAAGAGTCGAACAAAATAACATAAAATAAACAACAATTACAATACTACAGTAGGCATTTGTATTTATTGTTGGTTTTTAGCTGTTGCACAACAAGACTCATATTGTAAATGACAGGTAACATTCGATTTGAATGAATTTCATTAAACATTAAAATAAAAAGAAGCAGCTAAAGAATAAAAGGAAAAAACAGATTTAATTTACCTCAAAGGTGAAGACAGATAAAAACCGTGGTGAAAATACAAACATTTAAAAGTACAAAAAAAAAAAAAAATAAATAAATATTCATAGAGAAGAAAGAAAATTTTCCGACTTTACAGACAAGCAGTAAGAAGGAAGATCGATTGTTAAATTAAAGATGCCATTCGAATTTTAAATACCTATAGGATTGTTTTAACAAAAGGTTATATAATGATGTAATGGAGTGTTGATATTGATTTAAACACATGTCCAAAGAGATGTTCACTTGTGAAAAAATTCTCATTAAAATGGAAAATTTTAAGAACTTCTATAAAAGTCAGTAGTTAAGTAGGGTTATAAAGCAGAAGGCTTAAAGGTTGTGTTTATTAAATTCTTGATAATTTTCTCGTTAGTTAAGAAGATTAAAATTTGTGAGGAGATTTTAAAAAATAAAAATGAAATAGGAAAACATTTATAAAGATAGAGAATAAAACGGACTAAACAGAAAAAGGATCGTTATTTTAAATTTGATTTAAAATTATTGTAAATCTAAGTAGACCTTGTTTCTGAGGAATTAAGAATCACAACTATGACATAAATACAACAACTTGGAAAGCAGACTATTAGAATATCATTCTTAAAAAAATAATATCATTCTTAAAAAAATAATATCACTAAACTAGTTCTATGTAATGCAGACTGTATGTTGTTGTCATTGAAAGATAACTACATCTGTAACTACAATCAATTGTCTTGGGAGATTAGTGAAAATTCCGAAGACAGCTAAACCGTTGTAAACAATTATTCCTAATGGATATCAAAAGAATTATGAGTGAAGACCTCAAATTTTGTAGGGACAACTTTCTTATCATATTGAATTGATAAAATAAAATAGGACGGATTGGGAAGCGCAGCACCTATACGTTTCGTATATCTAAAGTAGTAATTTATTTAAAATTGCATTAGAGAGAATAGGTCGAGGGGAAGTAGTAGCCCCATAAAAAGTTAATATCTAATATGGCATCATAAGGGTTAAGCTAATATGAAATATATATCGTCCGTGACAATGCGGAAGCGACATCGTTTTGTGGCGATGACTCAGAATTTCAGACATTAACAAATTTCCTATCTCTTGGCTTTAGTTTGTTTGTCACAAAATTTCCATAAACCCTAATACTTTTTAAAGTCTTTAAATTGTTGCATGATCTACTCCCTTTTATTCTGAAAGAATTATTTCTGTTTGGCAAAAGCAAAACTTCTAATTCATCTTAAAAGAATTTCGACTGACCGGAATGCTTCTTATAATGCACATAGAGAGCGTCTAAACCACTCACAAGTTGACACAGCTAAACTATAATCTCCGCAATATTCCACGAAAATATGATTTCCGCAGCAAGTTTCTTGAAAAATTAATAGAACAACTGAATAAAAAACGTTTCGAAACTCTCCATATTTAAATAAAATAAGTAACTGTGGGAATTATTGTATCCCAATAACCTTTATATATAATTTCCTATTGCCTTCCATTTTCTGGGAAATGGAAGGCAGTAAGTAACGTTGAATTTTTTTAAACTATATTGTTATTATTAATTACTATAACGTTCAAGTTCTAAATTTAAAAGAATAAATTATTTCTTATTGGTTTTTAATAAAATATCTGATATTTAACGGAATTCCCTCCATTCGAGTTTTTGTTGTGATTTCGGACCATTTTTAAGATCCGTTTAATTTTTGATGAGCTTTTAATGTCTCTTAAATACATTTTTACCTTTCAATTGGGCGGAGTTCTGAACAATTTGGTGGATTAGTAGCGAGATCAGGCCAGAAAAATGAGGACGCACTATGTTTTCTTAGAAAAGGAAGAAATATTTTCCGAAGACACTCATTCACGTATATCTGATTTAATAGAGCCTTTTTTTTTGTACACGATATTTTTCTGCTACATTCCCTCTAGCATTTGCAACATATAATTCCTGGCCAGAAAGTTGCAAAAAGTCTGCCAATACGTACGTTTCTTCGTCCACTATGCAGCAATCATAATTCTTAAAAAAATTCGTCTGATATATTTTTGTCCTCTCTTTTGCCTCTAAATTTCCTTGAATTCCTATTAGGAACTTTTCTTACCTTTTACGTCTCTACAGGCCAAATTAATTGTTAACTTTTCTGACAAGATTCAGAGGAATTAACTATTAGGCCACTTTTCTCCAAAGCTATAAGCCTAGAAGTATGCACAGATTTTTTCGTGCGCAGTCTTTACCCAAGAGTATAATCTTAAAATTTTGAATAATTTATATTTTTTGTACCTATATTCTTAAAAATAAATTCGAACACAAAGCAGGAACTTATGTCTGTCCAAGTCAAATGGTTATTCCTTTTCTATTTTCAAAAATATATTTAGTAGTAGATTCAATTAACTAAAATTAATTGCCACAGCAAATACACAAAAAACAAATATTTTTCTTGATATTTTTATCAAATAAGTGACCACTCCAATTTCTTCTCTTATTTCTTATTAATTTTAACAAATTAATAATATTAGACGTCATTCATTACCGGCTAAGGAGTAGATTAATAAATATTTACCAACCTATTTTTAAGAATTAGCTTTTAGCCAAAATTACAATTAAATACCAGCTCTCACTCCTCTCTTCAACAACAAAAACTAGCAATAAATTATAACAAATTTTTCATACGAGAAGACAAATTATGGAACTTCAACACAGCAACAAAATAAGACGAATAATTGTCAACATTAGCTTAAGACTGATGAAATATATTAGTATTGGGAAACAAAATTAAAAATAGTAGTAGATGAAAAAACAAAAACTACACCTTTAATACTAATTTGTCTTTTTTTGTTTAAATAAGTAACCCAAGATATGTAGACAAAAATTATATAAAATTTATAAATTTTTTTCTTCAGTTTGTTATAAATGTTTTGCAACAATGACAACAAATATTTTTGTGTATACAAGACAATTAATAGATTAGTAACTGTTTCTTGCTACTTTGTCATTAATATTTGTCAGTTTTGTCTAAACGATTTGATAAAAGAATTAGTTGAATTGAAAGGAGGATATGAAAAGGAATAAAATCATTAAGGAAAAATTTTAGCAAAATTTAAAATTGTTTATGGAATTTCTATTTTATCTTAAAAAAAGCCTTTCATATTATAAAATATCTGGCTTTAAAATGAAAACCATCATTAAATCTAACCTGATTTAAATTTTAGTTTCAATTTAAGTCTCTCCTCTATATAGAAAAAATATTTTCGAAAACATTTTAATTAAATTATTAATTAGAATTTTAAAATTTCGCAAATATTTTTACACAGAAAAATATTTATCACAGATTCAAACTTTTTAAATTACTTTTTTAATTATATCAATTGATCAATAGAATAAATAAATCAGAATAAAAGGGAGTAGATTATGCAACAATTTAAAGACTTTAAAGAGCATTAGGGTTTATGGAAATTTGGTGACAAACAAACTAAAGCCAAGAGATAGGAAATTTGTTAATGTCTGAAATTCTGATTCATCGACACAAAACGATGTCGCTTCCGCATTGTCACGGACGATATATATTTCATATTAGCTTAACCCTTATGATGCCATATTAGATATTAACTTTTTATGGGGCTACTACTTCCCCTCGACCTATTCTCTCTATTGCAATTTTAAATAAATTACTACTTTAGATATACGAAACGTATAGGTGCTGCGATCCTCAATCCGTCCTATTTTATTTTATCAATTCAATATGATAAGAAAGTTGTCCCTACAAAATTTGAGGTCTTCCCTCATAATTCTTTTGATATCCATTAGGAATAATTGTTTATAACGGTTTAGCTGTCTACAGAATATATGCCAACTAATAGTTTCTTTATGTGAGGGCTACTACCCCATTTGTTTGTAGGGGGGGGGGGGGGGGGGTAGCATTTACCCTGGTCCTATACATTCAATTTGCATTAAAACTTATGGAGGTTTTTATTTTACTTCAGATAAAATAGTTCTGCAGATACGTGATAATAAATTTTTACTTTGTATGGGGGTTCTCTTCGGAATTTTCACTAATATCCCAAGACAATAGATTGTAGTTACGGATGTAGTTATCTTTCAATGACAACAACATACCGTCTGTATTACATAGAAGTAGTTTAGTGATATTATTTTTTTAAGAATGATATTCTAATAGTCTGCTTTCCAAGTTGTTGTATTTATGTCATAGCTGTGATTCTTAATTCCTCAGAAACAAGGTCTAATTAGATTTACAATAATTCTAAATCAAATTTAAAATAACGATCCTTTTTCTGTTTAGTCCGATTCAAATATTTTTTACTAAAAATAAAACAATTTATCGGCTGTCAATTAATATCAATTGTATCAATTAATAAATTAATCAAATATAAATAAAAATAACTGATAATTTGTAAAATTGAATATAGATATTTTTCATAGGTTGAATTTAAATGTATGGAAAACTTTAATTTAATTAGTTAGAACGTGTTTTTTAATATAAAAATATGTATATGAAATCATTATAAAATTCTAATAAATAATTGAATTGAAATAATTTACTCAAAATCAAAGTATTTTAAAAATATTTTCCCATTAAAATAGATTGGTTGGTTAAAGTAGTAGATTTAGATTCGTTAGTTTCCGTTTTGATGAGACCACACTACACGCGAGGAGAATGAGTTGGATTGAGTTTGTAATGAGATGTAAGGAATAGAAATGAGAACATAAATGTAGGATTGGAGCCTGATCGTGGCACCAGATCTGGTAGACGTAGACTTTAAAGAGTTATTAACGGACAGAATTATCTAGATTTAGTGACGAGTCACGTAGGCTACAGACGAAATAAGGACGAGAACTAACATAACGAAAGACGAACATTCTGGATGGGGATTTTTAATTTGATAAAAGGACTTTCAATGGACGAGAAAGGGATAGTTATAGAGTTTAGTCGCTAGGAACTTTCTGGTACTTTAAAAGTAGCGAGTAGTGTAAGACAATGATATAAAAGAGCGTGTTGAGAGATTGAGAGTTAGTTAGAGTTGAAGTGGCAGAGTTCTCAGTTGAAAAGTTGTCAGAGTTGTGCAAAGAAGTCGAGAATGAAATAATTAAAGTTGACCAACGGCATCCGATATTTTAAAGTGTTAAAAATAATTTTAAGATTTATTCTATAAAATATACACAATTTATTTACTTATTGTTAAAAATAATATAATTTGTGTTTTAATTAAAAGCCGTCAAGGTTTAATAATATTAAAATTCCGCATAAATTAATTACATCCAGCCAAAAGAATTGAGATATTTAGTAATGTCACTGAGTCTAGTGTCAGATATCTCTCAGAGGTTGTCTAATTGGTACCTTCAAAGAAATTTATGTTTGATTGCGTTTAAGGCTGGGCATTCGCATAGAAGATGATATACTGTCTCCTCCTTCTCTCGACTGCCATAACTACGACAGTATTCATTGTAATGGAGACCAAGTCAGCTTGCATGTTTTCCGATCTCCAATGACCTATAAACAATGCTATTAGTCTCGTAATGTCTTTGCGTTTATAGCTTATGAGTTGCTATAACCATTTTTCGTTGTAGGTAGACCACGTTTCCTTCGCGACTCTACATTTGTCCAGATTTCGCCATCTATTTTTAGCATTTTCGAGATTGCGACAGCAACCGCTAAGGAAGCATTCAAAGCAGCCCGGGATAATTCGTCTGACTATTCATTGCCATAGTGGTCCCTATGCGCAGGAACCCAAACTAGTTCTAACAGTTTCTTTTTACACTGTCTGACTAGTGTGATTTGAGCGATAGAATTGCCGCTTGGCTGTCGACAAATAAACCAATATTCCCCTGAATATTTCCATCCCGAATTAGTTTGCACGCTTCTCTGACTTCTAGTATTTCCGCTTGAAATACGCTTGCCTCATGAGGGAGTCTATATGAGTGTCTTATTCCAAGGTCGTTGGAGAAGACATCAAAGCCGACACTGTAGTTCATCTTTGAGACGTAAGAGTATACTTTAGTTCCATATTGTTCAAGAACATTTCCCCTTCTCCATTGACTCCTGATAGGGAATAGGACTTTAATGATAAAATAGAGAAGTTAGAAAATATTTTATGTGGCGGTTACGTCATTTTGGTCAAATATTTGACTAGTCTGAACAAATAATATTAAAATTTCACATCGACAAATTTAAAATCCAATTTCAATTACAAATAATAATACTTATTTAATTAATTTATTAATTGAAATTCAACCTATGAAAAAAATTTATATGCAATTATACAAATTATCACTTATTTTTATTTAAATTGTATTAATTTATTAATTGATGCCAATAAATTGTTTCTGGTAAAAATGAAAATTTTAATATATAATAAATTAAATAAACAATTAAAAATGTAATTGGAATAGTTTTTATCTTTGATAAATCATTTAATAGACCATATTTTTTCTATGTATGTATATAGAATTCATTCCTTTTCACTCCAGTCATTGAAATATTCTTCGTTAGAAATTAAATTCCCTGCTCTGCAACATCTCCCTTTCCCTATATTTCATATATTTGTAGCAGCAGCTCTAAGTATGTAATATTAAAACAGCAGGGAGTGTCGTCTTCATTTCATTTGTTGCCAACCACTTGATACAATATTATACTTATTAAAACAATATTATTTTTAATACTTCCGCAGTATGTTGGTATTATATTGTACATTATTTTTTTTTTTTTCTTCTTATAAAAAGTTTCATTTATTTTAATTTTTTTTTTTCTTTTACTATTGTGTCTGGAGTGTGTGTCAGAAATAACAACAAAGATATTACAAAATATTGTTGCTGCTTAAACACTGCAGCTACAACACTTAAACTACAGCTCTAATAAATGTTGTAAGTGTTGCACAGTCAGTAGTCGTATCCTGCTCACCATCGCCAACAAACAAACGGTGATAAAATTTAATCACTAAAACGTTTCGTTTTTATTTTTAATTGTTCTTATTACACTAAATATTTATGATCGTATTTACGAGTATGACTAAATAAAAAATAAAAAAATACAATAAAAAGACAGTTTTTTTCATATGGTGTTGAGGAATGAATATCGTAGTCGTCATCATCATTTGTAATTTTGGTGTGATTAAAGTCATAAAAGAAAAAATAAACTAAATTCTGGATATTATGTATGTTTTTTTTGTTATCATTGAATTTTTTTTAGGAAGAAATTTGTTTACAAATAATGACATAATCTTAAATTGGCTTTGGTTTTTTTTTTTTTTTTTTTTTTTTTTTTTTTTAAATTCACTTTTAAATTAAGTGGAAAGATTTCTTTTTTTGGAATATTTTTAATAAGATTAAATTAAATACACTATACAGGAAAAATGTTATATAATAAATAAGGAGAAAAATTAATGGAAAAAAATATGCTTAGTGGCAGAAAAAACCCTTGAGGTTTGTTTAAGCAATAAAAATATGTAATAGCCACAATACTATGAAAGAAAATGTGTTTAAGCGCTATAATAAACATCTTTTTGAATAAAATAACTTGAGCATCAGTTGTGGTAGAATAAAATGAGAGCCTTCCAATGCAAAAGTCTTAAGTTCTCGGATTTAAAGTTATAGATTAAGAAAATATTTAAAGAGTTCAGAGAAAACAATTCTCAACCGATCAGAATCATTAATGACAAATTTTTTTAAATCTAATTGGTGAGATTGAGAACCAAAAAATTAAAATATTATAGTGTCGTATATTTGGGAACCTAAAGTTCATAAAAGTTGGTTAATCCAATCAAATGGATAAACATAGATGTCGCTCTTTGTTTTAATATCATCTAAAGCCGATTGGTCTAATGTTCAAATTGGTAGTTTATTTACTGAATAACCAAGTGTCCATAAAAATTCTTCAACACCAAAATGAAATACTCGCTAAAAGCAATAGTGTTCACGTTCAAATCCAATTTGCTCTAGACAAGATTACCATCATAGAATACCCAATCAACGTTATATCGCGCTATATTGAATGACATTATATAATGATCAATTGAGAGAGTATTTTCTTTATTTCATCAATATGAAGTTAAAAATTATCGCTAAGAATGTACGATCAGCTTATTAATTTCGAATATTCTGTTTTCCATTCCACAAATGAACTGAAATTGTTTATATCCGTAGAATTCATTTCCAAATAATGTTCTTAGATTCGATGTAAACATTATCACCAAAGATTTTTTCCAAATAAATGCCTGCTCTCCATCTTTGACCCTTTTAGTGACAATGTTTGAGATCGATAAGTTGGAATCCTCGATTGCCGAAAAACCGCTCATGCATTTCTCAATGGAATATATCCTGATAAATTCTCACACGAAATATAATTAAGATATTTTATGCTTAGATGTATATATTAGTATTATCTAAAGTAGATTAATTTTTCGTGCGATCAGTTTGTTAATTCCGCAAAATATGTCAATGTTTTAAATTCTCAGCATTTGAACATAAGATAAAAGCTCGAAATCTCCAAATTTTATTTCGACTTTTTATATACAATTTAAAAGTTAAACTTAATTTTAACTTTAATAAAATATCAAATTTAAAATTCAGATATGATTTAAACCAATTCTAAATAAAATAATCATATTGTATTTATAACTTATATTTATATATTAATTTATAAGTTTTCCATCTCTGGCGAATGAAGCATTTTGGGGTGGACAACATGAATTTTCGCACTTAAGACATATTTTGCAATATGTCTAAATATTATTGTGTTTCTTTTTAGGTGTTACCATATGAGTAAGCTGGCCCCAAGCAATGCTCACCCACATTTATTAAAATAAACATATAAATTACAATATGTCGCCTCCCTAACATTAGAAAAATAAATCTTTCAATGGACTTAAAATAAGAATAAATTATTTCCAAAAAATCTCTATCTAAGCCATTAACAGCAGGGTTCATTTTAAAAATTTTCGAGAGTAATTAACATGATTTACAAGCAGGCTTTTAGCCAATATGCCGCGCAGCTTTTAATTTTTTTTTTTTTTTTTGCACCTACTTTTTTGGGAGAATTAGTATGCAAAAGCTCCTACATCCTCAGAGGCATTATAACGACACTTTTTTTTCTAAAGATTCTTAAAAAATAAAACGCACACAAAGCTAATGGAATTGACTTACAATAGCCACCACATAAAATTTTAGAGAATGTGTAGGCTTGCAATTCATTAAAACCATTCAAACGTATAAGAGAATCAATGAATTCGAACAAAAAAACACACGCACACAAATCATCAATAAAGCGTATAAATAGAGTGGGTTTAAATGTGTACGGGTTTTGTAAATATTTAAATTTAAATAAATTTAAAAGCTTTAATGCACTTACAAGTATTTGTACAATTTTTTATGTATGTATGTCAAACATTTTCATACAAAATTGTTTAATGGTTTGTGTGGAGAAAGAAAAAAAAAACACAAAACACAACATTTTAATTAAATGATTTATTGATTTTCACTACCTTTTTTTCTTTTTCAATTTTATTATTCATTTCTTTTTTTATTAAACTGCAGGAGATGTTTGAATTATGAATGCATACAATTTTTTAAATGGAATTTAAATAATTTTTAGTGATAATTGAATTGTCAGACAAATAACGGTCATTTAAATATTAAGAATGACAAAAAAAAATAGTGTTAGAATTAGGCGCCACTTATGTTTTATTCCATTAAAAAAAAATGTAAAATGTTAAATAAGTATAACTCCAAATATGGTAATAAATGTTAAGGTTCCTTGTAAATACCTTTGAAATACTCATAAATTCTCTATAAAATTGTAATAAAAATAAAATTTATTTAAATGCTTGTTTCCTGTTGTCAATAACTAATAATGAATTACTTTGGAAAATTTTCATATTAATGTTAAATCCGTTAAAGCTTTTTTAAAACTTGGGAGGTATAAACATAAAAAATAATAGTGAAATTGTAATCAATCAAAATTTAGTGGAAAAAATTTAAGTAGAATTTTACTTTCTTAACAAAAGTAGAACGCTATGGGCATTTTCATTAAAAATTATTCTTTGATAACTTTATAATAGCAAATGGTCTAGTCGACAGACTAGACAATTGTCTAGACACAATATAGCCTAAAAAATAGTCGAAACTCTGAACTAGTTTAAAAGTGGATGCTATAGTCGATTTTATAAACTATAATTAAGTTTATAAGCCAGACTATGTTAAGGGCTATAAACAATATCATAATATATAGTCAAGGCTATAAACTGGACCATAATTAAGAATGATAACTGGGATATAGTAAAAATTATTAACCAGACTATAGTCAAGAGAGTCTATAGACTGGACTATAGACTAAACTATTGTAGAGACTAAACTATTAACAGGACTACACTCGAGACTATAAAATAGGCTATAGTCGGTAGTATTAACTACACTATATTTAAAACTATTTACTAGACTACAGTCAACTCCATAAACTAGACTACAATCTAGATTATAAACTATATTATAGTTAATACTAAAAACTATAGTTGAGACTATTCACCAGAGTACAGTCAAAGCTATAAGCTAGGTCAAGACTTTAAACAATGTAATAGTCAAGACTATAGTCAACAATATAGTTAAGACTATAAACTAGACTATAGTTATGACTTCATTCGAGACAATAAGCTAAACTATAGTCATGACTATACTGAAGATTATTGACTAGCTTATAGTCAATACTAATAACTGGACTAGACTACAGTGGATACTATTGACTAAATTATAAACTAAACTATAGTGGAGACTATTAACTAAACTACAGTGGACATGCTATTATTTAGACTATAGTCGAGATTATACACTTTGCTATAGTCGAAACTACAAACTAAACAATATTCTCGACTGTAATTTAGACTAGAATTAAGAACTTAAACTAGATAAATAGGTATACTAGACTGCTGTCGATGCTGGGCTGTAGTCGATAAAATCGAGAACTTGACTTAAATCAAGACTATAAACTAGACTGAAGGCGAGCCTTTAAACTAGACCAGAGTTAAGACTATAGTGGAGACTTTAAACTAGACAACAGTTGAAACTATAACCTAGACTACAATGGGCTAGACTATAGTCTATATCGTAGACTAGACTATAGTCGACTGTAATGTTGAGACTATTCACTAGACTATAGTTAGGACCAGTGTTGCCAGAACTTCTCTGAGAAAAAGTGCTAAATGGCTATTAAAAAAGTGCAATTTAGTAAAAATAAGTGCTAAATGATTGTTAAAAAGTGCAATTCTTTAGAAAAAAGTGCTAAATTTTAAATAAAGTAATTAGAATAAACATTTTTGTTATTTATGCATATATTCACTATCTTAATATATTTTTTTTAATTTGTATAGTTTACGCACATTATATTGGTCATATTCTTAATTCCAAAGGAACAAATCAATTCAGAATAACTTCCCATCTTAATACTTATTAACGTATTCACATTATATTTTGGAACACAGTAAATTTCATACATAAGTATGTCTTATTGAAAAATGTATAAAATAATTTTAAATAATTTTGTTAAAATAAGAACATTAAGATTTTCATTCAACCGGATAAATCTACACAACTCGTAAATTTATAAAATATTTTTTTCCTTATGTAAGAGCTTTTATTGCATTTCGGGTACTTTTTTGTGAGAATGGGTTTACTTCTTTTATTTTTTCGTAGGCTGTCCTTATAATCGGTATTTTCCTAAAACTATGTTCACATTTGTCAAATATTTGACCAAAATTGTGCAACCACTACTTTTACAAATAATTGTTTACAGTTGTTTGATATTGCAAATGTTTTGTGAAAGAAATCAGCATCGTTCTAAATTTGGTAAAATGTCAGGTATGAATAATAACTAGTAAAAAATGTTTCCATTAAAATGGAGGTCAGAAAATATTTTTATAGTAGTTACGTTATTTTGACTAGTCTGACCATAACCTTAAGACTATTAGTTTTGGAGTTGTAAAAAAAAAAGATTTGATCGGTAAACTATACAAAGATATTTTTAGCTATTTTGTGCTTTATTTATCCAAAATTAAAATTAAAATGCAAAAACTAAAAATAAATGCTAGAAATGCACTTTTAATGCTAAAAAATTCATTTTATTTATAAAAAAGTATAAAAAGATGCTAAACAGCACCTAGCACCTTTTTTTCGCAAAAAGGTGCAGTACCCGAAAAAAAAGTGCTAGAATTGCACTTTAAATGCCGTTATGGCAACGCTGGTTAGGACTATAAACTAGTCTATATTCGATACTATAAACCAGACTGTAGTCGAGACTATAAATAAGGCTATAGTCAAAACTATGAACTAGACTACTCTCGAAACTATAGTCCAGACTGTAGACTAAACTATAGTCGAGACTATAGACTAGACTATAGTCATCTCCATAAACTAGTCTACAATCAAGGCTATAAACTAGAAAAGACTATAAAATAGGCTATAATCGAGACCATAAACTAGGATGTAGTGGAGACCATTAACTATAAACTAGAAAAGACTATAAACTAGGCTATAATCGAGACCATAAACTAGAATGTAGTCGAGACCATTAACTAAACTATTGTCTAGACTTTAGCTGAGACTTTTAAATAAACATTAGATGAGACTATTAATTAGACAATAGATGAGACTATTAACTATAGTCGAGATTATAAACTAGGTCATATTCAAGACTATAAAATAGTCTATATTCAAGACTATGAACTAGACTATAGTCTAGGCTGTAAACTAGACTTTAGTCGAAATTATAAACTTGATTAGACTATAGTTCAAACTATAAGTAAGATAATACTCGAAACTATACGCTAAACTACAGCGAGATCATAAACTAGACTATAGTGGAGACCATAAATTAAACTATTCTCTAGACTATAGCCCAGATTTTTAACTAAACATTAGAGGAGACTATTAACTAGACATTAGACGAGACTATTAATTAGACAATAGATGACACTATTAACTATAGTCGAGATTATAAACTAGGTCATATTCAAAACTATAAAATAGGCTATATTCAAGACTATGAACTAGACTATAGTCTAGACTGTAAACTAGACTTTAGTTGAAATTACAAACTTGATTATAATCGAGACTGTAAATTAGGTTATAATCGAAACTATAAACTAGACTATAGTTCAAACTATAAGTAAGATAATACTCGAAACTATTAACTAAACTACAGCGAGATCATAAACTAGACTATAGTGAAGACCATAAATTAAACTATTCTCTAGACTATAGCCCAGATTTTTAATTAAACATTAGAGGAGACTATTAACTACGTGAACTATAGCTGAGACTATTAACTAGACATTAGACGAGACTATTAATTAGACAATAGATGAGACTATGAACTATAGTCGAGATTATAAACTAGGTCATATTCAAGACTATAATCTAGGCTATAGTCGAAATGAAAAACTAGATTATAGTCGGGACTATTAACTAGACAATAGACACGATAATCGAGACTGAAAATTAGGTTGTAATCGAAGCTATAAATTAGACCATAGTTCATACTATAAGTAAGTTAATACCTGAAACTATTAACAAAATTACAGCCGAGACTCTTTACTAGACTGTAATCAAGTCATAAAGCTTCTTTCACTATAAATTCATATAACTATTTATAACTGAAGGCTACCAAATTTCCGGTAAATACTTTATTATCAACATAAACCAAACTGTCAATTTTACTGAATCAACATACTAACAAGCATTCATTCATTAATCTTATTTTATTTTACCAACAAACCGCAATGATTGACAATTTATTTTGCTAAAAAATAAAAAAATAAAAAAAACTCATTACAAAAAATACAGAAAAACTATAAACCAGATCAATTTCAATTCATTTCATTTATAAAAATAACACAAACATAAAACCCCACAAACTTCCCCCTAGTGGATACTTGAATATTTGAGCTCTAACAAATGTTTCAACGAAAGGCAAAAAACCAAAGATATCTGCAACTAGCATGAATAAAGTGGATGCTATCTATAAAGTTATTCATTTATGTTTAGGTGTTTATTTTTTCCTTGACAGTCTGTTGCACTTGATGTATTTTCTTTATTTTGCTTTTATGTGCATCTTTATATCTATATAAATTAAATCTATGAATGTCCATCGTTGCATTTTTTTTATCATTTTGTTTTGAGTGTCTCAAGTGTAATTTTTGAAATGCGTACGCCCAGTTTAAAATTCAATGTCATAAAAGATGAAATTTTGCAAGAAATCGATTAAAACAAGTTTAATTGCAAGATGCTGTGACTGTGTCTCTGCTAAAAAGAAGATGGTGCTATATTGTTTAGGGGAACTTTATAGTCAATGCTATAAAATAGTGTATTTATGTTGTGAATATTTAAAATGCAGTAGCCGAAAATGTATCAACAAATATGTTGTTAAATAAATTAATGTGAATTCAACAAAAGCAACAAGCTCCATACATACATTCGTGTAAGAGGCACACGATATGTCGCCCAACATGGAAACGATAGTAGTTGTCATAAAAAACACAGATAATGCTAATGAAATGGTTGTATGAGCACTTGCACTTGATTGTATGTTTTAAAGACAGATAATTGAAACGGGAATAAATGCAACATGTTGTTGAAGTTGCGGCAGCAGCAAGTAATAAAATGAAACCAACTAAAGTGATACAAACTGTCCTACTAAAGGCAAACAAGGGTGTTGCCAGAATGTTAAACGTTAAAATAATTACTAAGAAATTTAAGATTTCTTATGAATTCTTAAACAAAAGAATAATTATTTTTTACTTATTACAAAAAAATGGCCTTATTTTTTCTATTTGATAAAGAAATTCTTTTATATTTTCTTTAAAATATTTCATTTGGCAACTCTTGCTTATAAATTTTAATACCAACTGTTAAAATCAACATTAAACTACTAGTACAACCATTAACTTGATGATCTTGATTTTATGTTTTGGTCAAAACAAGTTAAACACATTAAAAAGGATTTGTTTTGTAGTAGTTTTAACACAAATTTTTATTGAATTTTTTTATATAGATTTTTACAACGTTTTGGTGTTTAGTTTTCAAATTTAGATTTGTTGTGGCTTCTTGACATGTTTGCAACAATTAGCTGTTGCCTTGGCAATTGTTGTCTGTATTTGTATAGTTGCCTGTGTTTCTTAGAGTCATTAGTATGGATATGCCAAGGTCAAGTTCACTATTTGCTGTTGCATGATTTTTATTTATTTTATTTTTATTTAGTTTTTAGTGGCGTTGTTTAAAATGCAATTTTATGCTATTTTTAGTTGTTTTATTATGGCAACTTCACGTAAGGATCTGACTGGTAGCTAGCTAGCTGGTTTCCTTCAAAATATGTTAAGTTATTTTCAAGATGAAGTGCTTTGTGTTTTTCTTTTGGTCGATTTACTTTTATTTAGTTTGTGGTTGGATTTTTTTGTGATTTTGTTTTGCAAGTAAATTTCAGTGAGTCTGTTTAGTTTAGCGGATAATGAAATACCATTGTGTCAGTTGATATGCGGTTTCTTTTTTTATATTTTGAATGAATATAGGAAGCTAAACAGGGTTTGCTGTTGATAGGAGTTTTTGGGTTAAGATAATTCTTTTGTATTTGAAGATTTAGCCTCATAACTTTTTTCGGAATCAATATTCAAAATTTTTTTTGATCTAGTTATCATGGAAAAATACTTCAGTTATTATTTTTAATAACAACCATGTAAATTTGTCCTTATTTTCCTCAAAATAAGTGACGAAAAAGATTTACGTCCTACAAGTTATTAAAAAAGTTCAAAAAATCCAAATAGGTCTTACAAATAATTGGCTACAGAATTAAATGTCGTTTCTAATGTTATTAAACAGTATCAGGAGAATTTGACTATTGATGTGAAACCTAGTTCGGTAAGAAAAAAGCACCACATGATATTGGGAAGGCCAGAAAATTGAAGGCATATTGAAAGGAACTCCAAACACATCTGGTAGAAAATCAGCTCAGTTTTCTCAGTGCTTCGACTATTTGGTGCGAAAATTTAAAGCTAATGGGAAAGTTGATAACATATAAAGTTCAAAAAATTCCAAACTTGAATTCTGCAAAAAAAAAAATACAAGCCAAAAATAGGACTCAGAATTTAAAACCAAATTTCATACAAAAAAACACAAGCTGTATAATTGACGAAGAAACGTAGGTGCTGGCAGAATCTTCGCAGCTTGTGTCTCAAAAATGTTTATTGCTAATGCTCGAAGCAATGTTGGAGATAAGTTTAAGACCCAAAAGCAGCAAAAATTTCTTACAAAATTCATGGTATGACAAGCTTTTTGCAGTTGCGGCAAAATAGGAAAGTCATTTGATACATTCGGATCTATAAGTACCAAAATTGCAAAAAAGACTTCTTCTTTTCTTAAGAAAGCACAACGTGTCCACATATTTTTGGACCCAATTGGTATCATGTCACTACGGTAAGAAAGCTCTGGAGTGGTACCAAGTCAATAACATAGTTTTAGTACCAAGAGAGGTCAATTTTCAAAATTGTCCATAGCTTAGACCAGTGGAGAGATATTGAGCTCTTGTGAAAAGTGAATTCAAGAGCACAAAAAAGGTGTTCCAAAATACTGAAGATTTTAACAGAAGATGTGCACACTGTTCCAAAAAAGTGAATGAAGCAACTATGAAATCTCCAAAGAAAGGGTTTTAAAAAATGGTCCACAATTTTATAATTAGTGGTTAGAACCATAAAAAATTATATATTTCTGTGATCTGTGCTAAATTATCAAATGATTAAAAAAATAATTAAAACTCTAAGATCAACCGTTTCCAAGTTATTGAATATTATGTATGTTAAGAATTTTTCGATCTCACTCCTTAAATAAGAAATGTCAGACGGTATGTGGGTTTCCAAAATATCATATCATATCATATTCCTTATCAAAATAATTTTTATCATCTAATAGGCTTTAGTGATGTAATAATTCAAGATTGATTCTTTAACCTTTTACTTACTAGAGGGTCCAACTAAAATGACCTCAATTAAGGAGGAACAAAAACCAGTCTTGAATTTAGAACGAATAGCTGGTATTCGTTTCTATATTATTATAGCAAATTCAAAAGAGCCGAAATTTTATTAAACTGGAAATTGAAACTTGAGGGATAATTCGAAATACAATTCAAAATGTTAAAACAATTGGTCTTAAGAGTGGAACCATAAAATTCAAGGGACTCCTACGATTGTTAGCTTACAAAAAATTAACTTTCCTGTATCAATTGTTGATTTTTGAAGCAATCTTTTAGCTTCCTAGAATTTTTTTTAAATTAGACTTTAGTTGTTTTTTTAAAAGTCCACAGAATTAAATAATAATATTTTAAGAACATATAGTGTTAAATAGCTGCTTAGAGACTTCCTTTATATAATAAAGAGCCATCACACTAGAGCGTTATTAATTAAATATAATGAAGGAAATTTTATTACATTAAATTTAAGGTGTAAATTTAGTTTTTAACCCTATTACTTTCTTAGCAATGGTATGTAACAGTGGCCGGCATGTAAGCTATCAGGGGACAAGTTTTTGATGCACAACATTAAAGTAAAACTAAACTCACAAACGTGAGCGCAAACATAAGTCATTTAGTTATAGGACAGATTTCAATTAACTAGTTTTTTGTAGTAGTTGAAGAAACACATCTATACAAAAACATTTCAGACATCTTCTCTTTTTGCCCATCAAAGGGGTACGATAATAGTCTATTCCCCCAAGCAGCTGATGATCTCCTCATGATTTTGGGAATGCTATTAATTTATAAAGCCTAGTCGATTATGTCTAAATATTCAAGTAAATGATTGAATGTGATAAGGCTTTATAAGTTCTCTTTATATTTCCGAAAGATAGGAAAAGGATATCAGAATTTATTCCCTTATATAATGCTATTATTTTTGAATTACTATTTTTGGTTATAAACTAACTTAGTTTAAAAATAATACAGTGAACTGATATTTCTAAACTAAATTTCGAGAGCTGTCAAGGTAAACTTTAAACGTATTACTAATATGACAGAATTTCGCAATAAACCTCCCAGAATTTGATAACACTAAAAATACTTTAATGCTTACAGCTATATAGCGTGCATATAATTCATAATTTGGCAGCATGTTGTAACTAGAAATTTGACAAGTAAATAATATTCTCCAGTGTGAAATTCGACATCAATTTTACACAGCTTGTCAATGGAATCAAGTCCTTGCATACTCCTTGGTCATAAAAACAGAGAGGGAAGCACCCGCTTTTAAATAATTCGAATTTCTTATATGTAATGCTTTTAGAGTCTTGAAATATATTTTATAAAAAAAAAATTACACACACCTGAACAGTGAAGAACTATTATATTTTCCCGCTGGAATTTATTCGAGCTAAATTTAAGTTTAAAATTATTAAAATCATTGCAGTGAACTCTTAATCTTGGTTATACTTCTGGAAAGCCATCAAATTGTCAAAGGCTAGTAGATAATTTAAACTCATTTTTCAAATATGAAAGCAACCCAGAAAAGTTATTATTAACTCATTTTGAATTCATTTAAGTATATTTCTTTATTTCTTGGGATAAAATAAATAACTTATCTTTATATGTCTTCAGAAAGCTTTGAAATTATACTATAGTCGAGCTGTACTCTAGCTGACCAAAGTTTAATGATATCAAGAAGACTCTCAGTACATAACAAACTCTGCTCTCTAATACTTCAATATTAATCTTCTATTTAGAAATTAATGGCTAAACTATTGTGATCATTTCAACAATTCAAATACATTTTTCAAGCAGATCTACATTAGAATTTAGAGATCCTTGGCAGCATATAATAAGAACTAATTATTAAAATGATACAAATTTTTTAACGGTACTATATTATGTTAACTAACAGTTGCTAAACTTTTGACATTAAGAATTTTCAAACTTAATAACAAAAAAAAAATCTCTGCTCAGGCTACACTTATTTTCGATTTCCGAACTAGTAAATAAAAATTTTCCCGCATTTAATTGCACTTTTTCATTGTCCTTTTAAAAACCTCTAACATCTTTCGGTACTTCTTGTAAGTTATTTTTAGGTTATCTTTTTTTACAAGATTATATGTGCGGACAGACGGACAGATATCACTAAATCGACCCAAAATCAATTTCTTGGTACCTACAGTGTTGGAAAAAATAATAGGGACAATTTTTCAATATATTCTTACTTTTTTATTTACTATGCCACAAATATTAAAAAGAATATACATAAAATTAAATACCTTCAAATATTTTAACTTATAAAGTAAAAGTAATTAACTAGTTCTGCCAAAAAATATATTTTTTTAAAAAGGCCTGGAAAAAATAATAGGGACACTTAAAGTTTTGGAAAATTATTATTTTTTTTTTTTTTTATGTTACCATAATTTTCAAATACTTTTTCAGTATTTGGTTGAAGATCGTTTCATTTTTATTACATCCTGACAACGGCGATTCATAGATCCCACAATATTCGCACATACCTCAGGCGGAAATGAGTACCAGGTTTCTTGAATTTTTTTTCTCACAACTCTTGTTTATTTTTTGATTAAAAGCTACCAATTTTATTTTTGAGGACTTCCCAGAGATGCTTAATGGGGTTTAAGTCCGGTGATTGGGACGGCCACTCCATTACAGGCACTTCATTCTGCTGAGACCACGTTTTGACACTTCTAGCGGATCATAACCCTCCATGAATTCCCATTTTAGTGACATTTCATCCTCAGCAAATGGAAGCATTTTATTCTGGAGAATGTCTATATAGTCAGCAGCATTCATTTTTCTCTGAATCCAAACTATTTGACCAACTCCAGTCGCCGAAAAACATCCCCATAGCATTATAGAACCACCACCGTGTTTGACGGTTTTTTTGGTATATTTTGGATCAAATTCAGCATTTGCAGGACGACGTACAAATGATTTTCCGTCAGATCCAAATAAATTTACTTTTTTTTTCGTCTGACCATGGTTCGTTGTTTCAGTTTTTACGGCCTGGCAAATTCCAACCTTTTTTGTATGTTTTTCTTGCTCAACAGTGGTAATTTTTTCAGACTGCGTCCCATTAATCCGACTTCCTACAGCCTATTTCTTATTGTTCGCCTTGTCACTGAAGCACACTTTTAAGGCTACTTGATGACATAAAGGGGTTATTTTTGGAAACTAGAACTAAACGTTGGTCAAAACGCGCCGATGTTTTAGGCTTTCTACCTCTAGTTTTATGACTTTTTTCGAATGAATGGCATTGAATACTTTAGTTTTGGAACACTTCATTATCTGTGCAATTTTTCTAATTGATAACCCGCCCGAATTAAATTTAAGGATAACATTTTTTTCAGATTCAGTACAATGAACTCCACGACCCATTTTCGAATTTATTTACCGAAGACATAAATCATAAACACGAAACCAATATGATTAAATTAATCACATAAAATTTGCTTTACGGATTTTTAGTATGTTTATGTTAAAAATAATAATTTTTATTGACTAATGGCAACTTTTTGTAGTGCGTTATTTTTTCCAATTGAAATTACAACTTTACTGATTTTTTTTGCAAATAAATATAAAATAAAAGCGCAAATGAGAAAAAGTAAACAAATTATGAAATTCCGTTATTTTAGGAACAAATAAATAGCGGGACCCCCAAAAAAAAACTTAATATAAAGAAACTGCTTGCATCTGTTTGCGAAAGTAAGGGTTGTCCCTATTATATTTTCCAACACTGTATATAAACAAATAGTTTGTATACAAACACTGTCCCGCTGTTTTAAGTTTGTAGTGGCATTTTTAAAACAGTTATATAATAGTATTTTTTAAAAATAAAAATGTTCAACTAAATTTGATTTATTTCGAAAATTTTTTTAATATCCTTGAAAATCTTGAGCTGATTAATTTGCAGATAATTCATTTATTTTATTAAAACAATATTGCAAGAGTCAATTCGAATAAAGTTTCTTATAGAAAAAGAAAGAACTCCATGATCATATGTATCGGAATTGATAAAGAAATCTAATGCCACAGAATAAGTGGATTTAAACAAAATATTTTCGAAAAAATTCAATTAAATTATTAACTAAAATTTTAAAATTATTTAAAATATTCTAACAAATTAAATTCAGTTTTGCTTAGGTAAATTTAAAATCCAATTTAAATTACAAATATTACATATTCAATTATTTTATTAAATTAATTTAATTTATATTTAATTAATTTATTATTACCACAAAAAAATGATTGAAAGCGGACAAATTATTTTATTTTTAATAAAAAATATTAAAAAATTTAAATTTTGATAAATTGAATAATTGATACAATAAAAAAAGTAATAGGAATAGTTTTTATCTTTGATAAATTGTTTTACAGACCATATTTTTTCTGAGTATTCTAACAAATTAAATTCAAATTTTACATTGGAAAAATTTAAATCCAATTTCAATTTCGAATAATATATATTCAGTTATTTTATTAATTAAAATTCAACCTATTAATAAAATGGTATATTCAATTATTTAAATTATCACTTATTTTTATTTATATTTAAATAATTTATTAATTGATACAATAAAAAATATAATTGAAAGAAAATAAATTGTCTTACTTTTGGGAAAAAATATTAGATTCCCAATTACAATAAAAAGTTTGGCGAATTTGGAAATGAATGACTATTTAAAAACCCAGGAAATAGACATTTAATCATTTATTTAAATCCAATATATTAAATAAATGGGATAAAGTTGAAATTCCCAAGAAGAAGATTTTAAAAAACTGGTCGCCTTTAATAACTTTAATTTCAATTCCCATTCCTTTTTTTAAAACACCCTATAATATTAAAAACATACAACATGTATCAATCTTAATGACTGACACAAATTATAGTGTTTTATTTTACTTTATTTTTTTTCTCATTTTTATGTTGAAAATTGTTTTACATGCGTGATGATGGAAATTATATAAAAATAGTTTTAAGCTATAAAATTGAAAGGGGGAAGCTTTTGTAATTTTTATAAACTTAATAATGGAATTTTTTGTTCACAATTGTCTAGATTGATAAAGACAACAAGAAGATCGAAATCCAGTTTAAAGTAATAAAAAACAAGTGATGAAAATTCATAAATATTTTAATGGAGATGTCATGTTTAATATCAAAACAATGCATAATACGCCTTTAAGGTTTACTAAATAGTGATTAAGTGAGAGATATTATAAATGTAAAAAAATAAAAAAAATTTTAAAAAAATTCTTTAACAATAAATATTTATCTAGAATTTACAACATTGTATTTATATACAAAGTGCTCTTAAAGTACCTTTTAATGGGCTTTCAAGACCCTTCCTAGAAATTTTCATGATTTGTGCTTTATGTGTTCATTAATATCAAAATTAACTTATATTCTTAGCACTTTAAGTTATATTTTACTTTTCAATTTTTTTAATATTTTTAAAATACATTTTTTTCTTATATTTTGCAGGCTTTTGGCATCAATTTAAACTAATACATGTAGGATAATATAGAGGAGAATGACCCATATTTAGATATATTTGACATCATATGACGTATATTCTATATAATTATGCGTAATAGTTTCTGTCGATGTAAAGGTAAGTTTTTTTAGTTAACTTTTAAATTTATTTAAAATATCGACTGACATCAATTCAAATCTTTAGGAAATATTTTAAGAAGAGAACTAACTTTTTAAAATGTTTTATCATTAAATATTGAAAGCAGAGAATATTTTTTCTGATAATGCTGATGAAGATAATAAAAATTGTACTTTTTATTTTTAACATCTTAATTATATTTCCTCTACCCTTTACTATTCAACTTCCGCTAATGTTCCTTTTTTATAATATTTTGTTTGTCAAATCAAAAAGTCATAAATTCATTTAATAAAGAACAGTATTCATAATCACCAACAAAAATTTCACATTTCGATGAAAATTTGTTTGCAAAATAAATTAGAAATTAATGGTCTAATGCCGGTATGTGTTAAAAATTTAACATTAACTTAAAATTAGTCACATTTGAAATTCAAAATAAATAATAATAAAAAACAACAATATAATAAAAACAGCAAAAATAAAAAACAAACTGAAAAATAAAAGTTAAACTAATGACGTCAAAGATAAAAACAAATATTTGTTTTATAATTGATAAGTTTATAAGAAAATATTTTACATTTTTTCAACATTTATTAATTCGCTCTAAAAATTAGGGAGAATAAAAAGAGAGTAAACAAGAGAGAAAATAGATTGATTGATCTGAGTTGCCGGATGGAAAGAATTTTATATTAAAAAAAATTGCATAATTTTAAAAGAAAGTTAAGTTTTTCTTAAATTGTTTTCAGAAATAAAATTGAGTAGAAGTAGTGCTAACAGTGATCAGTATAAGCATTTCTTTATTCAAAATATAATCCAATGAGTAATGACATATATTGGGGGAAATGTTCCAGTGTTGGCAGATAATATATTGGAAATAGCGAATAAAGTGTGATAAAAATTCTTTTAAAAAAATATAAAATCCAAATCATAGGAATCTGTATCTAAATAAATTTGGTTTAAACACAATTAATGGGTGAAAAAAAATAAGGTTAAAATTGTTAAAAACGTTTTTGGTTTTTAAAATTATTTATAGCTGCTGCAAAGAAAAATATCAGTTTCGATATTTAACAAAATTTATATAGAATTTGATATTACGCTCGGTTTAAACTTAAATTCCAGCAAATTGGCCAATTGGAACAGTTCTTTACTTTCAATAAGGGATTCTTACGGACGAAGATGATAACTTTACATGTTTTAAGCAGGGACCGTAAAAATAATGAGTTTTTATTAACGTTTTTTTTAGGTTTAATATAATTTTTTGGGGAAAAATTAGATTTTTCAGCAATGAATCGAGTTTTCACTAAATAGTAAATTTTTCTCCCAAATTCACAAAAAGAAAACAATTATTCACCAAATATAAATCCAACTTTTCATGAAAAATCTGATTTTTCTCTTTTTTTACCAAAATTCCGATTATTTAAAAAAATCCGCTATCAAAATTCTAATTTTTTTTTTTATTAAAAAAAGACTTTTTCTGTACAAATTTTCGTTGAAAAGTAAAAAAAAAAAAGTTTAGATTTTTCACCAAAAAGTAAATATTTTATCAAAATTCCAATGTTTTCACTAAAAATTCAATTATACTTCGAAAAAATAATGGATACAAATTTTGAAAATATGAAAATATGTTTTTTGCTTAAAATCCATTTTTTCATTAAAAATCGTATTTTTCAATAAAATCGTATTTTTCTCTAAAAATCACCAAATTCACCAAAAATCCAAATTTTCTCTAATTATTAAATTATTTCGCAAATAATTCGAATTTCAACTAAGAGGTGAATTTTTCTCCTAAATTCACTAAAAACATTTATTCAGCAAAAATCCAATTTTTTGTTCGATTTAAAAAAAAAAAAAAAAATTGTTTATTTTACTAAGATTCGATATTTAAATCGTTTATAATTTTTTTTACTGAAAATTTAATTTTTCACTACAAATCCGATATTTCAATAAAATTTGATTTTTCTCTACCTTAATGTATACCTTTCGGCTTAGAATCACACACTGAGTCGATTTAAAGATGTCTGTCACTCTGTCCGTTTATGTAAAACTTTTAATCAAACTTGAGGTCGCAATTTAAAAATAATTCAGTGGAATTTGCTACCAAAGCCTCTAATGGTCCTAGGCCGAAACCTATTGCAATTGGTTAAAATCGGTATATTATTTTACCTAACCTTCACACAAATGTCCTCCCGGAATAGAGGTTTAATGCTTATAAATTATGGCTTATTTATATAAATATTTTAATGAAATTTTTTAGTTTTGTAAATCAAATTTTATGATGAATGATCCAAAATTCAGCAAAGCTACTGCATCAACTTCTCTTCCAAAATTCATTTTAATAATCATAAATCAAGTAGAATAGTTAGCATCAAGTTTACACACAATAAGTTCTATATAAGTAATTCAATCGGTGCACAAGTTTTCTGAGAATTGGCCTATAATTGACCATAGTTTCAGTCCCTTTTTCGGGAATCACTCATAAGTACATAAATCTCATATTAATATTCTAAATATACTACAAAAATATAATGCAAATGTATGTTTAATAGAAAATAAAAGTATAGCTTCACATTTAGATACAGGTCACTAAGAATCCCTCCCCAAATTTTGATGTATACAGACTATGGTGTAAGTCAGGGGTTCCCACGCACCCTTTAAGGAATTTTAAATTTTCCCGCGGACCTCCAGACATATTTGAATTCTTTAATAATAGAAATGTAAAATGATTTGTAAAAAAAGTTTTACAGGGTCACCAAGAAAATAAATTGCTTTAATTCTCATCGTTTTTTAATAAAAATACTTCCCAACCACTTTTAACTGGTCGCGCAATATGAGGCCAAGCATGGTCACGAGGGAAATTCATAGACTCATGTCTGGTCGTAAACAAGTTTGCAATCGTAAATTGCCTTGTTGTCTCTGTTTGGCGGTACCAAAGCAGAGTTTGTGGACTATAATTTGACACCAGCAGAATGGAAAACGTATTTGTGCCGCTACACACTTCATCAGCATTCGTGGTGTCTTATCCATTGGACTGATTTCTCAGTACCAGTTGAGTACCAATTGACACCTTAATCGTCAGTTGAACACAAACACACTCACTATTTATCAGTTGAGAGTCAATTTATAACATGATTGTTAAGTGTGCAGTTAAAAACTCGCGAGCAATAACAATCAGTGGCTAAGTAGTTAGCGTTGAAGACTATAAAACATAACATACGTGCCGCTATCGACATTAGCGAAAAATTATAAAATAAATATTAGCATAATTTAAAAAAAAATATTAATAAAAAAAATCTTTAAACAGTAAAAAATTACTGAATTTTTATGAAATTTTTATTATATTTATTGACCCTCAGCCTGTCCTCTTGGACCAGTCCTAGGACCTATCCTACACACCTTGGTATTCACTTAGATAGACGACTAACTTGGCGTCGTCATATACACAGAGAAAACAGTTTCATTATGGCAACCGAATTTTTTGCCAATCGAATTTGGTCGGTTGCACCAACTATCACAAAAAACAGTTGTGATTGCTGAATATATCATTTAAATATACCAGCTTATTGGTAGGTGTATATATTTTATCAGTTAGGATAATTAAAATTATTGATAGGTACAATTGAAACAATACCTAAAAATTCGATTGCAAAAATAGAATTTCTTTAATCATAACAAAATGTCAAAAATAATATTTTTATATTTTATTATTTATTGTTGTTGAAGAATTTTTACACACAAACAAATAATATAGAAAAATAAATGCGTATAGTTTGCATATTTAATGGATATTACTATGGAGAGGAACTTCTTGTGGAGGCACTTCTTATAGATAACCATTTTGATTGTTCTCAATGTCGCACTAATTTTTTAATCAACGATCGGTCCTATAAAAAATAAACAATCACGTTTTTACACACAATATTTCATATTCGCTTACAGTACTATATTTACCTATTATAGTTCTTGATTCTCCCCGTTAATACAACATGTATACGTAACACTCAATGTAATAAACTGCATATGTTTTTGTAAAAAAGAACATAATGTATTTCTTTGTTAAAAAACATTGCTAATATTCACCTTACTTTTCGCTATTGAACCATTTGGCTTGCAAAAATAGTAAATTGCTTGATTTTTGGGATCCACAGCATAACCACCATTAGCAGTATCACAACATAGACAGGCAGTATTATTTTAGACACATCTCTGAAAAGGAGGATCATAGTAATTGGGACATGTATTAATTCGGGGCTATTCGCATTGACATTCATAATATTGTTTACATCTACCGGGTACCAACATTTGGATTCCATCACTGCGAGAACGACACTAATATTATTCAATGAAGCCGCCTGACTCATTGGAATTGCCTAAGCCACTAAAAGACATGTTCCACCTTGAAGAACAAAAATATATTTTATATTAAAAGAATAATTGCTATAACTTTGATTTTATTTTTAAAGAATTTACCTATTTTAGTGTTCATGATATTCCAATTGCACCTAGCTTTTCATGTTTACTTATATATTTCAGGTATAATTTTTTTAAAAACAACTTTTAAAAAGTTATAGATAATTTAAATATTAAAAAAAATTATTTATTATAATTATTTTTTCTTTTCCATATTTTTCTACAAAATGTCAAATAAAAATATACTTTAAAAAATTCGTTTAGGATAGCCAATTACTTTCCTTGCTCGCAATTGATTTTTAAATATTAGAAACAAATATTAATAACTGAAATTCAAAATACATTATGTAATCGAATTTTGATTGCCGCTACCAATATATATTACATTTAGGTGCATTTAAAAGAATTGAATTTGGTTATATAAACAGAATTGAAAAATTACTAAATAATTGGTTATCCTATCTAAATTGTTTTTTGTGGTAATATATATTCAATTATGAGAATATTAACACCGTCATAAACATAGAAAATCTTGTAGATTTACGTATTTTTAATACCTGAAATAAAGTTTTGATTATAGTCCTTAAATTTTCATACTAATAACCATTTTCCAACTAATCTCTTTTCTGTGTGTAGAAGCCAAGAGACTTCATATGAAGTTAAAAGCTTCTAGTCTTCACTGGTTAATTAACAGTCATTCAAAACTAAGCCTTGACAATAAAGTCATCCTGTATAAAACCGTCTTAAAGCCAATATGGACATACGGCATCCAACTATGGGGAACAGCCACAGTATTGATATTATACAGAGGGCCCAATCAAAGATTATTAGGACTATGACGGGTGCACCACGATACATAAGAAATGAGAATATCCATAGAGACTTAGAGATACCATTTGTAAGAGACGAGTTTAGGTCAGATAAAAAACATTCTTAAACTAGAGACTCACCCCAACCCACTCGCAAGATTTCTTGCTGAAGTTCAGTCAGGTTACAAGGTTTCGCAGAGCCGACTTTTCACCCCATTAATAGTAGGACCATGGAATAACTAATGATCTCGATAGAGATTGAATAGTGTTTAATATTTAGTTTTTAAGATTTTAATACATACTGTGAGGTCTAACTTAAGACAGATTCAATATACAAATAAAACGTAAAAATTATATATTTTAATACCTCACTTGGATCTTTGATGGGCTTCGACCACTTATTCCGGCAAAAAAAACTAATTTATACTCTATTTTAGACCTCTTCGCGGACCCCCTAAAATCTTGCTATGGACCTCTAGGGATATCGTATGGTCGGGCTTGATTGACTATATCTTTTTCACTTTCTTTAAATTTAACTATTTATAAATATTTAAATACAAAAACTTTATAATCTAAGGTCTTCTAAAATTAAAATTATAGTTCATTATGGAACCCCACTTTTTCGATTCCTATAATGATGCTTTTTGAATAAATTATGTGGACCCAATTTTAAAATTCTTCCAGGATATTTGTATATCATTTTCAATAATTGCGTAGAAAATTTGGGGAATTTAAATTCTTAATATGCGAGTAATTATCAAATTCATCTGGCAGCACTAACTTTAATAGCCACCTTAATATCATTAAGAGTATAGTATGTATAAGTTTTGCATGTGTTTAAATTATATTGATGGCAATTTCCGTTTAAATGTCACAACTATTGTTAAAATAGTTATTGTTATTATTGTGTATCTATATATATAAAAATTAATGTGTGTTTGTTTGTATGTATGTATGAAGTCTATAGCCGCCTAAACGGCTAAACCGATTTTCTTGAAGTTTTCACAGTGTGTTCCTATATGCCTGGAAGGAAAAATATGCTACTTTTTATTTCGAAATTCCATGTGGGCGAGGTGCCACGCCCACTTACTAAATAACTATTAAAAGTAGTATATCTCGGAAATTGGTAATACTAGAGTCCTAAAATTTTGCACGAACAACTTTGACACCTATATGAACATTCTGGGAAAAATAAGCGAACTAGCAATAGGGGGTGTGGCACATCCCACGCCTAATATTGCTTGCCAATACCAAATGCCGTAAATTTAGGAAACTACAACAGTTACATTTCCAAAATTTTGTACAATAAACTTCAGTGTCAACGTGAACATTTTGTGCAAAAATGGGCGGAAAAGAAATAGTGGGCGTGTCATCTCTTATATAAAGTTAATACCAAAATTTTTATATCTGCGAAACTATAAAAGTTAGATTTTGTACGACTAGCATTAGCTTCAATATGAATATTTTGGAAAAAACTTGGTACACTAGCAATAGTGGGCGTGGCACCTTCCATATAAAGAAAATATTAAATTATCATATCTGAGAAAATATAACAGTTAGAGTTCTAAAATTTTGTCGGAGCCACTTTGGTATCAATATTAATATTTAAGAAAAATATGGGCGGACTAAAAGTAGGGGGCATGGTACCTCCCATATGAATTAAATGCAAAAATTCGAATATCTGGGAAACTATTGGAGTTGGAATGCTAAAATTTTGCACAAAGAATTTTGACATCTATGAAAACATTTCTCTAATAAATTTGCGAATTATGGGGGTAAGGTCCCTCCCATAAAAATTAAATACAAAAATTAGTATATCTTGGAAACTATTGGAGCTTGAATTTTTAAATTTTGCACTTGAAACATCTATCTATCTATCTATCTAACTATCTATCTATCTATCTATCTATCTATCTATCTATCTATCTATCTATCTATCTATCTATCTATCTATCTATCTATCTATCTATCTATCTATCTATCTATCTATCTATCTATCTATCTATCTATCTATCTATCTATCTATCTATCTATCTATCTATCTATCTATCTACCTATCTATCTATCTATCTATCTATCTATCCATCTATCTATCTATCTATCTAATTTTTAAGAAAAATGTTATATTTTAATTACTAAATAAACATTTTTTTTAATCCTTTAATTACTATGTATTTCATTTCGGGGGGTGGCGAAGCACACCGGGTATTAGCTAGTGTAATATAAAAATGATAGTTAAATATTGTATTTATTTTTTGCAAAAAAAAATAAAATATATATATATATATATAATATTAAAGAAAAATATGGGCGAACTAAAAGTAGGGGGCATGGTACCTCCCATATGAATTAAATGCAAAAATTCGAATATCTGGGAAACTATTGGAGTTGGAATGCTAAAATTTTGCACAAAGAATTTTGACATCTATGAAAACATTTCTCTAATAAATTTGCGAATTATGGGGGTAAGGTCCCTCCCATAAAAATTAAATACAAAAATTAGTATATCTTGGAAACTATTGGAGCTTGAATTTTTAAATTTTGCACTTGAAACATCTATCTATCTATCTATCTATCTATCTATCTATCTATCTATCTATCTATCTATCTATCTATCTATCTATCTATCTATCTATCTAACTATCTATCTATCTATCTATCTATCTATCTATCTATCTATCTATCTATCTATCCATCTATCTATCTATCTAATTTTTAAGAAAAATGTTATATTTTAATTACATTTTTTTATAAACATTTTTTTTAATCCTTTAATTACTATGTATTTCATTTCGGGGGGTGGCGAAGCACACCGGGTATTAGCTAACGTAATATAAAAATGATAGTTAAATATTGTATTTATTTTTTGCAAAAAAAAATAAAATATATATATATATATATATATATATATATATATATATATATATATATATATATATATATATATATATATATATATATATATATAATAAAAAAACCTTGTCTGACACTTTTTTCTTTCTATATAAAGTCCCCCTTTCTTTTTCCCTTTTCCCTATTATTTTATTATTTTTGCAGACCATAAAGATGTAAATTAAGATTTTTTGCAGACTTTTCTTCTTTGTCTCTGTTTTGTGTAAAATATTTTATAATGATTTGTGTCGTTGCCACACATTGTTGCATGATTTTATAAAAACAAATATATGTAATTTGCAAACTGTCATTACATGTTAAATTACTAACTTTGTACAATAATAGATGACGACGCTCTTGGTATATTTATTGTGTCTAAGAGAATTTGTTTGATGTGTATAATTTATTTACTTGTAGTTGTTACCTTTATGTTAAAATATCAGACATGACAATAGTCTGTGATAGAAATGAACATACAATTTTTAAATTAGGTAGTTATAAAAAGGTATTATTGGGGAAAAGAAACAAATTACATTTGGATTATTTCACAAATTTTAAAAAATTATTTACGTATTAAATTGAACACATCACGTTTTAATACTTAAAGATTTATTTATAAACCACATAATTATGGTCATAAACATGTATCGTATTTGATTGATTTTTTTTATTATTAAAACAAATAATCAATAGTAAATATTATCTTATTGTTTTCTTATGAATTTCTGTTGAAAGATCATATTAACTGTGTTATGAGTCATAAACATGTATTCTCTTAAAAAAGTGCTTAATTTAATATTGAAATGTACGATGAATTGAATGACTAAATAAGGTGCATAATTTAGTTACAACTAACTGACTAACTAGCTGGCTAAATAAAAATGGTAAAAACACCTCCTAAACATTTAAATTCTCTATAAATCATGCACTTGCACTTGCAATTGTTTTTTTTTTTTTTTTTTTTTCTTTCTTTGTATTTCCCCCTTATAGTAGTTTTGCAAATAAATTTTTTTTTTAACTCTCGGTAAGTAGTTTGCTATGACAGCTAAATAAATGAATGGAATTGAAAGAAACTGCATGAAGAATTACAAACTGTTGCAATAACAAATAAATATTATTTTTCAAACACTAAAGAGCTAAAAGAAACTAAAAGTGTCAGACATTTGTCTGCACTCCTAGTCAAAACAAAGGTTTACTACAGCACCAATAGCAAATCATATATTTAGTATAAACTACAAGTTTAACTTAACAATTACAAAAGTAATTATTCAAAATAATGACAGTTTGTTGTTGAAAAATACAAACTATATGGATTGGTAGTCAGTTAGTGTAATTGATAATAACAATACTATATAGTAAAATACTATTTGCTAATCAATTTTGAGTTAATTTGAATGATATTTGCACTTTGCTTGTTAGTTGCTATTTACAGGTAAAAATTTAGATAAATGTTTTAAATTTATGTATGAGAGCTGGCGACATACATTTAAGATAATGGATAATATTTTTTACTTTTTGGTATGGAAGTTTATTACAATATTATGTATTTCTTATAGAGCGAAATACTTTAAAGCGATTTCCCTGTAAAATTTTCATATTTCATTAAATTTAAAGAGATTTACTCCACGATCCTTATAATCTTAATCTATCTATCTATCCATCTATCTATCTATCTATCTATCTATCTATCTATCTATCTATCTATCTATCTATCTATCTATCTATCTATCTATCTATCTATCTATCTATCTATCTATCTATCTATCTATAAAAAATAAACGTTACTGAGTGATTGACTGACTGTTTTACTTATTGGTTCATCATCGCACAGCCAAACGGTTAAAGCAAGAAAGATAAAATATAGTCTGTAGATTGGTCTCCTATCAAGTAGATTCACAAAGATGGGATTTTTTCGAATATTTAGAGGAAAACGTGTAAATTTGGTAACCTTAGATCTCCTAAACCAATAGATACAAAAAAGGTTTAATAGTTATTGTTATTCATTTAAAAAATAATCTAGTAGGTGTCTAGCACTTTTTTGAAATTCGGCTTTCTTAGGGAGAAAACGGGTAAAAACTATAATTTGGTACTTTTTTATCAACCTATCTATCTTTTAATCCAGTAAGCATAGAAATAAACTGTGAATAAAATTAATACCTTATCGAAAATTGGCGAATACAAGTTTGGTACTTTTTGGGAATTAGAACGTTTAAAGAGAAAAAATCGTACCGGTTTTTATTACTTTTTTTTCCAAAATATATATTTTTTTCTTTTAATGACCCATACATAAGAATATTTTAACATTCAATTAGTACAATTTAGAAATTCATTAGAATACAATCTTCGTCACAAACAGGGGGAATAAAATGTACCAAAAAGGAGAAATAAAAATTAAATAAGGTACTTTTTATTATAATAAATATAGAAGCTTAAGTACATGTGGTCCTAACTGAGAACTCACAAGAGGGGATTTTGTGGTACTTTTTTGTTCTTCTAATGGTACTTTTAATATAATATTAAAGCTAGAAACATGAAATTAACTGCCTGTTTCTCTAAATGCAAACGAAAATTTCGTTCGAATAAATGTATTGAGAACAACAAATAATTTTAAAATTTATTTGTTGCTTAATAGTATCATAAACTTCATAATACAGACAAGTTATCACACAAATTACGTTTTTATAGAAAATCATTTTTGCGGGTTTCAAAAAAAAAAAAAAAATTCATTCAAATTAAAAGGGGTCGAAAATGGCGATTAATTCAGGGAAATGTGATATCAATATTTTAATGATCCCGTTTTATTTGTTATTATTTAAAAAAAATTCAGATTTAGAATTTTAAACTTTTTTAGCAGAACGGTAATGTCTGTCCGTCCGTCTACACATTAGAGTTAAATGGGTCAAAAATTATGCATAATTCACAGATGGGTGGTATCAATACTTTAATGATCACGTTTAATTTTCCTATTTATTAGTAAGTAAAAAAATGCATTTTAGGAATTATAAGATATTTTTTGGCAGAAAGGCAATGTCCGTCCGTGCCACATAATTCAGGGAAAGATGATATCAACATTTTAATAGCTTCATTTGGTTTTTATATTAACCGGGAAGTGGGAAAAAATATTTTTCGAATTTTAGGATGTTTTTTTAAAGAATTCTAATATCCGTCCATCTGTCCATCTGTTTGTTAATTTTTGCAAACTTTCCAATTCAAAATCGTTTAACTTTTGACTCAATAAAGATAACGACTCAAAAGTTTCTTTGTTTGATAATTTTGCTTTTTAACCAACTACATAAAATATTATAAAATCGGTTGAAAATATTTGGCTATATATGGAAAAATCTTAACCAAGATCTTGTAAAATTGAGATTTTTGAAATTTCAAATGTATATAACTCGAAAAATATATAAGAAAAGTAGTACATGCGAGAATGTATTCTAAACGATTTATTAAGGACTTTAAGGTGATATCGGGTAAGGAACATTTTCCAAGATACAAGTACCCTATTTTGTACCCCCATAGTTCCGCTCTTGATGCGTATATTGGATCCTGCTTCAAAATTTCAAAATGCTACTGTCCTCTGCTAAGACTATATGAAATTTCATGCAAATCCAACCAGCCAATTAGAAGTTACAGATTTCTTCCCCACTGTTTAATGTTTGATAAAGCAAAGAAAATGTCTGAACTTAAGCTGTTTTTTGTATGAAATCTACTGGAGTTTTTTTTTGAAAAAATACAATACAATTTAAAATAAAATTAAAAACGTTTGATTTTTTAAGACAAAACTTATAAAAGGTACCAATTTTCAAAAAAAAAAAAAAAATAATAATAATAATAAACTTTTTTTAAATTTTGCCCACTTTAATATTTTTTCAATTTTTGCGCAATTTTAAAAATTTATGGCGAATTGGATTCCAAAAAAAGCTATTATATTAACTTTCTTTGACAAAATTCTGATTATTAAATTGCTAAAATGCTAAAACATTCAAACATTTTATTATTTTTTCTATAATTTGTTTCTGCTACACACTTTGTTTTATCATTTCCATCGATTAAACGATCAATAAGTATTAAACACTTTCAAAGAATTATTGAAGCCACTAACATCAATTTTGTATGCCAGACAAATTATTATTAGTCTCAATATTTTGTTTAGATATCTTATCATTATGACACATATATTTAATGTATTTTAAAGATAAATAACCCCAACACTCGATTAAGTTTAGAACGGAATAAAATAAAAATAAAAGAATAAAACAATCTACTCTTTTCTGACATCAACACCATATTATCAGATAGTGCTACAAATTTATTATTAAACAACTCTCATATGTTGTCGTACATAAAAATGTGTACTTATTGGTCTCAATTATTTATAGGACATTAAGACTTTTGATATTTATTTTGTCATGTATGGTATAAACATTTTTATGTATGATTTTTTTTTTTATTTTTTTTATTTTGTTTATTAATAAAACAAATAAATATGAGTAGTAGTAAACTGAGTGAGTGGAATTATTGGCTGATAAAAAAAAAAGAATCTAAAGCTAAAAAAAAAGAACGGAATTATTTTAGAAACGAAAGCAAAAAAAACCACGCATTCTGCAAACAAATGACATAGTAACCGATAAAAAAATAAAAATAAAATTGAAAAACTAAAAATCTTTTTCTTTTTTTTAACAAAAATAAAATCTCAATTTTTTTTTACAAAAGCAGGGCGCACCTACTATGAAACTTCAATTTCAAACCACAAACATAAATAGTTGAACAATTGAAAAAATTCAGTTCATTTAAATTTGTCTTATAGATAAAAATCAACGAAATTATTTGTTATTCATATGATTTTTATTTTTTTATTTTTTTTTTGCCATCAACTCCTAAAAGCATTTAAAATGTATACGAGTAGTAGGAACATTTAGCTTTTACCATCTGGCAATAATTGAGTTCAATTAATTGTAAATGAATTGAATAATAAAAAGAAAAATATAAAATTAATAAAACCTACAAATTGTTGGACGATGTGGAAAATGTTGCATGCCACAAACTCTTTTGTTAACACAAACATATAATAGAGGCTCAACAAGCTTGTAAAATGTTGTGTAACTGTCAAAGAGCTTTAAGGCTGGAAAATGTTGTGGTTTTTTTAAATTTGTTTACAACAACACTACAAACGCAAAAAGATACATACATGTCCAAGAGGACAAATGAATAAATTAAATCAAAAATATGTCTAATAGACATTAATGGACATGACATTATTCATAATACGTCAAGGAGACTGACTTAACAACATAAAAATTATGAATATCAAATAAAATATTTACTTAAGGGAGGGGAAAATAGAAGGTGTTTTGTAAAAATAAATCCAATAGAAAAAATCTTAAAAATTAAGAATTTTAAAATTTAAAAGTACCAAAAAGTGCTTAATAGATTGAAACCTTTTGTAAATTTTATATAAGTTCACTAATAATTTCGTACTAAACTTAAAACATATAACCTAATAACTTTTATATTGCCTATATCTCAACCAAAGGAAATGGAAAGAAACGTTTGAAATTTTATTCCAAAACAAAACCATTCCCAACAAACTAAGAAACGATACAGTATCATTAATGATATTATAATTTTAAAACTATATGATAAAATATCGAAATATTTTTTCTTAGAATAAAATTTCAAACATTTTCATGAAAATAAAAATAAATTGAAAATTTTTGTAGAAAGAAATATTTTATGTTATGTATTATATGAAAATTACATTTTTACAGCCACATTTAGCAGAATTTCGAACAATAAAAGAGGATAACATAAATGAATAAGAAGTTTAGTATTCCATATACAATTATTTGTAACAGGATAATCTTTAGTTGCTTATGATTATCTTGTTTTAATTTTTGATAAAAAAAGGTTATTAAATATTCATCCAATATTGGTTATATATATTCCGGAATATATTGCTAAATTATAGCGCTGCTTAAATTTAACGATATCATTATTAATATCGTTATTTTCAAAAATTATGATATCATTTTCGAGTGTACCTTTTAGTAAGCAACCTACATCATTTTAGAATTATAAATGATATCATTCTCGGGCTTCTTTATCACCAAAATGATATCGTTATGATATCATTACGATATCATTTGGTTTGTTGGGTTATTATTTGAAAATATTCTAAAAATTATAAAATACCAAATTCATTAATAAAAAATTTTAAAACTTACCATTAAATTCAGCAACATAAAGCTGAAATTAAATAATATAAAAAAATTATATATTTATTAATAAATCATTATAATTAATAATAATACTTCAATTTAAGAAACTAATTTTTGTATTAAGTACTAAAATATCTATACAAAAAAAGACACTGCTAATATAGTACTTAATATAATTTAATACATTTAAGTCTTCTTGTTAAACTAAAAATTATTTTAAAATTTAAGCTTTTAGTATTCTAAAATCTTCACGTTTTTTCAAGAATTTTAGCAATTTATTTGTTACCCAAAAAGGACTTAATTGGATTGTTAAATTTTAATACCTAAATGCCGATCATTAGCATAATTTTTATGATCACCTTGTAGAGAAACTGTTTAATTTTTTCTTAGAAATAAAATTAAAATATTTTATATTATATTTTAGAACCTATTCAAAAATTAGGCGTGACAATAAGACTATTTACTAATTAATTGTAAAAAAAACGAGAGAAAAAGATATAGTCGGTCAAGCCCGACCATATGATACCCTACACCATTGTGTACATTATAATTCGGGGAGGGGTCTTGACTTGGAGTCAGATGTGGACCGATACTCATAAGTGTAAAATAAAACACACGAATACAGAATATTACGTTGATGCTGAAATTCATATGAATTTATTCACTTTTGGGTGATTCTCGAAAGAGGGCCTTATATGGGAGCTATGGTAAATTTTGGACCGATCTTTGGCACTATCATTTATGTTCTTATAAAACTTATTTGTGTCAAATATTAACTTGATACTATCATTTTAATGGGATTTATGCCCGTTAAAGTGATTTTCTGAAAAGGGGTTTATATGGGAGCTATGGTTAATTATGGTCCGATCTTTTTAAAAATCAGCACATTCATTTAGACTTATATAAAACTTATATGTTCCAAATTTCATTAAAATATTGCTATATTTAAGGGATTTATGATCGTTAAACCCTTTTCCGGGAGGACATTTGTATGGGGGCTAGGTGAAATAATGGACCGATCATAACCAATTTCAATAGGCTTCGTCCCTGGACTAAAAGAAACCTGTGTACCAAATTTCATTAATTTTGATTCAAAATTTCGACCTGTAGTTTGATTACAAGGTTTACATGGACGGACAGACGGTCAGACGGACAGACGGACGGACGGACGGACATCGTTAAATCGACTCAGAAAATGATTCTAAGCCGATTGGTATAAATTAAGGTGGGTCTTAGACCAATATTTTTGGGTGTTACAAACATCAGCACAAACGCATAATACCCTCCCCACCTATGGTGGTGTAGGGTATAAAAACGCAAAACAATTTTTTATTAACAAACAGCTTTAAGCGAATTTTTTTATTTAGCATACAGCTATGCCAATATAGGTAACGTTTAGAAAAAAATTTGCCTATTTTTTTTTTTTTTTTACCTATTATTTTTTCTGTAAACAGTTCCTTCCTTATACATCTAAGGAGTGAGATCGAAAAATTTTTAACACACATTTTGCCTCATAACTTTTTTCGGAATCAATATTAAATTTTTTTTTTGATCTAGTTATCATGGAAAAATACTTCAGTTATTATTTTTAATAACAACCATGTTAATTTGTCCTTATTTTCATCAAAATAAGTGACGAAAAAGATTTACGTCCTACAAGTTATTAAAAAATTTCAAAAAATCCAAATAGGTCTTACAAATAATTTGCCACAGAATTAAATGTCATCAGTAAAACCGTTTCTAATGTTATTAAACAGTATCAGGAGAATTTGACTATTGATGTGAAACCTAGTTCGGTAAGAAAAAAGGACCACATGATATTGGGAAGGCCAGAAAATTGAAGGCATATTGAAAGGAACTCCAAACACATCTGGTAGATAATCAGCTCAGTGCTTCGACTATTTGGTGCGAAAATTTAAAGCTAATGGGAAAGTTGATAACATATAAAGTTCAAAAAATTCCAAACTGGAATTCTTATGTTAAGAATTTTTCGATCTCCTCCTTAATACTTTTTTTTAAGATTTATACTTTTTAAAAAAAATGTATAACTATTACAACAATTAATACTTTTTTATACCCTACACCTCCATAGGTGGTTGGGGTATTATGTTGGTACACATATGATTTTTTCAACACAAGGACGAAGCCTATTGAATTTGGTTATGATCGACCCATTATTTCTCCTAGTCCCCATACAAATGTCCTCCCGGAATAGAGTTTTAACACTTATAGATTCCTTAAAAATAGGAATATTTTAATGAAATTTAGCACAAATAAGTTTTACATAAACACAAGCCGAATTTCATGAAGATCGGTAAATAACTAACCATAGCTCCCATATAAACACCTCTCCCGAAAATCACTTTAACGTGCATAAATCTCATACAAATCTTAGTATTATGTTAATATTTAACACAAGTAAGTAGTAGGGTGATCGATACGGTTTTCCAACCGGTTTTTTCTGTCAATGTGCTGTCGGTTTTTTCAAAATGTTCATTTTTCGAATGTCGAATAATGATGTTCATTTAAAAATAGCTTTTTATTTCAAAAAACATGTACTAAATACTGATATTTGAATCGAAATTTATGAATATTTTTTAGAGTATTATTTGTACTGTTTTAAAAATATAGTTTAAGGTTAAAACGAAATTAAATATTGTAATATTAAATAAATAAATTAGTAATAATTACTTCAATTGTAACACCTGTAATATTTTTACACTTAATTTGAATGTATTAGTCTTTTTTTATTCAATATTTTCTTCATTTTTCAAAGATTTTGTTTTAAAAAAATTTCTCCTACAGAATAGTTTCAGTAAAATTGATTCTGGCTCTTATTATATTAACCCATGGTTTCTGTTTTGTTTGTTTTGATGATTATCTTCTTAAAATTTTTATATTATATTATTCGTTTAATATATTATATATTGGTTTAAGACCCACCTCAATTTGTACCAATCGTCTTTAAGTCGATTTGATGATGTTTGGAGAGACAAACAAAAAAACAAAAAAAAAAAACAAAAAAAAGACAAAAAAAAATTATTAATTAATTAATTAAAATACAGGTCATAATTTTGAACACGATTACATTTGAAATTTGGCACACAGGTTTCTTATAGTCTAAGAATGAAGCGTGTTGAAATTGGTTATGATCGTTCCATTATTTAAAATAGCGCCATGCAAGTATCCTCCCGGAAAAGGGGTTTAACGATCATAAATTCCTTAAATGTAGTAAGAATTCTTTTTACACATGTAAGTTCCATATAAGTTAAAATCTGTGATCCGAATTTCATGAAGATCGGTCCATAATTGAACATAGTATTGGTCCACAATTCCACAGGTTTAGAAAAGAAGACACTTCCACGAATTTGGTGCACATAACTGAGTAGGGTATTGTCGGACTTGACCGACTATTTCTTTCTCGTTCTTATTGGATTAATAGTTATTTCCAAAAATAATTATGTGTAATATATTTTAACTTGAACATCATAATATTTATTGATTTTTCTTTAAGAAATGTAGACTTTTGGTAGAAATATTAACTTCTGCAAAAAAAACGGTTAACCGTTTTTTTCTGAATTTAAAAAAGTGCAACCGGTTTTTTCAAAATGCCAACTATTTTAACTATTCGAAAACCGGTTTTTCCAAAAAGTCGAATAATCGATCACCCTAGTAAGTAGTATATAAGTAAAAACAAAATTATGTGGATTCTCTCGTTTTAAATAGTTTTGTTTAAATCCCCTAGTACTAAAATTTTGCGACATAAAAAGTACTAAAAATTTGACAACATAAAATTTAGCATTAAAAAAGTTGGATTGATTTTTGTTACTACTTAATATTTTCTAAAAAAAAAAAAAAACAACAACAAAAATTTATTTAAAAAAACTTTAATTTAAAAATTGTTTACTAAAATTTAATTTAAAAATTTTTAACAAATTGTTTACTAAAATTGAATTGAAAAAATTTTTTTTAGCTAATTAACAAAACTTTAATTTTTTTTTTTTTAATTTTTTGGGAACGAATATTTTGACTAAAATTTTAATACAAAAAAAAATGTTTAAAAATAAAAATAAAATTTCAGCAAAAATGTTGTTTTATAAACAAGAAATTACTACTGAAATTTTAAGCAACAGAAATTTGTTTCCAAAAAATTTTTATTTTCAAAAATTTAAAAACAAAATTAAGAACCGGAGAAAAATATTTTTTGTATTATTACGTATATCCCAGGAAAAATTGTAGAACACGTTCTAAAATTATTAGTTCTACAACTAGTATAATGACATCCTCAGAACTAGTGGTATCACAATCAATTCTGTGCTTAAGAACTAATTCTGTTTGACTTCTACATCACTGATAGTGTTTATAAACCGGTTAACCGAAAAACCGGTTTTTTCTTCAAATTTCGGTTATTTGCGAACCGGTTAATTTGAAATATTCAATTTCGGTTAACCGGTTTACCCGGTTTTTCTGTGTCGGTTAACCGGTTTAAAAAATTTGCTCAAAATATCATAAAATTTCGTCCTTTAGTTGCTTTTTTCTGAATTTAAAATATAAGAAAATATTTTTAAACTATTAAAAATGTTTGCTGTTTGAGTTAACAAGTAGCCAGGTGATATATATTTACTTGTTTGAAGTTAAATATATTTTAAAACTGTATGTATAATAACTCAGATAGATAATTAAGCATTCCATTTACAAAAACTTTAATTTCATGCGAATGAAATTTTCCAAAAGAAGAAAATACTTATGTAACATTACACCTACTAATGTATAGCTTAAGAAAAAAATAAGATTTTATATAGGATAAGAAGAATAAAGACTTCAAAAGTAGAACTAAATAAGTGCAGAAAATGTACTTGATTAATAATCTTCTAAATGATTAATAATTAACTAAAAATTAAAAACAAATCTCTTTTTAACAGAAGAAATGTTATTTATTTTTCCAATTTTATGCAGATATATTTATTACATTTTTTTTAATAAAAATTATATAAACTTTTCCTTGAGAGAAAAACTTTAAATACGGTGAATATAAATTATGATGTAAAGCACATTATCCTAGGTCTAAAGCTTCCTTTTTGTAAAATTTGGATAATGTAATTTTAATTTTAAGCTAGAAAAATGAAAAATAAAACTGAAAAAATACTTTATAGAATAATTTTAGATCATTATTAAGCTTCAAAATCTTTTCTAAAAGATGTCATAAAAGTTGTTTTTATAAATTATATTAAATCTAGCCTAAAGGCTGAAGAAAAGTATTATAAAATTTCGATGTAAATCAATCGCAATTTATAAAGTGCATTATTTATTATTTGGTGCATGGTTAAACCAATAAGTTGAAAAACACTTTTTTTAACCAAAAATATTTTTATTAAGCTTCAAATTTCAGCAATTATTTAAATGTCGGTTAACCGGTTTAACCGGTTTTTTTAGTAGACGGTTAACCGAAAAACCGATTTTTTAATTTTATCCAATTTTCGGTTAACCGTCAAACCGGTTTTTTGAAAAGTCGGTTTTTTATAAACACTAATCACTGAGAACAAATTACTGGTTCTATAATGACTTCCTAGTGCTGTTTAAAAAACTTGTGAAAAAATTTAAAAATCTAAAACAAAATAAGAAAAAGAGTATTTACAAAATTTAATTGTTTTTAAAAGTGGTCTTTAGGAAATAGCCCATTAGAATAAAAAATAAAAAACTGGTTCTGAAACCGTATAGAACTACTTCTGAATGTGACAATTTAGAATTTTGAACCGTTCCATAGAATGGGTACTGGTTAGCTAACACTTCCACAGAACTACTTCATGAGGTGACAATTTCAAATAAAAATCATTGGTCGTAAGGCCAAGGTAGAGCAAGTACTATTTTCATGTGTTTTGGAACTAGTTGTAGAACTAATACATTTTTTCCTGGGATATTTTATTAACAGAAATTTAGTATTAATATTTCTTTAACTTAAAATTAGTACTAAAATTTTAACAAAAAGTAGGCATTAAAATTCTGTTTAAAAATATAAAGCTAGTACTTATAACCAATTGCCAAAAATACCATTAACATTTCAAATTAATTATTATAATTTGTTAACTAAAATTTACTACTAAAATTATATAAACAAGAACTTAGTACTAATATATTATTAACAAAAATTAGGTAAGTACTAAATTTTTATAAGCAAAAACTGAGTACTAAAATTGTGTTAATAACAGTAGTATCAAAATGTTATTATCAAAAAATAAAGAACCTAAAATTTTATTATCCAATTTGCACTAAAATTTTTGAATATAAACTTAGTACTAAAATTTTACTAACAAAAATAAAATAGAGAAAAAAAATACATGATTTTTAAGTTAAATGCTAAAATTTTAGTAACTGAGTAAGTAGTAAGATATCAGCAACAAACATTTAGTACTAAAAACTGTAACAAAAATTTAATACTAAAACGTTTGTTTATTTATTTTATTTTGTTTATATAAAACAAATTTAGTACTAAAATTTCAAATACCAATATAATTTTCTTTTAAATGAACTTTTATTTACAAAACTTTAGCTAAGAGCTAGTTTTTTTGCTTTTAGTTAAATTTGGTTTAACTTGTTAAGTTAATACAAAAACGAATTTTAACAAGCTTTAACTAACAATGTTTTCGCTAGAATTGCGCTACTGAATTTTAAAAACAGAGCTGATTTTTTGTTTAATGAAAATGCTTTAAATTTAATAAACAAAAATGCAAATAAAAGAGAATAAAAATTAAAATTTATACACTTAATTTACTTTTCTTTATAATATCAAATATTTTAATATCTGTTTTTTCTATTCTGCTGTGTATGTTATGAAAGTACTAACTTAGGTTTAACTAGCGAATGTAGCTGAGTTAAACCTAGATTATATACCTGATAATCTATTATTGAAAAACATCATTAATGGCTTAAGCTACCTTTATCCGATAAATGTACATATATAACCGACAACCTAAAAACTAGCCCTAAATGTTTGTTGCTGAAATTTAAGTACCAAACTATTTGTAGCAAAAATTAAGTACCAAATTATTTGTAACGAAAAATTAATACTTAAAAGTTTGAAGCAAAAAAATTATATATTTAAACTGGGATATGTATATATTTCAGTAAACATTAAAGTCTTAATTAGTACACATCAACATGTACTCATTTTTATAAAAATTATATACTCTGCAAAAACAAAAACTAAATTTTAATTGAGTTTTAATTAAAAATGTCTGCAAACAATTAATAACAAACAAAGAAAATTGTTCATCAATAACAGATTATAACCCACTTTTATTGTGTTTATTTAAGTGGGAGTTTCATCTAAGTTTAAAAGAAACATTTTGCAGGGATTTGACACACAAAATGGTGATGATGTTGGTTGGTTGGTGTCAGAATAACTCATAAATATGTGTTAGATGTTAGAATTTATTTATGTGGTTTTAAATCTTTTTATCATTTTTATTAAATCAGTTTCTTTTTACATAATTCATAAATTATTTCTAAAGTGTAAAAACAAACTAAGACTAAAGGTTTCAGTTTTGTTATATAAAGTGCGGGAACATATTGTTTGTTTTTATGTTTTGCTATAACAGCAGACTTTGCTATAACAGTTGGCTTCTGAAAAGCGGTATAAGTAAAGGGCTAAAAAAGAAAAGGTTGTAGTAAAAATATGTTATTGTTTAAAAATTTGAGTATTATTTTAATATTTCATTCAGTTTCTGACACTATTTTATGTTTTACCCTTTATTTTATTATTTTATAATACCAGCATCTAAAGTTTATTATTATGTATTATTTCACCATATTTCAAGAGTGTATCTTGATTTTTTTTAAATATATATTCCTGATGTCTTTATACTAGATTTTTTCCTGCATCTTTTTTGTTTGTGTGCGACAATGCATAAACGAACGACGTAATGCAGCACATTTCAAAACCACATGAGCTCTTGTAACTTTTAGGATTTCAAAGATTTATTTCAAAACTACTTTATACAATGAACTTTCATCTACATTTTGTAGTTTTTCTTCAGTTGTTTTTCATACTAACGTTTTGTTGTTGGTATTTGCACGAAAAATACGTGTTTATAATTTATTTCCTATTTATAGCAGCTAAAAATGTTTTAAAAGGAATAAGGGTATTCATGGTGGTTATAAATAAAGCTATTTTGAGGTAAATAAAGAGCTACATATAATGTCTGTTAGTTTGCTTGCTAGCTTTACTATTTTCCAATATTTTGTATTGAAAAATTCCAAAACAAGTAAAAATAGTAAAAATTAGCAGACAAACGAACAGACATACAAAGTTTCTCTTGGAGTAAATGTGGAGCCATATGTTTTTTTTTTTTTTTTTTTTTTGTAACTAAACAAAAGCTTCGATTAAAGCTATTTTTATGTAAATAAGCAGCAATTAAAGCTTATAACATGAAATCATGATTTAATTTTATTTTTGATAGCTGCTGTTAAGGCTTTTCTCTACCTAAATACTAAGCTGCGTTTTATGCTGTTTTTGAACCAGTAAGGACCTAAATTTCTAATTCTAAATATATAACCACAATAAAGTTAAATTTGAATGCTTTACTTGATTTGAGCTTATTCCGAACTAAATAGGAAGTCATCATTTAAGTCTATTTTGAACTAATAAGAATCTAAGATTGAAGCTTAGTTTTGGAATGATAACAAGCTACATTTGAGGCTTATTTTGGACTTAATTAAGAGCTTTGTCTGAAGCTTATTTTGTGCTAAGAAAAATGCTACGACTGAAGTTTGCGTTAGCCTAATTAAAAAGCTACGATAAAAGCTTATTTTGAGCTAAATAGAATATCATCATTTAAGTCCATTTTGAACTAAATAAGGCGCTGAGACTGATGCTTATTTTGGTATTAAAAAGGGATAAAATTTTGACTTATTTTCTTCTAAATATAGAACTACAATCATCTGAAATTTATTTATGAAGTTTATTTTACTAAACAAAGTTCTACGGCTGAAGTTTACTTAAGACTAAATAAAAAGATTGAAGCGTATTTTGAAGCTTATTTGGGAATTTAAAAGGTCTACTATTGAGTCTTATTTAAGACTTAATAAAGATTTATGTCTGAAGCTTATTTTTGACTTAATAAATAGCTTTAACTTAAGCTAATTAAGTTTCTTTTTTACTTAATTGTAATTTTTAAAATAATTTTCTTTTTGTCCAACTTGAATACCCTTAATATTTTGCTTAAAATAAAAAAAAATTAGTTCTTTAAGCAAAAAATATACATAGTTAAGGGCTATTGTTAAAATATAAAAATATTTGATTTGAAATCATTCAAATTTTGTTGATTTAAAAAACATATGCTGACAGGCGCCAGCCACTCATGTCGGGGATAAAGCAAAAAATGTTCAAAACATTTTACATTTCATTTGAAAAATTTTACATTGAAATAGCTTTTGATTTATACTTAATTCATTCATATTTTAATTTCAAAATCAAAAATTCTCATTTAATTTATTGCAAGTCCTAAAGAGCCTCTAGACTCAAACAAAGGTTAAAGAAAAGTTTCTCAAATAATACAAAATTTCTTTAATTAAAATATATGATTTTTTTTTTTTTCTTGCAAAATCCTCATTAAAAGACACAAAAGATTGCAAACAGAAATTCTTTTTGTATAAAATAATAAAATATATTTAAAAGAAGCAAAAAAGCTCGTAGTCAAAAGAAAATGTTTTTAAATCATTAGAAATGTCTTAAATCACGTTCCAAAGCGGAAATATACACTCACAAAAAAATGTATACCAAACATTTAAAAGAAATGTTAAATGACCTGATTAATAATACAATAAAGAGAAAAATATATATGAAACATAAAAGATATTTGGAAATTTATTACATTAAATTTGTTTCTAATTGTTGTAAAGTGAGAAATAAAACAAACAAATAAATAAATAATGACTTCATTACCTCGTAAGGGGAAGTAAAATAAATTTGGAAATTTAAATATTATTTCGTTATTATGTCTATGACTCAAATACTTTAAAATGATGACTGAATTTATTATTTCTTTGAATGAAGAAACATTTTTTCATTGAATTCATAATTTGAATTATTATTTTTTGTTTAATTTTTTTAATATTTTGTTTATATGGATTTTAACAATTAAAATATTTTGCCTTTTTTTTAATTAGTAGAAACTTTTTGTCGTTCGTGGTAAATTTCAATTAATTGTTTAATTAGAAATGAAAACACATGCTGTTTAAAATTTAAGTGTCGTAGAGAAATTAATTCTTTGAATGACATAAAAAAAGAAATTGATGTGATTTTTTAAATGCTTTATAATTAAAAGCGAAAATAAAATTAAATTAAATTTAGTAACAAAACTACATTTTAAAGGAAAGTATGTGAGCAAAATGACTTAGGTGCAATATTTTTTTTAGTCTATAGACCAGACTATAGACAAGTATATAGACAAGTGTATAGACCAGACTATAGACAAGTCTATAGACAAGTGTATAGACAAGACTAAAGAACTGACAATAGATCAGATTGTAGACAAGACTAACTATAGACTAGTCTACCGATCAGTCTAAAGATATATATAGACCATATATATAGATCCGACTATAGTCTAGTCATTTGTCTAAACTGTAGTCTAGTCAATTGTCTAGTCGATAGTCTAGATTAAAGTCTACTCTATAGACCATACTATAGACTACTCTATAGAACAGACTATAAACTACTCTTCAGACCAGACTATAGACTACTCTATAGACCACACTATAGAATAGTCTATAGACCAGACTATAGACTAGTCTATAGACCAGACTATAGACTAGTCTATAGACCAGACTATAGACTAGTCTATAGACCAGACTATACACTAGTCTATAGACCAGACTATAGACTAGTCTATTGACCAGACTATAGACTAGTCTATAGACCAGACTATAGACTAGACTATAGTCTACACTATAGACTAGACTATAGTTTAGACTATAGTCTAGGCTATAGACTATACTATAGTCTAGACTATAGACAATTCTATAGTTCGGACTACAGACTAGACTATAGTCCAGACTATAGCCTAGACTATAAACTAGACTATAGCTTAGACTATAGACTAGACTATAGCCTAGACTATAGACTAGACTATAGCCTAGACTATAGCCTAGACTATAGACTAGACTATAGACTAGACTATAGCCTAGACTATAGACTATAGCCTAGACTATAGACTAGACTATAGCCTAGACTATAGACTAGACTATAGCCTAGACTATAGACCCGACTATAGTCTAGACAATTGAGTAAACTATCGAATAGATTATAGTCTACTATCGACTAGACTATAGTCTAAACTATAGACCAAACTGTAGACAAAACTATAGACCATTACAGTTTCTACTGGTCGATAGTCTATAGTCAAGATTATAGACCAGACTATAAACCACTAAAGTTTCCACTGGTCTTCGTCGCCTTGTATAGTTTCAAATTCATTCCTCTTTTTAATTATGAACTCTTTTTATCCAATTTTCTTCAACATTGTCAATATTTCTATAAAAAATTCATTTAATATACTAGAATTTTCCATAGCTATTATCTCTTAAACTACTTAATAGAAAGCGCCATTAAGACTAGCCTAGTTTAAACTTAGTTCAATCTAGCCTTAATGCAAGAACCTAAAAGTAATTAAACTCTTTAAAGAGTTTATCTTAAAACAACATAAAGAAAACATAATTTTATATGTATATAAAAACAAAAATAAACAACAACAAAAAATATATATAAACAATTTTTATTAATTTTATTTTAAAATTGTTTTCGTTACAGATAAATAACTATAAAATAAATCTGCGAAGTAAACAAATGAAAAAATAAAACAAAAATAAGAGAACAGAGAAATTGTTTACAGAAACCTAACTCAAAAAACAGAAACGACAATTGACTTTTTTAAAACCCCGCGCTAAAAAAATATAAATAATATATATATATATATATTTTTTTAAATTGATAAAAATAAGAATTATGTTTTAAATTGTGTACGAAAACAACAACAAGAGCAGCAATAGCATAACAACAACCACAAAAAATTATTTATTATAATTATTTTAATTATTTATCTTTAAAAATGAACTAAAAAGCTTTAAATGAAACACTCATCGAAAACCACAGTTTATGCTTTAAAGCTTTAAACGAGTAAAAATAGTTTGAAAAAGGAACTCGTTCGGATAAGACTAATTTAAATAAATTTCGGAGTGAATAAAAAAACATATACAGAAAACAAAAAAAAAACTAAAATCTAAAAGAAATATTTATAAAATGCCTTAAAAGTATAATAGTGATATTTCTCTTTAAAATCGTGAAAAATAAATAAAAAAATTCTATATTTTAAAAATTATGTCAAAACAAGTGTGTTAATATATTATATTTTTTTTTTTTTTAATTTTCTCTTTTTAGTTACAAAAAAATATCGAATTAAAATTAGATAAAATGTACAAATTTTTAATTGTGTAAAAAAAGTGTGTGGAAACGTTACAAAACAAATCATTGTTTTTTTATATATATAATTTAGTATTTATTTAAATTTAAATTATTAACCATGGATTTACCTCACCCACGTAAAACAACACATCAACCCATTAGTAGGCGTGGCTGTTATTTAAGAAAAATGCATTTTCACATTTTATTGTTATTGGGATTATGGATATCAAATACAATTATTGGTTGTGCAGCAAGTAAGTAAATTCTATTAATATTCTTAAAATATATTAAACATTTTTGACTTTTATGTAAATTATTTCAATCTATAAGAAATATTGTATTCTAATTAAAAAAAAAAAAATCTGATAAAGTTATGCTGTAAACATTTTGAAATATTTAATGGTTTCTTCACTCAATTTATATAGAGAATAAATATGAACAAAAATTAATAAATTCACAAAAAAAAAAAAAAAAAAAGTAAAAAATAAATTCAATCATCAAATATGTTAGTAAATAATTCATTTAATTAACAGCTTTTTTAAATTTGCACCAAAATGATTATATCAATTACTAAAAACTGTAAAAAATGAAAAACAGAAAAAAAAATCCCAATTAAAAAATTAATTAAATAAATTAAGTGGATGATTGAATGAATTAAAAATTTAAATAAAAAATTAAATCTTTAGTTTTATTTGAATATATTTATTAAATTTTGATGCAAAATTAAACAACTGTGTTAATTAAAAAATATATGGTAATTATTTTTTCTGTGTTCGTTAAAAAATATTCATAAAAATATTATTTGAATATTAACATCAATAGGATAATTAAGCAATATATTTAACATTCGTCATATAAATTTTTCAATTGAAACATTTCTACATGAATTTGTTTAAACCAAAGATCATAAGATTTAAACAACTCTTTTATATAAATTGCTTAAAAATTAAAAAAAAAATTTGTTAAAAATACCGGTATTCAAATACCGCTTTCCTCTGTACCGGTATATACCGGTAGTTTAGTTTCGGTATTTTAAAAATATATTTTTTTCAACAGAATATGTTATTGCAAAAATAATTTCTCATATAATTTACTTGAGAAAATAAGAAAGATCAAATTATTTTTAATAATAAGTTTATTTCATGTAACAATTATAGAATTTTATTTTAAAGAGGACTTTTATTGTTTGTTTCTTGGTTATATCGTTTGTAATAAATATATTTATATTTATATATATTTAAACCTAGTGCGGCTTTACTTTGATAAAAAGTCTTAGTGCGAACACAAAAAAGATATGGACATGCTCTCAATTATTTGTCATATGACGCCCATGAACGTACTGTTGAAATTAATGATAGGTTCTTAGTTAACTGTTTGATATTTGCTTCTATGAAGATTCTCTCTTTAATTTTAGTTTTTCCAAAAGACTGAAAATTTTCCTTCAGAAAGTTACAGCTTGGGCTATCTTTCCGTGAATTTTGACCGTGATTCCTGGGAATTTTAAAAGCACTTAAACGAAAGAAAACTGCATGAATTTTAACAAACGATTATATATTTTCGAATTTCTTAACGAATATAATATAATAAGCAGCAAGTAAACTTAAACTCATTGAAAGGATCTTGTAAGCATCTTAAATATACGATATAAATGTGTCATTGGTATGGACAACATCCGGAATAAATCTACAAATTTGGAAAAAAACATTAAGAAAGTTAAGAGAAAAAGTTAGTCATGTCAGACCATATAGCATCATGTTCCAATCATCATAGGAAGTTGATATTTTTCGAAAATATTATTTCATAATTTAGGTACATTTAAATATGCGATACACTTTGATTATTTTCAATAACGTTGATGGACCACCCTATTGAAGCTACAAACAATTTTATAAAATTTGAACTCACATTTTTAAGTGAAATACCGGGAAATCCAAAAGTCCTGGAAAATTTTATTCCAAAGTTTTCAAATTTCTCAAATTTAAAAATTTCTAGTGAGTAAATAGGATAATGGGGAGTTAAGGCCATAATTAGTACTTTCTTGTTGTATCACTATCCAGCAAAAATAAATGGAAGTCATTTTTGAGGAAGTACTTTTTCATTACTTCCAAAGTATCAAATAGTGATGCTTTCTTCTTCTTAAAAAGTTATTTAAACAGCATCCGCAGATATTATTAAAAAGCTATTCAAATGAAGTTTACTGTTGCAAAACATTTATAAACGGTTTCTGTTATGACAAATATTTATCTTGTTGGCCATAAAAAAAATGTTTCCAAAATTAATTGAAGGATTTTTGTCTGTATTAAAAAACTGTGGTAAATACAAATTTTGTTCAAATTTTTTACTTTACTGTAGTGCAAAAAATAATACCAATTTGTATTTATAAAGTCGAGTTTAATTTGTATTTATAATAGAAGTTCTCTAACCAAAAATATTCATATACAAATATGTAATTTAACATTTTTTTGCGAAATTCAAGTAAAAATTATTTAAAAATTTAACTTTTTTCAAGTTTTTTCTAGTTTTTTAATAATAACGGTATTTACCGGTATTTTAGTTTCGGTACCGGTATACCGATACCGATATAATTTAAAATACCGTTATCGGTACCGTTACCGAAACAAAATAAAAATTGAATACCGATACCGTTACCGATACCGTTATTCGCTTCGGTTTCCAACCTTGATATAAATTAAGAAATTTAAATAAAAATAGAGAGGAAGTTTGAGTGAATTAAATGAAACTAACCCTTTAAATTTTTATATTTAATGGTAATCAAACTGGCTACAAACCACCAAAACACTAAAAAAATTTCCGGACAAATATAGAATACAAAGATGGAGAAGATATGGAATTCTTTTTTAGAAAATCTTTTAAGTTCAAATTTCATTCCGAATAAACACTTTAGAATATGATGGTTTCTTAGCTCACCAAAGAGCCTGAAACTATGATCACACTAGGCAAATATTAGATCAAACAAATTTTGTAAGTAGACATTTTATAAGAAAAGTTATTTATGCTAAATTTTAAATATTTTCGTAATTAAAAAGGAATTAATAAATATTTTATTAAGTGGTCACGTTTTTTGTCAGAATTATACCCTTCATCAGGTAAAAAATATAAAAAAAACATGAAGAAACTTTTTAGATATTTGCCAAACATATCAGCAAATTGTCGGTCGAATAGTTTTTTGGAATTTTTACGTAAGTAAAAGATAGAGTTGAAGAGAAAAATGTTAAATTAAAAACTTAAGTATTTATATCAAAAATTAAAGCTACGTTCAGACTAGTCAAAAAATGTCGTACTCACTAAATGGAAAATGTTTTAAATTATCATAAGTCCCAGCAAATTTTGTCAAATAACGAGTGCGTTCGAAAAAATTTTAACATATAAATTATTCAATAACTTGGAAACAGTTGATTCTAGAGTTTTCATTATTTTTTTATTTAATTGATAATTAATTACAGATCACATAAAATTATAACATTTATAGTTCTAACCACTACTTATGAACTTGTGGACCATTTTTGCTAACGCTTCCGTTAGAGATTTGATAGTTGCTTCAGTCACTTTTTTGGAACAGTGTGCACATCTTCTTTTAAAATCTTCGATATTTTGGGACACCTTTTTTGTGCTCTTCAATTCAATTTTAACGAGAGCTCAATATCTCTCCACTGGTCTAAGCTATGGACACTTTGGAAAATTGACCTCTCTTGTTATTGTTTTGGTACCACTCCAGAGCTTTCGTACCGTAGTGACATGATACCAAATCGTGCCAAAAATGTGTGGTCACATTGTGCTCTCTTATGAAAGGAAGAAGTGTTTTTTGCAAATATTCTTTGATGTATATGTTGGTATTTATAGAGCCGAATGTATCAAATGACTTTCCTGTTTTGCCGCAACTGCAAACATCTTGTTATACCAGGAATTTTTTAGGAAATTTTTTCTGCTTTTGGGTCCTAAACTTATCTTCAACATTGCCTCGATCACTAACAATAAAAAGTTTTGCCACAGAAGCTGCGAAAATTCTGCCAGCACATACGTTTTTTCGTCAACTATACAACATTAGTATTTTTGTATGAAATTTGGTTTTCATTTCCGTGTCCTATTCTTGGCTTTTGCAGCATTCCTGTTTGGAACTTTTTGAACTATATATGTTATCAACTCCGCATTAGCTTTAAATTTTCGTACCAAATAGTCAAAGCACTGAGCTAACCGGGCTGCTTTTCTATCAGAAGTGTTTGGAGTTCTTTTCAATATGCTTTCAATTTTCTGGCCTTCCCAATATCATGTGGACCTTTTTTTATTTCCGAACCAGATTTCCTATCAATGGTCAAATTCTCCTGATACTGTTTAATTAGAAACAGTTTGACGGCAGAAATTTAATTCTGTGGCCAATTATTTGTAGGACCTATTTGGATTTTTTTTTTTTTTGAAATATTTTAATAACTTGTAGCACATACATCTCTTTTGTCACTCATTTTGATCGAAATCACGACAAATCAACATGGTTGTTATTAAAAATAATAACTGACGTATTTTTCAATGATAACTGGATAAAAAAAAATAATATTGCTTCCGAAAACTGTTATGAGGCAAAACGTGTGTTAAGATTTTTTCGATCGCACTCCTTATTTGCCAAATGTGAATATAGCTTACCTTTCAAGAAATGTAGCTACTATTGCTAAGGTATTGCTGTGTTTTTTAATTTTTCTGTATAGACATATGGTCCCAAATAAATCTCGTAAAATAGTGTAAAACTGTTTAGAGGGAACTTTATAAAAAATTATCTTTAAAAGTATTCACACCCATGTATTTTTTAATTATTCCCTTATAGAATTTTCAATAAATACCTATATAATTCAATTCCATTACAATTAAGCTAAGAAATATATTCAATTACTTAAAGCATTACAAAATATTCAAAAATTAATTTTGTATTTCTTTTAAAAAATAAATAATTTGAAAATTGGGGTATTATCCCAGCAAAAACTTTCCGACCCCCACCTGAGTCCATTTAAAACTGTCCGTCCGTCCTTCCCCCTTCTCGGCTGGCTGTCCATGTAAAGCTGGTACGCAAGGTACAGCTCGCAATTTTGAAGATAATTTGATGAATTATTTTATTATTTCACCTGGCCTCCATACAAATGTCCCCCCGAAAAAGAGTTTTAACACTCATAAAAGTAGGAATATTTTAATGAAATTAGGCACTATAACTATATAAATATAAATACGTAAGCCAAATTTCGTCAAGATCGGTCCATAATTGACCATAGCTCCCATATGAACCCTTCTTCCGAAAATCACTTTAATGTGCATAAAAATCCCATAAAAATTGTTATACCCACCATCAAAAAGATGGAGGGTATATTGATTTTGTCATTCCGTGTGTAACATGTCGAAGGAATCATCTAAGACCCCACAAAGAATATATTTTCTGGGTCCTGGTTAGATTCTGAGTCGATCTAGCTATGTCCGTCCGTCTGTCCGTCTGTTGAAAGCCGGATAGGGCTCGAACGGAGCAACCTAGGGAGACGAAATTTGGCACAAATATTTATAAGGTTTGCTTGGTATTAAAAATGGGCAATGGTTAAGAAACAAAAAAGTTATGGGTTAAAAACTAGAAACACAGGGTGTCCGTTTTATATTTTTCTGCTGATATTTCTTCAACAAAAGCATGTACGACAACGAAATTTTGTAAGTATAGTTCGGGGATCGATATAAACACGGAAACAAAAAATGGGCGTGGTCCGCCCACTTTACCGCCCACCTCCCATATAAGGTGAAAATCAACGAAATTGTGTTCAAATAGTTAAAGGACCAATGTAAACTCGGAAACAAAAAATGGGCGTGGTGCACCCACTTTACTGCCCACTTTACCACCCCCTTCTATATAATGTAAAATTTGAAAAAGTTGATGGTGGGTATATAGATTCGGCCGGGCCGAATATAACATTCGCGCTTGTTTTAGTATCAACTTAATATTCGACACAAATAAATTTTATAAGTATAAATGACAGTGCATAATTTTATGAAGATCGGTTCATAATTTACCATAGCTCCCATATAAAACCCATTTTCAGAAATCACCCAAAAGTGCTTAAACACTTATAAAACCCAGTATCGATGTAATATTCAGTATTATTATGTTTTATTTTAGTATCGATATAATATTCAATATTAGTATGTTTTATTTTACAATTAATACAAATATCAGTCCACAATTGGCCCCTTCCCGAATTTATATTTATATATATTTTTTTCTCGTTTTTTCTGTAAATATTATGAATAAACTAAATAATTTTGAATATTGATTTGGTTATATTAGCTGTGTTTTGTTGCTAACGTTCATAGTCAATATCATACAAAATTTAAATTTATATACGTTAGGAGTTAACGTGTAGAATTATACATGTTAACTTTAACGTCGATAAAAGTGCTTCCAATTTACGAACAAAAATACTATTATGAATATAAGAATGACAAGAAATAAAAAAAATATAAAAATAAAATTAAATTAAATTTAAATAAAAAATTTTTTAATTTTTAATTTTCTACAGAAAAACGAGTACATTTCATGATACAATTTACAAATAAATATAAAGTGTTCCCAAATCGGGTTAGTATCGTTTTTTAGTTAACAGTGAACGTTAGCACTCAGTGGGAGCAATAAAACACAGCTATTATTATATAATGAAAAACATTTTGTTTTTAATTCAGAATTGAGATTTAATGGAAAATTACTGCAATTATTACTATTTTTTAATTCTAACTCATTCTAGCAATATTTTATTCAAGACATATTACACTGTGTAACAATTTCCCCAAAAAAAAATTTCACACATGAAAAAATCAATATACTTATGTATCAAATTAGAGCTCAAACATAATTAAACTGCGTAATCAGTTTTTCTCCAGAACGTCAAATTTTTCCTCAAAAGAACTTTAAAGTTTTGAAGAATACGAAACTATAAAACAAATAAATAAAATATTTACCAAAATTATATAAAGCTATGAATCTCTGCAATATAACAAAAATTTTTATTTAAATGTTTCAGAACAAAATGTTAAGAGAAAATCATAGTACAGGATTTAATTTTCAAAAAGATGTTAACTTAAATGTTTGTACCATAATATTTTAATAAAAAATAGTATTTTATTGCAGGGCTTTGTAGCTTTCATTAGGCACCCATGTTGGGTTAGTATAATCTATCAAAATAATTTATAATACGAGGGCGGATCAATAAGTCCGTGACTTTTTGAATGAAACACGGTGTTTTTTGCAAAACAAAAATTTATTTTTCAATATAATCTCCTTTTAACTCAATACACGTCCAACGTTTCTCCAGTTTTTGTATCCCTTCCAAAAAATAGGATTTTTCGAGGTCCTTAAAATAGGCATTTGTTTGGTCAATAATTTCATCGTTGGAGCTGAATCTCTTTCCACAGAGCCATTTCTTTAGGTTTGGAAATAGGAAGTAGTCGCTAAGGGCTAAATCCGGAGAATATGGTGGATGAGGTACCAATTCATAGAGTTTTAACATTGAGACTGCACACGTTTGCACCCGTGCATTATCTTTATGAAAAAGAACTTTTTTCTTCGCCATATGGGGTCGTTTTCTTTTTAAATCCTCATTAAATCGGTCTAATAAGTTGGCATAATATTCGCCATTTATTGTTTTTCCCTTTTGAAGGTAATCGATTTGGATTATCCCGCGTGTATCCCAAAAAACTGTTGCAATCACCTTATTGGCCGACAAACTTACCTTGGCCTTCTTCGGAGCAGGTTCACCCGGAGAAACCCATTGTTTAGACTGCTAATGGATCCATGTTTTATCCTCAGTTACAAAAACTCATTCAGATTGCGGTTAAAGAACTCCAAACAATCCTTTGAAGTTGTCACACGTTTACGTTTATGGTCAATTGAGAGAAAACGCGGCACCCTTCTTGCAGACAACTTTCTTAAACCCAGCTGATCATTTAAAATCGAAACGACACTGCCATATGAAATGCCTATGGCATCAACAATCTCACGCACTTTTACTCTTCGGTCGGCCAACACCATATCGTGGATTTTTTTTCTAAATTTTCGGGTGTACTGACCTCAATTGGCCGTCCAGAACGTTCAGCGTCATTTGTACTTGTGCGACCACAACGAAAGTCAGTAAACCACTTTTTTTACCATTGAAATCGATGGTGCAGAGTCCCCATAGTAATTATCGAGCTTTTCCTTGGTTTGATTGACGGTTTTTTTCGCAAAAAATAATGCTCAAATGCTCAAAATTTGACAGTAAAGCCCAAATTACAATAGCACGTAGTCAGCAGCAGTGTGTGCTGCCATAATCAGCTGATTATTTAGAATGCACTGTTTGTTATGGTGTTGATTACATTTGGGCAGCAGCAGTTTGCAGTGCTGTTTCATTTAGCCCTGTTTCTAAATTCACTGCGCTGCATTCAGATTGAGAGCGAGACAAAGAGAGTGAGCAAATAAATGAGAGGCTAAAATACACAAGTAGAACAAAGCTAGATAGTGGTTGTAAATTGTGGCTGCCTGCGCTGAAGTGTAATTATAACGTTAGCAACATGTTGTGCTGACAGTGATCAGCTGATAATTTTTGCTGATACTGTTGCTGACTAGGCGCTGTTGTAATTTGGCCTTAATCTATTAACAGGTGGTACTTGATGGAAACAGTGTTGCATTTCATATAACTACGAGGGAAGTTCGAAAAGTCACGGAAATATTGATCTGCTCTCGTATTCTTAAAATTTGCGCATCTTTCGAAAATCCTGAAGCAAAATTGATTACACAGTTTTGTCATGGATGGTTTCTAGTTTTATCCATATAACGATTTTTTTCTATGAATGATTTTTGTATGCTAATGTATACTTGAAAATAAATAGTAAAAGGAAACATTTTCAAAAGGAAAAAAATATTATAATACTGCAGGTATACTTAGCTTTCATTTGATATCAATATTGGGTTCATATAATTTTCGTAAATATTTTATAATTATTTTTTTTTTTTTAATGTGGATCCTTCGAAATTTTGTAGTTCTTTTTAGAGAAAATTTTACTTCTTAGAAAAAACTTAGTACGTAGTTTTACTACGTATGGTCTCTTGTTTCGTGCGTATATCGATTTTTTAATGTATGAAAATGACTTCTCTTAGTAAACAACTTTTAGGAGATAATATTTATTTTTGCTTTTATTAAAGCTGCTAAAATAGTCGATTACTATGAGCTATTATATGAGTACAATATTATTGATACATTGTATATTTTTGTCTGCACTGATTTTAAATATTTTTTACATTTAATTCCATGAATTAAAACTTCCTCTTATTTTTACACATTTATTAAGTGAAAAATTTCCAAGAAATTTATTTCAGTTAATCATTAAAGAAATGTTTTTATTTTAATACAATCAAGTGTCAACATATTTTATCCGAAAAAATTTTTTTTCATACTCTATTTTATTTACAACTTTTTAATTTGTGAAATCCGGAGTGTGCAACATAGGGCCCTTAATAATTATAACTATTAAAATGTTAATGTTTCACTGATATTAGTCACTAGCAGGGTTGGAGGTTAATGATTACATTTTCAGTTAAATTACTTTACAAGTAATTGTAATTGAACATTTTTAATTACAAATACAAGTAATTGTAATTGATATTTTTTCAATTAAAATTACAATAATTTTAACTGAAAATTTCCAATTACAATTACAATGTAATTGAAAATAAGTGTAATTAATTACACACTTAAATCCTATAAAATTAAATTTTATCGAAATGCTATTAAAAAAAAAATTAAACATACGATTTTTATTTCGGCTAATTTTGTATGTTTTTAATGCCATATTTCGAAGTTAATTAGTAACTGAAATTGAAACTTTTCAATTACAATTACATGTAATTGTAATTAAAATTTTCAATTACAATTATCGTGTAATGTAATTGTAATTGAAAATTTCAATTATAAATTACTGGTTAATTGTAATTGTGTATGTAATAGATTACCTAATGTAATGATTACCCCCCAACCCTGGTCACTAGTAAAAAAATCATCATCATTTTAAATAAATTTCATTAGAGTGGAAAATAAGCACTTAAAAAGTTCTACTTTTTATTTATTTATTTATTTATTTATTTATTTATTTATTTATTTATTTATTTATTTATTTATTTATTTATTTATTTATTTATTTATTTATTTATTTATTTATTTATTTATTTATTTATTTATTTATTTATTTATTTATTTATTTATTTATTTATTTATTTATTTATTTATTTATTTATTTATTTATTTATTTATTTATTTATTTATTTATTTATTTATTTATTTATTTATTTATTTATTTATTTATTTATTTATTTATTTATTTATTTATTTATTTATTTATTTATTTATTTATTTATTTATTTATTTATTTATTTATTTATTTATTTATTTATTTATTTATTTATTTATTTATTTATTTATTTATTTCGTTATGACATAAATAATAATAATCTTTTAAGAAAGTTTGGTCATTTCTGTTCTGACTTTAATGATAAGAATTTTTTTTTTTACAATACTATGTAAAATTTCATTGTATTCTGACAATCATACACACATAAATTAATCTTATATATACATATGTATGCATAAATATATTAATTTTTTATTTTTTGTTATTATTGTTTTAATATCAATTGTTGACTTGTGCCCACATTAAAATACATATTTATTTTTATTAAATTTTTTTTTTTATTCTTTCATTGAAAGATTTTTCTTCTTTTTTGTTTTTTATGATTTTTTTTTTTATTAAAAATAATCTTATTTAGCTAAAAATAGAATTTGTTTTGTTTTCTAGTGTTGAAATATTTTATTAATTTAATATAAATAAAAAAAATTCAAACAGATGTGAGAAGAGAAATTTGATATCAAATAAATTTATTTAATAATTCCATATTACTACTCAAACAAAATTCCTGCCTTAAGTAATTAAAAAACAATTTAAATATAAATAAATTTATAATTACACGAAGTTAACGTTTTTTTTTTTTTTTTTTTTTTTTTTTTTTTAATTTTACACTTCATGTCATTTATTAATGGTAGTAAATACTGGGCATTATAGGAGTTAAAATAAATATTTATGAATTTTATATAATCTAGTAAAGTGTCATTACAAATTTATTTGTATTTTTTTTTTTTTTTTTAAGGGGATTATAATTAAAATGCGTTTGTTGGAAAAAATAGATATTTGTCACCTTTAATAAGATTGTGAATTAAGTTTATTAGAAAAATAATGGTATGTTAAGTTTGATGAAAGGTTTGTGAATATGTAATTAAGATGTTAAGGGAAATTTAGAAAATTAAAATAATTTACTAGAGGTGAAGTTTGTTATATCCGTCCGTTCAGCTGTGGGAGATTATCCCAAATCCTTAATTCTATTATGAATTAAATAATATTCCTTCAGATTGTTTGTTTATGTACTAAGGAGTTTGCTATTTAAAATAAGCTAAATTTGATTAATAGTAACATAGTAAGAAAACAAAATCGGGACCAAATTGTAAAAAAAAAAATTGTATTTATTTAAAAACTTCTCAGCTAAATTCATTAAAAGATTTTTATTTTTAACCTTCAATTAGCACTAGAAGTTGCCTAAATTCAGACTTTTCCTACTATTGTCTGTAGTAAAAATTCTTGATTTCCAAAAAGAAACTTGACAATCAGCTTCCGCCAAAAATCGTTTACGTTTTATATGAAATCTATATGGAAGTACAGGGTATATAAATATATCGAAACAATAGCTTTTATATATTTTTTTGGGTTTTTCCGATTGTTAAAAAATACTACATCGTATAAATGATAATAATCTTTTAAGAAAGTTTGGCAATTTCTGTTCTTTGGAAGTTTCCAAATAAGTCTTGATAGAACAGTAGTCGATAAAAATATACTTCGAGCTTATCACTACCAAAGAAATACTCTTCTTTACGTAGTGTCTATATTAGACAATATTTTTTCCAGACAAACGTCAAAATGAACCCGCAATAGTTGCACAAAAACTACAACATGGCGAATTCACTAATGTTTTTCATATATGCAGTTTGACAGCTGTAATAACCAAAAATAATTATCAGCTGTATGACTGAGGTTACCTTATATAATTTGGCACTTATTTTGACGTTTGTCTTGATGATTTGTCTGATATAGACACTAGGTAACTTCGAGTCTATACATGAGAAATTTGTATTAAGACAAACGTCAAATTTTTGTTTGAATTGCAGATAATTTTTTATCTCCGTTAATTCTAGGGGAAAACGTATGTCATAATAAACCATGTAAAAAGTACCAACAACAATCAAGATGGCGTTTTTAGCAAGCAACTTCAAGACAAAGTTGTCAGAGCTCGAGCGCTGACAATTTTGTTTTAACGCTGCGATAATACTAACAAATTAAGTTTACATTAGACAAATTTTTATCTTGATAAAAATTTTACGTTTTAGTCTTGATAAAAATTGTCCAATGTAGACTCGAAGTAACTACAAATTGTTCTCAACTTGACAAATTATATTTGAACTTGTAACTTGACAACATCTAAAATATCTTTTAACCATTTGCTATTTGAAATCAAGCAAATCAGTAATAAAAAGTTTTAAAACAAAATCTGGGCTAACCTTAGACATTTATTTCTATATAATTTTCACATAGTCTTAAATAAAATAAAAAGAAATAAAAATAAGAGAAATTTAGAAAATTAAATGGGCCATAATTGTTTTCGTTTTTAAAGTCTCTACCTTCACTAGAGGTGATTTTAATTATGATCTTATTTGAAATCATACAACTCTAAGTAATAGAAACATACTTATAGATTAAAATCTGCACTAACCTGTACAAAATTCTGATTTTTTGTAAAGTACTCAGCAGAATTAAAGGAAATAAAAGAGCAATTTAAAAGATAAGATTAACCATAATTAAACTTTCTCCATTACCATCACAATTGATTTTAATTAAGTCCACTGAAGAAAACATTTTCGCGTCAAAATTTTTAGCCCGAATTAAATCAAAATTCTTTCAGATTATGTGTTGTTTTACTAAACTGTTTGCTACTTGAAATCAACAAATCCCACCAATAGGAAAAAAGTTATAGATTAAAATTTGCTCCAACCTGTACAAAATTTTGATTTTTTGTAAAGTACTCAGCAGAATTAAATAAAAAAAATAAGATAAATTTCAAAAAACAAATTAAGTTTTCAAACCCTCCACCACTACTTAAGATGATTTCTGTCTGTAGAAAACATTCGCATGTCGAAATTACAAACTCGAATGAATGAAAAACTCTTTCAGGTTATTGGTCGTTTTTTGAAGCATTTTGTTTTTTAAAAGCAAACAAATCGATTCTAAAGAAAAAAAGTTATTGAATTAAAGCTAGAGTAACCTATTAAAAAATTGAATATTCAGCAGAATTAAATAAAAAACAAGCGCGAATGTTATATACAGCTCGGCCGAATCTATATACCCACCATCAACTTTTTCAAATTTTACGTTATATGGGACGGTAAAGTGGGCGGACCACGCCCATTTGTGGTTTCCAAGTTTATATCGACCCTCGAACTATCTGTACAAAATTTCGTTGTAGTACATGCTTTTGTTTAAGTGATATCAGCAGAAAAGCGTGAAATGTAGCTACAAATAACGCCCTGTGTTTCTATTATTTAGCCCATAACTTTTTTTGTTTTGTTTATTAACCAATTTTTCCCATTTTCAACACCAAACAAACCATATATAAGATAAATATTTGAGCCAAATTTTATACCCCTAGGTGATCCCGTTCGAGCCCTATACTGCTTTCAACAGACAGTCGGGCGGACTAGATCGACTCAGAATCTAACCAGGACTCTGAATATACTTTATGGGATCTTAAATGATTTTTTCGACAAGTCACGGAATGACAAAATTAAAGAAAAATACTTCCAGATTATTTTTATGCCATTTAAAATCAAACAAATCGATTCAAAAGAAAATAGTTATAGAACCAAATCTGAACTAACCTCTAAAAAATAGTATTTTTTATACAAAAACCCTCTAGAAAACAAAAGTGTTTAAAAGAATTAATTTGTTTTCTAAAATTTTCTTGCCTCACACCCTTTTTTATAATATAATTTATATAAGTTCCAGGAATTTCAATATATTTTTGAAACTATGGATTTTTGATTATAAAAAATATTTAAAGTCGGTTCATCTGAATAATAAGTGTTAAAGTTTGACCCACTGTAAAGCTGCCCATGCTTCAATTAAATATTTTAATCAAATATATTCTAAAAGCATAACTGAAAGCGTTTCAAGTCTCAACAATTTTGGTGTAGTAGTTTAGAAAATACTGAAATATTAAATTTTTGTTATAAATTTCATCAAAATTGTCGGTTGAAATATCATTTATGAATACCCTCAATAACTTAGGGAAATAAATAATATATCAAAATATTAGTAATTGTAGCAGAAATTATGATATTTAAAATAATCAATAAGTAATATAGATATCACCAAAAAAATTACCCTAATATTTTTTCTTGTTTTCTATACCCTTTTTAAACAATTTCTAATATCGTTTCAATTTAATCTATATTAAATTAAATAAAGAATATTCCATTTATTTGCACAACTTTTCTTTCCCAGACATATTGATTTATAGGCAAATTAATAAGCCAACCAGGTTGCCTGGATTCCAAACACAAACGTTTATCAAACCTGACAGTTAACAACAAATCATGCGGACTGATCAATAAGAGACACTAAAAGAGACATGTAAATTAAAATAATAAAAAAAGTGTTGGCTTATTTAGAAGGTGCGTGTGTGTGGCATTTTGGAAGACTCCCACAATTTCTTGGGAAATTTAAAAAAGAAAAAAATTATCAAATAAATTTATTAAATGATCAAAAAAGCGTATAAAATATCAAAGTACAACTAAGCGTGAAAACGTGTTACAATTTTCAATACTTAAAAAAATACCAACTGTTGTTTTTTTTTTCTATTGTGTGGCAAGTAACAGTTAGTAAATCATTAAATGGTGGCAACTAAGCGTTGGTGTTGTCATTATTAAAACTACTAGATGTCACATAATTGATAAATGTTTTCATTTAAAGCAACAAAATTTAGTTTGAAATTCAAGTCTCTTTCTTTATTTTTGCAAAACATAAAATGACACAATTTGTAATGGCAAAACAAATCTAAATGCTACCAAATAAATTTCAATTTTCCTACTAAAATATGGACTTATGGACTTTAGACTGTCGGAAAATTTTTTTACAAAAAAAAAAAAAGAAAAAAAATATGGTATTTATTTCATATAAAAAATAAAACCGAAATAAAATTGTTGAAATTTATATATGCGTGAGTTTTTTTCTTTCTGTTATTTTATTGGCATCATTAACACCATCACATATCATTTCTTTTCAATTCGTTTCAATGCGTGCTTTAAATTTTCAAATAGTTTTGAAAAAAAAAAACATTCATATTGTCAACAACAATAATAACAACAAACTCTAAACATATACATTATAGCTGCAAACTACTACTACAACATTAGTAATCTATATGATGATGACTTCAATAACAAATAATTGTATTGTTTTGATATAATTTCAATCAAGTTGTGGCGCATTTGAATTTGAAAAAAAAAGAATTTTAAAAAAATATATAGAAAAATACTCGTTTAATAAAAACAAACAACAAAACTCACTCAAATACTCTTAATAAATAAAGTTATTATATTATTTATTAGCAGCAAATATTTATGCATATAGTTCTATCTATTACACTTAAAGAAAAATTCCAAACAAATACTAATAATTTAATTAATATTAAATATAATTTTACTTAATTTCATTAATTTCGAACCGAATAATAATTTTAAAATTTTCTAAAATAAATAGAACTTTTGAAAATATTTCAAAAATAGCATAAATAACTTAAACAAGATCATACATTGATTTGAATTTATTTTCGAACTTTGCAAATTGTATAAAAAATCTAAATGGCTAAATTCGAAATTTTTTTCGAAATTTCGAACTTACCAAAAAAATTTTAAAAAATTCCAAAATAGTAAAATTTTAAAGGAAAATATTTAATAAATTTCATAAATAACCCTAAACGTTGATATTTATAAGTTTAAATTAATTTTAATTTATTTTCGAATTTTCGAAATATACGAAAAATCTATATTTTTTTCAAAATAGTTAAAAATTTTAAAGAAAATACTTTGGAAATATCATAGATAACATTAAGCATTGATTTTTTATAAATTTTAGCCATGTTCGAAAAATTCGAACTATTTCATAATTTCGAATATATCAAAATACTTTTAATATCTAAAATTTTTTTAGAAAGACACATAAATTAAATTGTTTGTTTAATTTTAGATAGATTCCAAAATTGTTAACTAGTTTCGAATTTTCGAACTAAACAAAAATGCTAAATTTTTTCAAATTTACGAAAAATTTTTCAAACTGGTTAAAAATTCAAAAAGAAATATCATAAATTATATTAAATATTGATTTATAAAAGAATAAGTTATGTTCGAAAAATGTAAGCTTATTTTCGAATTTTTGAACTTTACAGAATATATTAGAACTTTGCTTTACGAAATATCTTAAATAAGTCTTTTTTTGCAATAAATAGGTATTTATGAATATTTTTAAACATTGATTTTTATAAGATTTAACTGTATTCGAAAAATTTCAACTCATTTTCAAAATTTCGAACTTCACCAAATATGTTCGAATTTTTGAAAACAGTTAAAATTTCATAAGAAAATGTTAAAAATATCATGAATAAGCATTCGAAAAATTCGAACTTAATTCGAAATTTCACAAATAAATTTTGAATTTTCATTAAATACATTGTCAAAATATACAAGAAAAACATTAAACATTAAATTTTATATTTTTCAGACTAATTCGAAAAATTCTAACAAAATTTCACCCTTCACAAAAAATTATCGACTTTTCCTAAACAATTAAAATTTTGAAGGAAAAATATTTTAAAAATATCATAAAAACGATTAAGTATTCATTTTCATAAGTTTTGGCTTAGTTCGAAAAATGCCAACTTATTTTCGAAGTTTAAAATTTTACAAAAAATGTATAAATTTACAACAATATTTTAAATATAATGAAAAATTACATCAACAAATGAAAGAAAATTATAATAATTTTCATGTTCGAACTTAACTTTGATTTCAAAGTTATTAATTTTTAATTTGTTCGTCATATACAAATAATTCGAACATGATTTAACATTTTTAGCCGTTTAAAAAAAAAACTTAACTAACATATTCATATTTCGAACATATTTAATTTCGAAAATATATTATAAAAACATCCTTATAAATAAAACTCTAAGAATAATAATTTTTAAAAATGTTCGAAAATTTTTACGTAATTTACACTAAAATTTTCGAATATTCTAAAATAATTCCTTTCTTTCGAAGGAACCTTATTAAAATTCTTAATTTTTTGCAATTCGAACTCAATTTAGTATTTTTGGACATGACCGCAGAAAATTATACAATCCATGATGAATGAATTTTAAAAAAATACTTCTTTCAATTGTATTCGAAAAATTAAAATTTTAGGAACATGAACAAAATTCGAATAACAATAAAACGTTTTTTATTAAAAAAAAATTTTACCAGATTTAATTTTTTTTTAATTTTTTTTTTTTTAATTTGAAGAGACCTTATCAAAATATTATGTTTTGAACAAATTTAAATAAGAAGACGTTAGATTGCGTAAAGACTTACAACATTCTATAATATTTTAGCATTTTTAATTTAGTTTCATTGGGAAAAAAGTATTGAATTTTTATAACCTTTAAATACTATTGTATTTAAATATCATGTTCATTATAAAATTAGAAAAAAATTTATCAAATTCTTAGAAAAATCCAAATAATTTCCTCTCTTATTTAATATTGTTGTATACAATTTGCGTCAAATTGTTTATACATTCAAATAAAAATTAAGATTATATTACATTACCTAACAAGTATGTATTAGTAAATTAAAATTATTGATATTATATTATATACTCTTCTCTAGTTATAGAGAATTTTTATAATATATATAAATAGCTGATTAAATCAAACAATAACAATTATGACGAACAAGTACATGTGTACTATTTAACTAGAGTTTTGTTTGTTTTTAATTGAATATTTCAAATTAATTCAAAATATTTTAATTCATAAATTTTGCAATGATGTTTATAAAATGTGTTTTTATTTAATTTTTAATGGGTTAATAGTTTGTTTATGGTTTAAGTGCAGTAAATAAGCTGTTTTAGAAAGAGTTAAGAAAATTTTATAGATAAAAATGGCAAAACGTTTAGGGGTTATATTTTACAAGATAATGTTTCTGAAAAGGTTTTAAAGATATTATAGGAAAATTTTCAAGGCGTGCTAATTTATTTAATTGAAATTTGTTGGCCCCTTGTATTGAAAAAGTTCTAATGAAATATCAATTTTTTTCTCTTAAAATTATCTTGACCTAAGAAGTTTACTGATCCAAACTCTTTTGTCCCCAGACTTTTAGATAAAACCATAAAAATGTAAGAATTTTAAACACTAGCTTAAATGGAGGGAAAACAAAATCAGCTCAAAGTATTTACATGATACTGTTGTTAAAATTGTAAACAAACGGAGACAGATAATTGACGGCACACATACAAATACAAAAGAAAATACCACAATTAGCATTGTACAGTGGGTTTGATTGCAAAATAAATGGTAATAAATCTGTATCTTCTGGGATAAGCATTTAAAATTCAGAATTTTTGCTTAATATAAAATTGTTTATTTGACACACAGAAAATACAAAATATACAAAGTATATATCATCTAAAAGGAAATGTTGTATGCTTAAAAATGTTATATAAATAATTCTTTTGCTTAAAAATTTATAGATGATTTTTATTCGAAAAAATTATTTTCATGTTTTTGAGGGCATATTCAGTCTGGATATCTATGAAATGATTAATTGCACATATCAGAATGATTTTCGTTTATATTATAAAGTAATTTATTATATTCAAAATTTCAGAAAATTCCAGGGTAAGTGTATAGGTGGTCGGCAGTTTAACTTTTCTTCTGTGTTTCAAGATTTATATTTCCACTTTATTATTTATCTATAGAATTTATCTATAGTCGGCATGTTTTTTCAGTGTTCGACATGTGATGATCCAATAGTCGGCATGAAATTTATTGACACATTTTGTATGTAAATGCCCTAAACTATGCTTTGAAATATAACATAATTTTAAAAAATAAAAATATTTTGAATGAAATACTTGATAGATTTTATAGTTTATCTTTTTTTGGAAAAATGGTCCAACAGATACAATTTTACATTTCAGCGGCCCATAATAACATTTTATGGTGAAAAATTCTGTAGAACAAATTTTTTACAAACATCATAGAAATGACCCCTTATAATAACAAATAAATCATTACATAGTTCCGACGAAATATTTCTAATAATAGGGTCTAAATGTATTTGAAAGAAAAATTTAGGTTGGAAGTACTATTTACATTATTATCTCCCAATTAACATGGACATGCCGACTATAGAATATTATAAAATTTTTTTGTTTCTAAGGTCGGCAGCCACCAAACCATGAAATGGAATACATTACGCAAAATTTTACACATTTAACATAAGTTCAATTGTTGTCTACCATCTGAATAATTTTTTGTTAAAATACAACTTGGATTATTATAATTAATATCATCTTTAAAATTGCTCTTTCTTTAATTTTTTTTTTATAAAAACTGATATCAAAAATGTGTTGTTTAAGAACGGAATAAATTGCCAAAAAAACTGCTACTATTAGTATATTTTGGACTTAAAATATAAATATATTTTCATGGCAAAATTTATCTTACAACAATAATTAGTATTCGCTGTTGTTAATTATTTCGGTTTAAATTTAAAAATGCCAATTACTGGTACATGCCGATATTAGGTGCACTTACCCTATATAATTTTACTTAAGTTTTCAAGCTTCAACAAGGTTAGTTTTAAAACAAATTTGCCTAAAGGTTGCCTTCTAATTAAAATTGAAAAATATCCCAAATCCATATTCATTGTCTTTTCCCCGTATTTTTTTTTATACCCACCATCCAAAATGGTATACTTGGTCCTCGTGAAATTCTAAGACCTAGCTATGCCCGCTATGCCCGCCCGTTTGGGCGTCTGTTGAATGTACGAAAAGGAATCACCTAGGAGGATGGAATCTGGTTTAAGTAGTTCTCTTTTATAAGGTTTGTTTGGCATTGGAAATGGTTAAAATCGGCTTATATACAAGAAAGGTTATGGTAAAAAAGCACAACAATTCGGTTTCCGTGTAAACTCCGTTTCAAATATTTTCGCCAATATATCTTGAACGCATAACTCTTTTTTATCTAGAATATAATATGTTTTTCGATCAAAGCAGGGGAAAGGTACGCCTCTACAAAGCTAACATTATCGCATTTATAAAGTAATATTATAGCGTAAATCTTAAGATTTTATGGGCATAATTTTCTTGGCAAGTTCCACAACTGAGATGAACATGAGACATTTAAGTCTAATAGCCCCCCTACAAATTATGTATTGATAATCGCATATATAAAAAACTATTATAAAAAACTAATTGGTAAAAGTCTTAAGATTTTTTAGGAATAATTTTCGAATCAAATTCTATAATTGAGATGAATATAGGACGGATAGTCTTGGTGAGAGTCGTATTCCCCTTACAATAGTAAATATTGAAAATTGCTTATTATTTTATTAAGAACTGTTGTCACGTAAGTCTTAAGATTTTGTAGGAATAATTTTCTAATCAATTTTAACATTTGGGATGATCATAGTTTTCACATTTTTTCGACTAAACGAATTGACAGAGTTTAAGATATTTTCTTTAGAACTGAAGTTTATTTCAATGAATTTCTAAAAATAATGTTAGCATTTGCCATAAAATATTATAAGTAAATAGAAAATCTCAATACCCAGGAAAAAATTTATTAGTTCCACAAATAGTTCAGAACGCATGAAAATAGCTTTTTCTTCTTTGTCATTACGACCAATGATTTTTGTTTGAAATTGTCACCTCCAGAACTAGTTCTGTAAAAGTTTTGGGAAGCAGTTTCAGAATCCTCTTATTTTTTAATTCTTTTTGAAATTTTTTATTCAAATTTTATAAACAGTTCCAGGAAGTCCTTTCGGAACCAGTAATTTATTCATAGAAGTGATATAGAAGTCATATATAATTAGTTTTTAAGCACTAGTTCTCAAAAACATTCATTAAAATCAATTTAGAATCACAATAAGTTTCTACTATATGAGCGCCGGAATTGGTTGTGGAACAACTAGTTCTAAGCATGTTATTAAAGAATCTGAAGTTATTCTGATTACACCAGTTCTAGTACTACCCAGCAAAAAGACGATCAAGAACTTCCAAAAAAGAACATTTTCACCACTTCAAATGTAGAACATAGTGCATATTTTAAACTTTTTTTTGGAAGTTCTTAATAATTATTTCCAAAAAAGTAAAAATAAATGAAATTTTAGCTGGAAAAATTATTAATAATTTCTAAGAAAATAAAAATTTTATAAATTTTAATGCATTTTTATTATCTTTAAATAAGGCTAAAACTGAATTCTTGTAAAAAATTTCATAAACATAGTTTTAAAGGAAGTACTTCAAAAGAAATGAATAAGAAGCATAAAAGAAGAACATCCTACCAATGACAACCATGGGTTAAAAAAAAGAACTTTTGCAGCTCTTTTGCACCAGTAAGTACTTCCTTCCAATGCCAACACAATGTTTAATTCATGACTTTTTCAGCTCTTTTTCAGTTCCTTTTTTGCTGGGTAATTGTTGACATGTTTCAAAATTGTTCATGGGTCATTTTTTCATACGATTTTTTAAATTCAAAATTTTTAACTTAAAATTTGTTTTAACCAAATACGTATTATTTTCGGCCACAGTTAAGTATAAAGTAGACACGTCAGATTCTAAGAAATTATACTGATATGAAAAAAAAATGTACATAACCCATTTCAATAATTTTGACTTTATTTCCGACTTAAGTAAAGTATACAATTTAAAATTAGTTTTTCTTAAAAGTATTTAAAAATATATTAATATCAAGACCTTTTTTCAAAATTTTAAAATGATATGTACACAAAAAAAAGTTATAGACCAAAAACTAAAAAAATATACATATAAGCACTGCGCACGAAAAAATTCGTACTTACAAATCTGCTTATAGAAACGAAACCTATGGACGAATATTTTCTAAATTATATTTTTTTAATAACTGTTATGTTCAAATTCTAAGCATAAAAGAAAAGATTATTTTCTGTTGGTTTTTATGGAAATATCTGATCTTTTCCAGAATTCTTGAAAACATTTATTGTGTTTCGGGCATTTTCTTGTTCGAATAAGTCCACTTATATTTAAACTCTGTGTCATTTTATGCTGAACTTTTAATGTCCTTTAAATAATTTTTTACTAGAGCTTAATATCCTTCAATTGCACGGAGTTCCAGACAATTTGATGGAGCAAGCACGGATTTTTTCGTGCGCAGTCCTTATATTTAAAAATTTTGACTTTAACACTTTTTTTGAAGCTTAAAGAATTAAGACTTTTTACTAAACACTAAGGCCCCGGACTGCATCATTAATGGGAACCGGAGAACTGCGACGCAAATTGAAACGCCGCAGACAGAATTACTATTTTCTATGTATTTACACTGTTTCCTTAATAATTGGTTCCAAGATAAAACTCACTGAACAACAAAAAACGTAAATTTTTAATAAAAAAAAAGAGTATTTTTTGTACAAATTTAAAATACTTATATATATTCTATTTTGGTTTTCTAATTAGAAACAAAGAATTTAGTAAGTAGATCAATGAATCAATAAAGTTTTTATATACAGTTACTTAAGTTACTTTAAGTTAAAAAAAATAAAAAAAAAAAATATATATATATATATATATATATATACTGTATATAGCGACGCAAATCGAAGCGACTCAAATCGGGGCCTAAGTATACCGTAATTTAGAAAAATATCAAGAATTTCAATATACTTTATGTAAACATATTTTTTGCTTTTTCTTGAATAAAATCAGTTCATATTTATAAAACGTAGTCCATTTTGATCCAATGTAACACATTCTATACTTCAATTAAACATTTTAATCACGTATATTCCGAAAGCCTAAATCATACTCTATTAGTGTTTTAAGTTTCAACAATTTCAATCCAGTAGTTTAGAAAATACTGAATTATTCAATTTTTGTTATACCCTTCGTTAAAGATGTATGTTGAAATGGAGTGTATGAAAAACCCCAATAACTTAGCTATATAAATAATACATCAAAATATCGGGAATTTTGATAATTAAAATCATCAAAATTGGTCAATAAATAATGGAGATATGACCCACAAGAATTTGCACTAATGAAGATTTTATTTTTATTTACACTGAAAAAGATTGCTTTTTTTCTTGTATCAGGAATTTTGGTATTTAAAATTATCAAAATCGTTCAATAAATAATGGAGAAATCGCCAAAAAAAAAATTTGCAGTGATGACGATTATTTTTTATTTTTAGTTACACTAATGAATATTATTTTATTTCTTCTATCGAGAATTTTGGTATTTAATATCATCAATATCGGTTCATAAATAATGGAGATGTCACAAAAAAATTACTCTGATTATTATTTTTTCAATTACACTAAGGAAGATTATTTTATTTCTTATGATCTTAACCACTGTGCTTTGTACAGTATACACACAACACAATCAATTAAAGAAGATCTATCTGTTGCTCTTGTATGACAGAAATGAAAGTTCAAATTCAATCATTATGTAGAAATATTCTTAAGAAACCAAAGAAATAATGAAAATAAACAACATACAAAACAATAATTTCATTACAATGATATGGAATTTATTAAAAAAAAAAACAAACAAAAACAACCAGAAATTGTCTATTAAACCCAAGGAGCAAGGCAGGCAAAACATTGCCGCCAGACAATAACTGTCAAATGAAATTAAAAACAATAACAACAATAACACTATATATTCTTTTGTAATTAAAACACTTGTTAATAATATTATTAAAACAACGCTTTTCTATCTTTTCTGTTTACCCCTTCCTACAATTCTTGTCTTTTTTAGTGCCGCAGCCTAAAGCACAAACCAGTAGCACAGTCACAGCCACATCAACAAATAGTATAAGTAAACGTAATCATTTATCTGAAGATGATTATGATTTTAATGAAAATGTAGCCGTGGCCCTGGGAGCACCTTTAATTATACCTCTAAAAGAGGAAGTAACATTAGAAGAAAATGATCAATTTACCATAAGATGTGAAGATAAAGAACCTATAGTTTGGAAATATCCTGTAGATCTAGATGGTATCGTGGAAGAATCCTCTTATGTGCCACAAGATAAAAATAGACGTTATGGTAGTAGTTTAACCTTATCTGGAGTCAATTATAAAAATGTGGGAAATTATTATTGTGTTAAATCAAGTGCTGTAACTAAGGATTTGGAGTTGATGGAAGATTCTGAATTGACAGATTTGGCAAATAATAATGTAGCCTCAGCGATATATATTTATGTGAATGGTTGGTATTAGTAAATGATAAATAACAAAACAATTGCTAGTTTTTTATTTTTTATGTTTTTAGACAAAATGAATTTACTGGCTCCGATGGCTTTTCCAGTTATTTATGTTATACAATTCCAGGATGCTGTTATACCCTGTAAACCTTCGATGAAAGATTATGATGTTATACTTACAACACCTAGTGGTTCGGTAAGAAATTTTAAAGCTTTTCCTATAGAATTTTTTTTTTTATGAAAGGGCAGATATAAATAAGCAGATAAAACTCAAAAAGTTTGAACTGTTAAAATATCTTCTCTGTGTCTTAATACTCGTGCTTAGAATCTTTTTAAAGCTTTTCTTGCAAACGCCATACACAAGCACTAATACATTTCTATTTCCTACACATTTACACTAACATGAATTTTTGCGAATTAATTTAAATATAAAATTTTAATTTCATTTTGCTAATTTTATTTTTTAAAAATTATAATTTTTACAGCTTGCCACTAAGTACATCAAGCTTTAAAGCTTTGCTCTACTATATTTTCAAAGCTTTATTATTAGCTCCATTCCAGTACTTGCCAGACTTGCAAGTTTTAGTCTGAATTTACATGAAAGCTTGACAGTACTGAACATTTATTTTTGTAATTTTCTGCAAATTCTGACTAAAACCTGTAAATTACACAAGTATTGTAACAGAGTTTCTATTTTTTTTTTTTTTATTTCATTATTCATTATATATAATTTATTTATATTGAAATTTTCAAGTTCGCAAAAGCTTCATTCTTATGTTTCATATTATATAACTCCATCCAAATATTTAAATCCATCCATAATTAAGGCATCGCTCACAACTTTAAACATTTTCATTTTAAAATTCATCTTTTCACTTTATCTGTTAGAAATCTTTCTAAAAGCTACATTCATAGCACATTTTTAACTCCAATATATCGAAAGTAAACCTATGCCTTGAGCTTTTTTCTTATTCATTTTAGATTAAACTTTCCAGAGGATTTTGAATCATTAAATATCATTTTTGTTTTCATTAAATTTCAAAATAATTTTTAAATCCTTTAATACAGAAGTTGTTGATCTGAGTTTTGAATGTAAGTATTTAATAATTGAAGGTTGGAAACTTTTAATTTTCCGCAACAAATCTTTTTTTTTTTAGTTCATTCTAGGCCCTAAAAGCTTTTTAATATTTATGAAGTTTATTTAAAGTAATAAAAGTTCAAAGTAGAATCTTTATTTAAATTTATTTTCTATTTTAAAAGCTTTTTAGACAAATATAAATGGAAACATTTTTACTTTCATTACAAAAAAACTTTAAAATTTTATTTTATTTATTTTATTTTTTAAAAAAATCTTAAAAAGTTTAAAGCTTTTTTAATAAAAAAGTTTAAAGCTTGTTTAAAACTAAAAGTGTTTAGAGTAGAAGCTTTATTTAACGAGCATTTTTGACGTGAAAATGTTGAGAGCTTTTTTCTCCTAGATTTTAAAAGTTTATTAGACAAATTCAGATGAAAACATTTTTGTTAAATTAAAGTTCTTTTAAACATTATTTAATTTGTGTTAAAAAAAAACTCAAAAGCTTTAATGCTTTCATATAAAATTTTTATTGTTTTTTTTTTTTCCTTTTTTTTTGGATTTTAAATCCCTTAGAAACTTAATTAAAAAGCATTTTATTAAATAAGATGAACGTTTTTTTAAATATCGAATCAAAGCTCGATTTCGTTTACACGTTTCACATCTATAAATTTTAAAAGTTTTTTTTCTAGTTAACATGTATGCATTTCATTTTCATCATAGATCTTGAAAACATTTTTATATTAGGCCTAAAGGTTAAAAGCTTTTGAAACAAACTAAAACCATAATATTTTATTTACCTTAAAAAATTTAAATTGAATTTGCACAAAAATTTATTTAATTTCCGCAAAAAAAAAAAAAAAAAAGCTTGAAACTTTTTATAAAAATCCAGCAAAAACAAATCTCTTCTATTTTTCTAATTGTAAATTTATTTAGTACAACATAATTTTCAATTGTAGAGAAAAATACAACAATCATACAACTTTATTCAATTAAAATTTCTTATTTCATTTGAAATTGCTGGACTTCATTAAGAGCAAAATAAACTTTAATCACATAATTTTATTTAGTATAAAAAGGTGTTTTTTTTACTAAATAAGCTATTACCTTAGGTCTTTCTTTAGTGCTAAATAATTCTCAATTATAGAACGTAGGACCTATGTTCAAATTAGGTCCTACGTTTAAGCCTTAAAATAAGCTTTATTCGTAGATCTTAACATAATTAAAAAAAAAAAGAATTTCACTTAAATTCATAAAATTTCATTCCTTCCTATTTTCAAAATGTTCTTACTACATCTAATCGTTAATTAACTCATCATTTGCAATAAAATCAAAAAAGCTCATTCATAATACAATCATAAAACATAAAAAGTTTTGAAATGATCTCATCTTTCATCATCATTCTTAAAAATTATTTTTCTTCACTTCATTTACATCATAACTTTATTTTTTTGGTTTATCACATCAACGCAATAATCGAAATTATCTTTTAGGAAGATGAACACAATAATACTACATTTGCCATTAGTTCTTCCAATATTACATTAACATCACAAAAAAACACAAGTTTTATCTACGAAAGTATTGATTATGATCCCAAATTGGGTTTTATTATGCATGGTCTAGACATGTGCCCAACATTGCTGCGTTGCAAGGGCGTCTATAAAAATCTAGAACCCACTGAAACCCTTTTAACGGTTCATATTTTACGTATGTAATTGATTTAATTTTTGTTTATTTACTACTTTAACTTAATCCAAAAGTATTTTAGTACTAATTAACAGTTGTCAGAATATTGTAGTAAAAAGAAAAAGTAGTATTTGTTTTGTAAGCGATTTAATAATTAAAAATTTTAATTTAATTATTCAATCGCTTTAAAAAGAAAAAAATTATATTTATATATATTTAAAGCTTTACTTAAAATAAAATTTTAAATTTATCTAAGGGTTTTAAAAGCTTTAGTTTATTAAATGTTTTATATATCTACTATTGATATATTTAAAAATTTATTATAAGTAAGGCGTTTAAAATATATTATTTTCTATTATATAAATAAATATTTATGTTTTTAACCGTTTATAAGACAAGAAATGTTTGTACATAAATATAAATTATAATTTATAAAAAAATATTTGTACATACAAAAATATTTATGTTTTTTTTTTTTTAAGGAATATATTTTTGTAAATTTCAAATAATTCTTTGAAATTTAGTTTGAAAGAAACTATTAAATTGTTAAATTCCGTTTGTAAATTGGATTATTCTCTCATTCGTCTGTAATATATTCTACCATTTCTTATTTATTTATAAAATTTGTGTGTATTTAGAAATAATAATGTGTTAAAGTTTGATATGAAAATATCGAATTTTTATGGAATTATTGGATTTTCATTTAATTTTTTTTTGTTTTTTATATTAAAACTTGCTAGGATTTTTGAATAATTAAAGAAAAATTTAAATTGGAATAAAACTATTACGTCAAAATTTAAATATTTTTAATCATAAATAATTTCCCGATTTATTTTATGATGGGACTTAGCCTACTTTCCTAGTCTCATTTGAATTTAATTAAAAACTAGTTCTAAATAGTTGAGTCTTTTATTGTTTATAACACCTGACTTCGATCTAAAATGGAATAAAATTCTTAAGTACGTGATGATACTTGAAAGCGAGGTTTAAATATGCAGTTCTAGCTAAAAAAAATTTCACTTACGACTGTGCAATAAATGAACAAATGTTTCATTTATACAATACAAAACAACTAGATATATCCACACTATAACATCGTTATACTACAAAATTTGTGACTCGTCTCTGCAATTTGCAGCAGCAAAAGCAAACCATTGCACACGAAGTAAAATATATTTCTGTTGTTGAACCCATATTGCGCAGTATTATTTATTTTCGTTTTCATTTTACTGCTATAGTACAATGTTTAGCAGCCTTTTTGTTCACAATTTTATTGCTGCTAGACATTCTTGTGAAAGATAAAAAACATAAACAAACTTACGTACATACACACAACATATATACAAACGTACATGCCAACATACAATATGTACATTAGGTTACATTTCAATCCTTATACATTTTATTTTACACACAAAGCATCGAAAGTGCAAAAACAAGTCTGCTTAACTACCTACTATAGTAGAAAAATCAAAGCGCAAATAGAGAAAAATATCCAGCATAAAGACCAAATTACAATAGCGCGTAGTCAGCAACAGTATCAGCAAAAATTATCAGCTGATCACTGTCAGCACAACATGTTGCTGCCGTTATAATTACAATTCAGCGTAGGCAGCCACAATTTACAACCACCATCTAGCTCTGTTCTACTTGTGTATTTTAGCCTCTCATTTATTTGCTCACTCTCTTTGTCTCGCTCTCAATCTGAATGCAGCGCAGTGAATTTAGAAACAGGGCTAAATGAAACAGCTCTGCAAACTGCTGCTGACTAAATGTAATCAACACCATAACAAACAGTACATTCTAAATTATCAGCTGATTATGGCAGCACACACTGCTGCTGACTACGCGCTATTGTAATTTGGGCTTAACAAAGAAAACACTGACTGGTGTGTAATATATTTTCGACAAAATTCTACGAGCACACCACAGCACGAGGTTGTAGTTTATATATTTGACAAACAAGTTGAATGCTGTTTAAGTATGTTGCTTTAAATTGTAAACAAACGCTGCAATTTTTAGTATACCATATGAAAATAATGCTGCAGTTTGTAGTAGAACGGAACACAAAATGTTAAACAGTGAATATATTTTTTAGTATGGCGTTTGTTAGTAGTTGATATTCATAATAAATGAGAGCTACTATAGTAGAAAAATTAAACCTTGCTTGAAAGTCTATTTAAAAGCTGTTCGAATAAACAATAGGTAATCATCAAAATAAGGTCAAATAATAGTATATTTAATTAAAAATGGTCTTTATTACTAATAGTAAATGACACAAATAAAACTGCATCTATAAGTACAAAAAATAATTTCTTTATTAAATCTAAATTAAATAAATGTTTGTAGAAGGTCTGTATTAAGACTTAAATAAACTTTAATCGTACATTCTTAATTGAACTGGATAAGGAAGCTTTGTAAGTTTTTATTATACTATCGTCCAACTTTGAAAGTCAAACATGAGCTTCTATCGTAGTTACTATTAGATACTGTACTATTATTGAAAAAAAAAAAAACTAGAATCGTAACTATATATTTATTGATCTTTTAGTTAAAATGAGCTCTTTTAACCGAGAGAATACTTCAGTTGTAACTTTCAACTTGTTACAAAACAAGTACCAATCGTAAGTTTTTATTAAGCCAAAATACTGAAGTTCAATTGTCAATTTTTATTAAGTTTAAATATGCTTTTATTGTAAATCTTTAAAAGACCCAAAAGAAACTTTAACCGTAAGTTCAAAACAAGGTTCAATATATCTAAACCAAACTTTAAAAGTAGACATTTTATTCGCTGAAAAAATCATACCACGCAAATAAGCTAAATATTTAATTGGCTCAGAAGATTCATTTTTAACGCTATACTTAGTCCAAAGTAGTCTCCAACTAAATTTGCTAATCTAAGTAATATAAAATAACCTTCAATCAATGATCAAGCTTCAGTCGTAGATGTTTATTGTAAAAACAGTAAACACTAATTGTAGCTCTTTTTTAAGTCGATAACTAGATATAATCATAGACACTTTTTTTGGGTCTGAAAAAGCTCTTACAGAATATCTAAGTTAAATAGAAAAAAAGTATTAACTTATTTGACGACTTCTAAGTAAATAAAAATGTGTATTTTAACATAGAATTGGATTCGTTCTTATAAAGCATGTAAACGAAAAAAATTTTACATTTTTAAATGTAAATATTTAGGTACCTATATAGGGTATCTCAAATACAAATATGCTTATTATTTTTTTTGTTTAAAATTATCAGTCGCTGAATAAATATAAAAATTGTAAAAATTCAGAAAAAAATGTTTGTCCACGTTTTTCACACCATTTCTTAAGAACTTTTGTAAATGTTCACAAGTTTTTTACATTTTACACGTTTTTTTGACACAATTTTAATCTTGGATGGAAAAATTTTTAACTGGTTTAACTGGATTTTTAATGACATCCATACACTGTGTGTTTTACAGTATTTTATCATAACCTTTTTTCCGATTCAGTTTTCGATGCCAAATCTAACCAGAGTGTTAATCAACACATTATTTAGTATTTCAATTGATAGATTATGACATTGTCTTTTCTTTGATGTATCATTTACCAAAATTATCATTGTTAAAATAGGATTTTTTTTTTTTTTTTGACTTGAAGTTGGTTGATGCAGTGTCCAAAAAATTTGCTCAAAATTAATTTTATGTTATTTTCCAATTTCTAAAAATATGTATTAACAGTTTAGATTTAATAAAAAAGTATTACATGTTTAAAATCTTCGGACTTCGCAAATTCAGAAAAGTATCCGATCTATGTCATATTGCTTACAGCGACTGAAATATTTACGTTTTAAAATGTAAAAAATTTTTCGTTTACAAATTTTTTTAAGAAATTTGTCCAAAATTTTTTTTCTAATGTTTTGCAATTTTTAATATATTTCGTTAACTGATATCTCGAAACTCAAAATGTAAATGTGTATTTATTCTCAAGACTTTACAGAATCAGAAACTTTTTAGCTTTTTCCAATACTATATACTGTGGCTTAAATATATGCAAATGAAAATGTACAAAATTTTTCGCTTACATGATTTATTTTGTATTATGCATCATTCAGAGAGTTTTATGCCAAATGTGTGAGCTAAATCTGTAGACTTTTTAGAGCAAAAATTACAAACGATATTGGATATACCTGTTATAAACAGGTCTTATGGGACGAGCTACATTTCGAAAGAAAAAATATCGTTGAAAATGTTTAAAGATCGTTCACTGTATTGTTTTAAAACAAAAATTACAGACAATGCTTCGAAAATATTGTTGGTACGGTTTGAAGATTGTGCAGTGGATTTTTTTCTAAACGAAGTTCTCGACAATGTTGGATATGATAGATCAGTAATTATTAATGCTTCTTCCTATTAAAAAAGAAGACTTAATTTAATTGTTAAAATAGGTCTTGTATAATTAGCTACAAAGGAATTGTTTTACTTCAAAATCGAGGAAAATGATACTTTAAAAATAGTTTGAATATTGCATATACTACGAGCACAATTGAATATTATAGATCAGTTGGTATTTAAGATTTATTTGTGCTACTTTTAGGTATTATGATTGTTCACAATATAGTTTTATAGAAAAAGTATTGGATGTCAAATCAAATATGTATTATAGGAGGAGTTACAAGAGAATTGCTTTCAGTTTAAAAGCAGGAAAAATTATAGGTTGTTTACGTTAATATTGGATACCATAGATCTGGGATTACTCATACATCTATAAAAATAAGTATTGTTTTTATGCTGAAGCCTGAAACACTTTTCTTTACAAATATTGCTAAAAAAAAGTTGGAATATCGTCTACTGAATGTAAATGATTAAAGTCACATTTTTCATCTATGTAAGAGAAAGCTAATAAGAAGTTTAAAGCTTAAATCAAAGCTAAAAGCTTTAAAAATTTTAAAATGTTATAAAAATATATGCAAATAAAATACTTTTGGAAATTCGAAAACTATTTTTTATTTAAAAAAATAAAAAAAAAAAACTCTTAAAAAATTACACCTTTACAGGAGAAAGCTCCTTGCTTTCACACCAACACTGTTCCATATACACACACAAACACCCACATATACTTAATACGCTCCGCTTATAATCGTTTTACATTAAATTTGTCACTATCTCGCTCTCTTTCTTTCTTTGCTTGCTTTTGAAATTTTATTATAATTATGGCAAAACGAAATAAAAATTTTATTTTATAAATTATTATCAATTATTATTATTTAGACATTTACCAGCAATAGCGGTATACGTTATAATCCACGTTTGGGTTTTGTCATCGAAATGCGAGGTTTTGAAGATTCTGGTATATACATCTGTCGGCCGAAGATACCATCACCGGAGAACGAGGAGGAAAGAACGGAAATTGAAATTATTTTGGGTAACAAAATCATTAATAGTGAGTTCTGCACCCCTGTTTTGTGCTTGTTTTCCGTCTCTTTTTTTAAGTTTTCTAATGGTCTTTTGATTTAAATGTGTAAAAAAAACAATGGATTTGAAAAAAACTAGTATTTGTTTAAATTGCATACACACACACACTGTTAGCAAAAGAGTGTTAAGTAGTTAAAGAAAAAAAGTTATATCTAAAAATATTAATGTGGTGTGGGAAATTGGGAAATTTTTACTAAAACAAAAATTAATATAAGAAAAAGGTGAAGGTTTAATATATTAATATTTTAGGAATTTTTTAAGAAAATTAACTTTATATTTCTTTATATCAAAATTTTAATTTTCTGGGTGTGTGTTTTTTCTTTCTCTCTATATATCATTATTTCTTTTAATTAAAAAAAATGTAATTGATAAATAACAACTGAATTTAACATTTTTGAAATATTAGCTTCATTTAATAATTCAACCCAATTGGATAAACCAACTACTACTAAGGAAGATATGGAGTTAACCACATTGATCCTACAAACAACAGAAACAACAAGAAAATCTACCACTACTATTACTACTACTACTACTACTACTCCTCCTACTAAATTAGCTACGAAAAAAAGTTCAGTAACTAACAAATTGAATGTCACTAATAGCATTTCTGTCAATTTAGTTAAACAAAATATTACTCATCTTGACAATGTCCCCCTATTACCTGCTGCTGGTGTTGCAAATCAAAATGTTACAAAATTACAAAATTTAAATCATACTGCTAATATCGATAACGATATGGTTGTCTTAAGCATTAGTATACATCTGCGCATTATTGGTGGTGATGGTTATAATGAAAGTCAAGCTTACGATAATAGTATTGAACATGATGATGATGGTGATAGTGGTGCTAATGATGATGACAATTATACTCAAAATGACAATGACTATAGTGATAATGACTTGGTTTTGGTTACTGAAAGTTATCGACAAAAACGTCATTTAGACTTGACAACTAGAGCACCTAAACGTATGACTGAAATCCCTAAAAACACTGGTAAAAACTCGGACTCTGACTCAAACTCTGACTCTAACTCTGATGCTGACCTTAGTGATTATAATTTTGAACGTTTAGACTCAAAATTATCTCAACGTGTTAGAGAAACTCGTCAAGCTACCACCAGACGTCCGTCTCATCATTATCGTTCGACTAGTAAGTTTGTTTTGTATCTGTGTCTGTGTTCCTTTGTTATTGCCCTTGATTTATTTCTTTTTTTATATTATTTTTTGGTGTTTATGGTTATTTTTTTGGTGTTTCCTTTATTTTTCACTTGATAAATTGTTTCCCTTTTTAAAGCATGATTTTGGTTACTTTTATATGTTTATTTTGGAAATCTTTATGTGTTTTGTTAAATGTTTTAGAGCTTTATTTGTTTGGTTTTATGTTAATTGTATTATTTTTAAATAATTGTATTAATAACTACTTTAGTAGTAAAAATGTAATGAACTAATACTAACATTTAGTAGTAAGTTTTAGTTTTAAGTTATAAAAGCATGCTAATTTTAAGTTGAAAGCTTTTATTACATTAAGCAGTTAATTAATATATTAATGTAAAAAGAAAGCTTAATAAGCTTTGTTATAATAAGTATATAGGTAATATAGCAGAGTTTACATTTTTGGTAAATATTCAATTAAATAAGATTTGCGAATAATTCTTTTTGTATGAAAGCTCTTTGTATGGGAGCTTTAACACTAAACCCCTTATTCAATAACTAATTTTAAAGTTAAAATACATTTTAAAGTCAACTTTATTTTAAAATAGAAGTTTTCTTCTTCCACACCATAAAAAATATTTAAAAATCTATTTTAAAAAGCTTTTTAAAGCTCAGACATTGAAACATTTGAAAATATTTTTCAATGAATTCAAATAACAAAAATATAGTTAAAAAAAAAAAAATTATAAAAACAAATTATAAATGAACTTTAAATACAATAAAAACCAGAAAGCTTATTTTAGAATTTTGTTTGAAAAAAGCTTTATAGTAAAGAAACTTTAAAAAATAGTCAACTTTTGGGTTTAAAATCGAACTTTCTTCTTTTATGGTGAGGCTGTAAATTTTTATGAACAATTTGTTTTAAAGGCATTTTATATTTAAAAGTTGTTTATGAATACTTTGTTTTAGAAAGCTTGTAATATAGAAAATAAGTACAATCAACATTTTTGTTTATAATTTAAAAGTTTTTAAAAACGGAAAATTAAATGTTGTAAGCTTTTGTTTTAATATATAACAGTTAAATCTTCTTGTATTTTAGAATCGCGATTAGATTAAATTTTTTTTTTTATTCATAGTTTAAAAATTTCGAAAAAGCTCTACTATTGGAGCTTTTATTCAAATATAATAAAGACAAATTTTAAAGACGTTTTTTTATTAGTTATGGCATAAGAGATCTTTAAATATAGAAAGTTTACCTTTGAGTAATTTTTAATGTGTGCATAAATCAAAGTATTTTAAATTCAGAAGCTTAACTGTACGAGCTTTTGCTTTGAAATATATGTACACACAAACATTTATTAAAAAACAAGAAACGCTTAAATTCAGTTTTCATTTATTTAGAATATAAGCTTTCTAAGATTAAAGGTCAATTCATTTTAGAAGCCTTTTCTTAAATCCTTAAAAATAGCACAAATTTATTATCATTTATTCATAATATGAAAGCTTCGAAAACATATTAAAAAACTTTTTTTAGAATCTTTATTGAAAGTTTTTTCAGTTCGGTTTTAATTTATTCATAATATAAAATCTTTTTAAAACGGCTCTAGTTTTGAAAGGTTTTTCATAAATCCTTACAAAAAGACCAATTAGATAAAAAAAAAATACAATAGTCGAATTGTGTTTAATTTGTTAAAAATTCTAAAGCTTCTTAAAGCTCTTAAGATTAGGAGCTTAAAAAAATACATTTCATTACAAAAAAGGTACATTTTATTAAAAAAAATCTAAATAAAGCGCTCCAATATTATTTAATTTATTTATAATTTGAAAGCTTAATTTTAAAATACTTTTCTTAAATACATAAAAAGAGGTGAATTTTATTATTTAAAATCCAATTTGACTTTAATTTGTTCATAATATAAAAGCTCTTTAAAGCAGAATGTTAATTTAAAGAGCTTTTTCTTAAATTCTTATAATTAAATAATTTTTTTATAAAATATAAATATAACAATAGATTTTTTTTTAATTTTTCTAAATTCGAAAGCTTATTAAAAAGCTCATAATATTAGGAAGCTTAATTAATTTTTTTTTTTTTTTTAAATTTTTCAAAACAAGTATTTTTTTATTGCAAAAATAACAAAAAAAAAAAAAAAAACAGTTTTATTTAATTTATTCTTTATATAAGCTTTTAAAAATGGAAGACTTAATTTAAAAGATTTTACTGAAATATAAAAAAAAAAAAAATATTAAATAAACTTAATAGCAAAATAAATTAAAATTGTTCAAGGTTGCTCAAATTGTTAATTTTTTTTTAAGCTCTTAAAGTTAGAAAGCTTAATTTTGAGAATATTTTTTATTACCTTTTTTTTAATTTATTACTTTTTTTTAAATAAATATCCCAATTAAATGTTCCAATTTGTTTATAATTGGAAAGCTTTTTTTAAATTTTTCTAAATTGGAAAGCTTATTAAAAAGCTCATAATATTAGGAAGACTAATTTAGTTTTTTTTTTTTTTTTTCTAAAATCTTTAAAAACAAGTATTTTTTTATTGCAAAAATAACAACAAAAAAACAGTTTTATTTAATTTATTCTTTATATAAATCTTTTAAAAATTGAAGACTTAAATTTAAAAGCTTTTACTTAAAATTAAAAAAAAATATAATAGCAAAATAAATTAAAATTGTTCAATGTTTTTCAAATTGTTCATTTTTTTAAAGCTTTAGAGAGCTCTTAAAGTCAGAAAGATTAATTTTGAGAATATTTTTGATTACTTTTTCTTTTTTTTTTTTTTTTTTTGAATTTATTACTTTTTTAAATAAATAACCCAATTAAATGTTCCAATTTGTTTATAATTGGAAAGCTTTGAAAGTTCTTAAAAATCGAAAATCTTATTTTTTTTAAAGCTTTTTCTTAAATATATAAAAAATTTTGTATTAATTTTATAAAAAGTGTACATTTTTGTTTATTTTTTATAATTTTAAAGCTTTCAAAAGCTTTTGAAATCGGATACATTACTTTTGCGTATTTTATTATTTAAATCTATAAAAAAAAAAGTAGATTCTTCTACAAAAGAAGCAAATTAAACGTTCTAATTTAGTTGATTTGAAAAGCTTTTAGCTCTTTATTTAAAAAAAAACTCAATCTAACTCTTTAATTGAAATTGATTTCATAATTTTAAATATTTTTTTAACAGCTTTCAAAATTAGATAAATTTTACATAAACTCTCTTGAAAAAATAAGATTATGTGATTGAAAACGTAGTTAAACGGAAACATTTTTTTGTTTTTCACCATAATTTTAATTTCCAAAGCTTTATTTTAAAGCTTTTGCTATTGCAAATATATTGTAAAAAAGTTTAAAAGCAGTTATAAAGATAAATTTGAAAGCTAACCTGTAAGAGATTTAGAAACATTGTATTTTAAACAGAAGCTATATTTTGGACAAAAAATCCTTTCATTAAACAAAAAACAACAATATTTAAAATAATTTAAAACTTTTTACAAAGCTTTTAGAAATATATCTATAAAACTACCAAATATATCTTTAGAACAAAGAAAAGACTTACCTAGATTTCTTAAAGCTTGTTTTAAGTAGCAATAATCCTTTAGGGGTTCATGATCTAAAATAAAAAAAGAAAAATATTAAAAACATAAGTTTATCATTTGAGGATTTTTAAATTAAACAAAACATTCAAAAAGCGTTTTTAAAATATACAAGTTTATTATTTGAATAAAAAAGCTTCTTGTAAAACAAATATGATTTATTTTCTAAGAACTTATTAGAGCTTTTATTAAACATACAAAATTGTAATTATTAATATAAAATCGTTAAAAGCTTATTATTAAAGTAAATATCTCTCACCAATTATTTCTTGTTAACAAGGCTTTCTTTTGAAAAACATTTTTAGCTGTTTATAATAAAAGCTTTCTGTATAAATTTATTTTATATTAAAAAAATGTATTTAGAATTTTTATTTTTTTATTATTTGTAGTATTTTTTATTTATTTATTGTAATTATTTATTTTAATTTGTTTTATGTTATTGTTTTGTTTTTTATTTTTTATTTCTCAACATATGCAGCTAGAAAGCCACAAAAAGCTTTTTATTAATAATTTCTCTTAATAAAATAAGAAAATTAATTTTAAAGTTTTTTTAAAGCTTTATAGCTACTTTTGTTATTACCATGCATGAAAGACTCCCATGTAGTTTTTTTATTTTATTTAGTCAATTCTGTGTCAACAGCACAATACAACTAATTTTTTAACATTTTAATTTAATAAATTTCTATATTTTTTCTCAACAAATAAAAAAATAGCTTATACCACTCACGTGGATAAACCCAATATAACATCAAATGCCAAACATCATGCACCTGAAGGTGGAACTTTTGAATTAACATGTGATGTTAAAACGGCCCATGATGTTAAATTCAAAATAGAATGGGTTTTACCCGAGGGTATGCAAAGGGATGAGGTAAGGTTTATAATATTATTTTCACTAATTTTTAAACATCTCAAAATTTTAATCTTTTATTTATTATCATTTTTAGAGCCGTATAACTGAGACTGGCTATTCCAATGTTAGAGTAACCGAGACCCATGTCTATAGCCGTAGTGTTTTGACGGTGAAAAATGCTAAAACTTCCGATTCAGGCCGTTATATTTGTAATGTTTCTGATCATGTTTCGAATAAAGCTAAAAGCTCTTATAATATGTTAATTGTGGGCAAAAATGAAAGCTATATTAAGATGCGTGAATCTAATGATTATTATACAATCAATGAGAAAGCTAATAAGACGGTACAGATGTCAGTACGCTATAGTGGTTATCCTTGGCCTACACTTAAATGGTATAATCCTAATGGTACCGAAATCTTTAAGAGTAATAAATTTGATATAACTACCGATGATGTTTCATCGACTCTTAAAATATTCAATACCCGTCTGTGGGATACCGGCACTTATGTTGTGGAGGCTACCAATACAGAGACTACACTGAGACGTGAATTTAATGTAACCATTGAAGATATACCCATAATTTCAATGGAAGATGTTTATGTGACGGCCGGTGAAAAAGCTCATGTTCAGTGTCGTGTACAATCGCATCAGAAAGCTTTAGTGACATGGGTATTTAATCCGTGCAGTATTGAACCAAGATGGCCATCGTGTTCGAATAAACTTATACAAGATTTTAATGTAAGTTAAATTTGGGGAATATTTTAATTGTATTGTAAAAAACTTAATAGAACACATCAATTTTGTCAAAAAATCATAGTTTTAAAGCCCGTTAAAAGCTTAATATTAAGGCCTGGTCATATAGTGCTTACATAGTGCTTACTTAAGTTGTGTTAAAAACTTAAGTGTTCTTTTTCTATCCCTTAAGTTTCTTAAAGTCTTCAAAAATATTTATCATGCTCTTAGCTTGATTTTGATAGCTTCTGCTTAAATTAAAAAAAAAAAAATTATGTTGATCTCATAAGTGCTCCGATATTTTTTAGTATATATTGTAAAGGCTGGTCCAACCAAAACGCACGATGTGAATTAAAAATAAAACAAAAAGTTTTCAGAAAATTATCTTAATATTTTTTTTTATTATGATAGAAGGATCTATGACAAATATATGTGACACAAAATATCGGCCAAATGGTCGCCGGTAGAATACCTTCATCCCATTTTCCATATTTTGAAAGACTCTGAGACATAATTCAATGTCTTTAATGTGCCGAATTATTTCATCCTTTAGATCTTGAATTGTGCTTGGCTTATTGACGTACACTTTTTGTTTTAAATATCCAACGGTGTCAAAACACATGATCGTGGCTTCTAATTAACATCGCCACGACGTGAGATAACATGACCGTGCGGCAAGTGGCACTATCCTGTTGGAACGACATATCGTCCAGGTCAATTCTGCTTGTTAACGAATCCACTGAGTGTGCCTCGTCGCTGAAGATGATTTTCTTTATGGTTGGACCTCCATTTAGAACTTTACTTTTGTTTAAATCTTATTTAAGAGTTATATTTTATTTTAAAAATCCAATTAATTTTAATTTAATTTGTTCATAAGTTTAATGTTTTTGAAAGCTCTCTAAGTAGTAAGGCTTTAATTGAAAAATGTTTTCTTACGTCTTTAAAAAATTTAGTTTTTTTACTGGAAATTTTTTTTTTTTTTTTTTTTTTTTTGTTTGTTTCAATATTTAGAAAAAAAGTTAATTTTTTCATAAAAAATTAGTTAATTTTAATTTAGTTTGCTCATAATTTTAAACCTTTTGAAGGCTCAGTAATCATGTTTTTAAAAAGAGTTGAATTTATTGTACAAATTGTAAAAATGCAATTAAATACTCAGATTTAATTTAATTTACTCATTAATTTTAAGCTTTTGAAAGCTTTTAAAATCTGAAAAATTAATTTTGAGACCTTTTGCTAAAAACTTTAAAGAAAATTAAATTATAGTATAAAGTTGAAATCTTTTAATTACTTAATTAAAAAAAAGCTTTTGAAAGCTCTAAAATCTGAAAAATTAATTTTAATAGTTTAGCTAAAATTTTTACAGAAAAGTCAGTTTTATTACAAAGTTAAAAGCTTTTATTCATTTAAAAAATATAAGCTTTTGAAAACCCTGGAAATCGAAAAGATTAATATTTGGAGTTTTTGGATTACATTTATAGAAAATTATATAATTAATTGTTAAGGCTCCAATAATTTTTAAGTTTCTGAAAGCTCTTTAAATTTAAAAAATTTATTTTGAGAACTTTTACTAAAAAAAAGGAAATACATTTTATTATAAAAACTCAATTTTACCCTGCGATTTCATTTAAATTATTAATAATTTTAAAGATTTTAAAAGCTCTTAAAAGTGGAAAGCTTAATTTTAATAGCTTTTGCTATAAAACGAAACTCTTTAATTTTTTTTTTTTTCTTTTGTTTATTTCTTATACTTTTAAAACTTTTAAAATCTGAGATTAATTTTAAGAGCTTTTGCTAAAATTCCCAGAAAAATACTAATTTTATAATAAATTTTGCTAGAAAGAGCTTAGCACTTGTCTTAAACGTAAAAAGTAAAATTTTATTAATAAACAAAATTGTATCTCCTTAAGCTCAATAATTCATTTGTTAATTTGTTTTATAATTTAAAAGATCTTAAATGAACAGTATGTATTAAAGATGTTTTGCAATAAATTTGAGTTTTTTTTTAATATCTAGAAAAGCTTTAAAGCATTTTTTAAGAAAATAGTTTTAAAAACTAAGAACAAATTTACTTTGTATAGCTTCTTCAGAAAAAAAAAAATGTCTAGCTTTTAGAGAAAAGCTCTATTAAAGCCTGCTGTATCCAAAATATTAAAGCTCTTGAAATCGAAAAGTTTAATTGAAAGTTTGAATCTGAAAAGTCTATTACAAAAAATTTATATTTTATTTTTATAATTTAAATACTTTTAAACGAAAGCTCTTTCTTTTAAGAGCTTTTAAAATAAAACATATCATTGTTTTAATTCATAATTAAATATTATATCTTAGGAAACCACTTCATCAAATGGTGCCACACCTCTAGAATATATTTACGATTTATATTTTGAACCGAAATCACCTGGTATAATACATTGTGCAGCTTTGAATAAAATCGGTAAAACTATGGGCAAAAGTCATGTCTTAATTCGTGACATTGACAACAACATGACCATTTATGGTGTGAAAGATCATGATATTATTGCATTAGGCGATACGGTCAACATAACATGTGCTGCCTTGGCCTATTATTATTCGGGTGATATTAATTGGTACGATAGTAAAGGCAATCTAATTGAAAAATCTAAAGGTATATTTTAAAGAAAAGCTTTAAAGAAATAAATGTTAATCAATCATGAAATTCTTTATTTTAAGATAATAATATTAATATAACCACATCCGCAACTCCATATTCATATCAAAAATCTTTAATATTTAAAAAGATAAAAGATTCAGATCAGGGAGAATATGAATGTCGGGCTAGAGCTATACATGATGACAGCACAGAATCAGCGTTCTTTAACATTATCACACATGGTAAGTGAGAAAGAAAATTGAAGAATTCTCCGCGACCATTTATTATTATTAATTTTTCTCTCATTATTTCTTTTAGAACCATCTTCACCTCGTATTGTCAAAACCAATTTGGGTAATGGCAATAAATTGGAAAGAAAACTAGGTGATTCAGTAGAATTAATATGTGAATCAGAGGCAATACCGAAAGCATCAGTTGTATGGTTTAAAAATGATGAGGCCATAGAAACTAATGATACCACTAATCAAGATGTACTCTTAATACCCTACCTTAAGCCAGAGGATGAAGGAAAATACAAATGTGTTGTTTCCAATAGATTAGGATCAGTAGAAGAAACTGTTGACATAAAAATAACGAGTAAGTTTAGCTAAGACTGCTCCTTTCAAAGCTTTTTATTTAATTCACCTTTCATTGTTCTTCTAGATATGCCTGGTATCAAATATGGATGGATAGCCGGTATTATAGCTTTACTTTTAATATTAATCGGTTTGGTTATCTATTTGTATATACGCGTTAAACGTGAACGTAAACTTTTACGTGAACTTAAAGCGGCCGGTTTGGCAAACTTTGAAGAAGGTGCTGTAGAGCATATTAATCCTGCCTTAACTTTAGATGAACAAGCTGATTTGTTGCCTTATGATCGTGGTTTTGAATTTCCTCGTGAAAAACTTAAGCTGGGAAAGCAATTGGGTGCTGGTGCATTTGGTGTGGTACTTAAAGCTCATGCTGAGGGTATAAAACCAGAGGAGAAAGAAAGTGTTGTAGCTGTGAAAATGGTTAAACGTCAGGCGAATAATGAAGTTATGCGTGCTTTGGTGTCGGAATTGAAGATAATGGTACATTTGGGTCAGCATTTGAATGTGGTGAATTTATTGGGAGCGGTTACGAAAAATATAGCAAAACGTAAGTGGACATTTAAAAAAATGAAAGAGTGTTGGTAACTTGTTTGAAAGGATATTTTAATTATTGTTCAAAAAAAGCTTTTTGTAAGTTTTTCAAAAAGAAAAAATTATTTATTGGAATTATTTGTGACCTTTTTAAGCAGAAAAATTTAAAAATTATTTAAAAAAGCTTTTGAAAGGTTTCTTTAAAATAAACTTTTGAAATATTTTTATTAAAATTGTTTAGTTCAGGGTTTAATTTAGGGTTTCTTTTAAAAAATCTTTTAAAAACTTATTCTAAGAAGAAAGGTTTTCTACGAAAACTGTAATGACAGTTTTTAAGGAAGGCTTTGTAAAACTTGATGAAATGTAAAAAAAATATATTTTCTTTTTTAGGTTTCTTAGAAAAAAATACAAAATCTCTATAATCTATAAAATCGATATAAAAAAGTTTATACTTTTATAGCTTTTTTAAAGAAAAGCTTTTTATAGCTATTTCTAAAAAAAAAAATTTTATAGCTTTTTTTGAAAAACAAATTTGTATTATTTAAAAAAATATATACAGTTAGGGACAAAACTATTTGTACACCCATGCATTTCGTATATCTTCAATAATTTATAAAGAATAAAAAATTATTATATGTAGTTTTAATTCAGGTCCATTTTTATTGAATTATTTGATAAAAAATAAATTAATATAGTATAACACATTGTTAAAAAAAAGTACAATTTAAGTAAAAATCTTTGGGACAAAAGTATTTGTACATCAGTACTTTGTACAATTATTTGTACGTTGGACTCTTGTATGATGATTTTTTTAAATACCGTTATATTTTCTTCGTTAATCGAGTTTTATTTTACAAAATAAGAAGTTGATTTTAACGTTTTGAATAATAAGCACATCAAAAATGGGAAAGCGAAAAGAGTTGAGTTTGGATATTAAAAATTTAATTATTGATGAACATAAAAAAGGAAAATCTCTCCGGAATATAAGTAATTTAGTAAATTTGCAACATTCCACAGTACAATACATTGTAAACAAGTATAAAAACAGCGGATCTGTTGAAAATGTGCGTGAAGGTATACGAAATATATGAGGTGTACAAATAGTTTTGTCCCTAACTGTATATAGCATTTTTTTTTTAACTATTTTAGAAAACTTTTGAAAGTTTTTTAAGAAATATTTGTTCTAAAAAAGTTTTATTAAAAAAGACCTGTAAAAAAACTTCATAGCATTCTCTAAATAATGTTTTTTTTATAGTATTTTCTAAGAAAAGAGAAGGTTTTTGATTTTTTTTTTTTTAAGTATTATTTTCTTTTAAGTTGATGAGCTTTTTGGTGTTTTTTTTTTTATTTATTATTTTTTTTTTTTTTTTCAAGTCCAAAAATTTTTAGATCATTAAACTTTTTTTAAAGCTTTTTATTGAACTTCTTCTAAAAAAAGCTTTCTTAAAAAGAAATAATTTATTTTTGAAAGAAATGCTTTTTAGCTTTTTTTAGGAAAAGCTTTTTATAGCTTTTGCAAAGAAAAGCTTTTTATAGCTTTTACTAAGAAGGGCTTTTTATAGCCTTTTTCTAAGAAGCTTTAAAAAAATATAGCATTTTTTGAATATTTTAAGAAAGCTTTTGAAAGTTTTTTAAAAAATATTTGTTCTGAAAAAGCTCTTCATAAAAAAGATCATAGCTTTTTCTAATGAATGTTTTTTAAAGATTTTCTAAGTTAAGCTTTATAATTTTTTCTCTTTAAAAAAATTTGATGAACTTTTTGTCCACAAATTTGCAGATCTTAAAATTTTTTCTTGAAACACCTTTTTAATATGTAATATGAAAAAAGAAAATACTTTAAAATAATATTTTAAGCTTTTGCTTAGGAAAACATAAAAAAAATCTGTAAAAACATCCCTTAAGCTTTATTTGAAAAAAGCTAGCTATAGCTTTATCTAAAATAGTTTTAATCTCATTATTTTTTAAGAAATAAAACTTTTTTTTCTAAAAGCTTTTTTAATGTTGTATATACACTTTCTTAAACAACCTATATATCTTGTTCTTAAAAAATATGTTAAAGCCTATTCTTTACAAATTACTTTACTCAAGATTTTCGTGAAACAAGTTGATAAAGCTTTCTTTTAAGATATTATAGATCGTTTAATAAAAGAGACTGTAAAATGTTTTCTTAAATTTATTTTTGGAGTTTTTCTTAATAAAAGCTTTTTAAAATTTTTGGATGTAGAATTTTTTGAAGTATTTTCCAAATGAAAATACACGTTTAGAAGTTTTTCTATAGAAGTTTTAAATATGTTTTTTGTAGAACAAGCTTTTTGAAGCTTAAGCTCTTTAAGAAAGCATTTTTAAATTTATGAAACTTTAAATATTAATCTAGACAAAGCTTTTAACGTTGTTACTATTAAATATAATTTGAAAAATTATTTAAAGATTTTAATTGAAATTAACTAATAAATTTCAATTTATGATTTTTTTATATTTTTCTTTTAGGTGAATTAATGGTTATTGTTGAATATTGCCGCTATGGTAATGTCCAAAATTTCTTAATGCGTAATCGTAAACGTTTTATCAATCAAATTAATCCAAATACTGGAAAAATCGATCCCTCCATCATGACTCAAAGGTTTTCAGATAATTTTGAATTAAACCGGTAAGTTTTTGTTTTTTTAAATATTGTAATTTTGTTGGTTAAATCATATAACTAATATTTTTTGTTATGATAACATTTAACTGTAGTTTGAAAATTACATTAAATTCTTATCATTTTTATATCATATAACACAAAATTAAAACTAAAATGACTGCTTAATGACTGCATGATGAAATTTTATGGATTTTTACTTACTAACAACTAATTGGTTTTTCAAATTAATAAAAAAATCAAAAGCTTTAAAAATAATTTGGGTACATTACAAATTACAGTCATTTTAGCTTTAAAAATATCCTATATTATACATTCAAGTTTGTTTATTAATTTTGCATTTTTATTATATTGTTTGTTAATTTTGTTTGTTATTTTATTAATTTACGCTTTTTATTTTAATTTTTTTCTTTTTCTTTTCATTTTATATTTGAATGCATTTAACATTGTTTAAAATCCTTTAAAATTATTCACATCCCTTATCCTTTACTAACAAATATTTAAATTGGTTTTGTTTATAACTTGAAAAATTCTAACCTCAAAATATTTTTTTAATTATATTTTCTCTCCTCTCCCCATAAATTAATGTTGTTTAATGTGTGTATTAAAAAATAAAAATAAATCCTACTATTTAATAATCATATTACGGGGTCTTGTGGTGTCTTGTTGGATGTTATGTGGTGGTATTAATAAATAATATAAAATAAATGTTTGTACCCTGAAAATCTAAAAACCATGGTGTATGGGCACGTCTAAAACCAAATAAATCCTAACCTCAATATGTAAAAATCAAATAAATAAATAAAAACAAAATAACAGTGATGGTCTTAAATATGTTAATTTGTCATTCTCCAAACATCAATATATCAATCATATGAATAATATCAACAATATGAACACCTATTATTCCATGAACAATCGTAGCAATTCGGATAATGATCCTAGATCGGGCACTAGAGCTGGACGTCCTAATTCTACAGGTTATATAACACAATCAGAATTATATGAGGGTCAAGTGAATACATGTGCCACAGAGCAGACAGTGATGACAACAGTACCAGAAGGTAAGATATTTTATCGAAATTTTGCACTAAATTATAAAATTATACGCCAAATTCTATACTAAATTAAATATTATTCGAGTTTATCAAAATTATATCTTAAATAGAAAATATTTCGAAATGTAGTAATAAAAAAAAACACTATATACATCTGAATGCGTATAGATCAGCTTAAATCGAAGGACTTGATATTGTCCTATAATAGCTTTAATTAAAACTTTTACATATATAATCCGAGGATAGTTTAACTAAATCTTTCCGGTGAGCTTTAATCGTAGCTTTTGTAATATCTAATTTGTAATCCCTTTAATCATAGATTTTCTTATAGACTTTTGTTAGCTTAAACCAAAGAGTAACAAGAGACGAAACTAATTGTCAATAAACCTAACTCATGCAACAACAAAATACATATAATCAAATACATTTTGTTGTTGCCAAAAGAAAATAAAAACACATTTTTGTTTACAAAACAACAATTTTGTTTAAATGTCAATCGAGAATTTCGTCTCTATATGCCACTCTATGGCTTAAACCCTATAATTCATATGAATACACGATGATATTTATAGCATGAAATATACGATACTTGTTAGTCATTTCACTATATTTGAGAATTAGAGGTTTTATAGTAAATCAAAAACTACAAATCGGAAATGAAGAGGGATCAAACTGAGTCATTGGTAATATTTGGACCCTGCTTCACTCATTATAGCCCAAAACTAGTACCTCATCATGCCAGGGTCCTAAAATACTTGGTTTTAATTTCAGATTTTCACCAAATCTTGGTACATTCGCTGTCCCTTCTCGTCACTTGTCACACTTAATTTGCGAAACAGAGAAACCGAGATAATAAGAACAGTAACCTTTGAATATGTTGACATCTATATGCCCAATAGTAAAAAATGCTATAATTTTAAATTAAATGCGGTCAAATTGCTTTAGACCAGTGATCCCCACACTTATACATTCACATTTTGTTAATGTGTGTTCTGTATAACTCTGTATATATTTTATACACCAAAAAAATATCTTCTTTTTCATAGTAAAATGTTTTATAATAAAATTAAAATAAAAAAATAAAAAAATATAGATCTTCATTTTAACGACATTAACTGAGCTATGCCGTTAATAGCAGTGCATTCATCTAAACAAATAGAAAAATATTTGCAATTAAGAATCCTTTTCTCAATATTTGAATAGGTGAATGCACTGATATGTTCGGTCCTAGTAATTGTGTTTGACGATAAGGGAATATCATTTATCATATCTCTTACATCTTCCGTTTCTTCACCAAAACATCTTAATACGTCGTTGCTTAATTCCTTAAAAAACTCACCATCCTCGAAAGGACGGCATCGTTTTGCAAGTGAGGCAGCAACTACATATGATGCTTTAGTTTTTAAGCAACGTGCATGTTTACCTTCAGAATTTTTATCAAATTTTACTTCAGATAAATTTTCGGTTTTTTGATAATTTAATACCATATTTTCAAAAAATCTTTTTTTTAGCTGAAGCAACAACTTTTCTTTTTCATCAACAGTAATACTTTCGTATTCACTGTGATATGACCTGAAATGCCTTTGTAAATAAAATTTATTGGCTCTTGACAACGTACGTTGACATACCAAACATTCAGGTTTACCAAAATAATTTTCGGCAAACAAGAACTCATTCTTCCAGATTACATTAAACATTTTTTTGTGATTGTATATCAAGCAACAAGCGATAACACAACCTGCTTTGTTGAATGCTAGTGCTAGACTGAATTGATTTGTGTTTTTTTTATTCATATCAAGAGAATAACACAAGAGAAAAAACGCACGCGTGCTTTGGTTTTGGGGAACACTGCTTTAGACTTAAAAATTAAATTTTAAGTATATTTTTAAGAAATAATGTTAATATTTGGACCTAAATTAAACATAAACGATTAGAAATAATTACAGTGATACATTATAGATTTGCTTTAAAATCAGGAAATTAAAAATACTCCCACTAAAAAAATATATTGACTTTTTTCATTCAAATAAATACTCTGTCGTTATAAGAGGCGCCCGTCAGAAAATACTTTTTGTTTGTTTACCCAACATACATTTAGCTTAATCCAAGCTTAACGATTTGAGAATTTTACAAACAAATTTTGGAAAATTGACAAAATTTGAAGAGGGCTTGTGGGGAGGCCGTTGCACCACAAGTTGCAGAATTACTTAAAAAAACGTTTTGGAACCACTGTGTATCGTCTCTCTCGATAGATATTATTAGTTAGCATGACTTGAAATTATGCATTACGTTTTCTACAGGTGCTCCTGCGATAAAGAGCAAGAGTAGTTTCTCACTCAACTTCCTTACTCATGTCAGGCTCTTTCGGAGGTAAGGAGACATTTACTAGATTTACTAGATTAAAGGGTGTCGTAACAGAATCTGAAATTATCTTTATAATAAATAATCAGAAATTTGTTGATGGAAGTTTTGTCCTTTCACTCGCCTGACATCCACATCCGTGTTTAAATAATATTTACCAGGATATTGATATTTTTTTATAAATATTGTAATGAAACCAAAATTTGAAAAGCTATACAGTCAATCAAATATAAGCAATATGATAAAACAAAATATGGTCATTCGAACAAAATATGGTCCTTCAATATTTGCTGAAAAAAGTGCTGGCTATATTATGACCTTATTCCTGTAAATAATGTAAACAACTATTTGAACATTGGTAATTGCAGAGCTGACACTATCATTGAAAAATAATTATTTCAAATTAATAGAAATTTGTCATTTTTAAAAGATATCTTAAAATTGTCAATTGTCTGCAGTAAAGAAGATATAGAAAATCATTGTCATGAATTATGATTATGATCACTAACAAATTTGTTATGTTGTATAAGAAACTATTAATATTTATTAAACTTTTTCCTCTGCTCTTTAAATACATATCTTAAGGAGTTGTTAAGGAAACAGGTAACTTTATATATATTATATTGACAAAGAAATATAATTTCTTTATTTAAAACTAATTAATTTATTTATCTTTTTACCCACAGATGACGACAACATTATGTCCAATAATTCCGTACAACCAGCTTGGCGTTCAAATTATAAACCCGATTCCACGGAAGCCATGGCAGTCACTACTACTGATCTCATCAGCTGGGCATTCCAAGTTGCCTGTGGCATGGAATATCTTTCGTCCAAAAAAGTTTTACATGGTGATTTAGCCGCTCGTAATATTCTTTTGTGTGAAGATAATATTGTGAAAATTTGTGATTTTGGTTTGGCACGTTCCATGTATAAGAGTGATAATTACAAGAAACAGGGTGATGCTCCTTTGCCTATTAAATGGTTGGCATTGGAATCTTTAAGTGATCATATATTCAGTACTTATACTGATGTTTGGTCATATGGAATTGTTTTGTGGGAATTGTTTTCATTGGCTAAAGTACCATATCCAGAGATTGATGCCAATCAGAGTTTGTATTTGAAATTGAAAGATGGTTATCGTATGGAAAAACCACCATATGCTAATGATGATTTATATGACATAATGTTGGAATGTTGGAGTACGAATCCGGAGAGACGGCCATTGTTTAATGTGTTGAAGGAAAGATTTGCCATAATGTTGGGCGAAGAGGTGACAAATGTAAGTAGTAGAAGCAAATAAAATAAATGAAAAGCTTAATCATACATATGAGCTTTTTGCATACTGATTTTTAATTTTTAAAGAAGTGTAATTAATTGGTTTAGACCAATTTTTAAAGCTGTTGAAGCTTTTAATTTTTTTTACAAAACAGAGTTTACACAGATTTTAAAAGCAGTAGGCTTTAGTCTTTATCTTTTTCCAGAATTATAGTTCAGAAAAAACAATTTTATATAAAAAAGTTTGAGCCGACTTTTTGAACTATAAAATCTTATATTTTTGACTTTTTGATGCTTTTTTTTTTTTTTTGAAAGCTTTTAAGAGGAAAAAGAGTATAGGGAAAACTATTTTGTACATAAATAAACTTTGGATAGATTTTGTAAGCTCTGAAAGCTTGTAGTTTTTAGCAACTTTATTCTCAAACTTTTCTTGAAAGCTGAGTTGTATAATTCTTAAAAGCTTTGAATACTTTTAATTTTAGTCATATTTAAAGCCGTATTCAAAAAAATTAATGTAGGTTTGATAACGAGTCACTAACTTTTTCTTATGGAAATTTACATACAAAAAGTTAGTAACTCGTTATCAAGCATACATTATTTTTTTGTGAATACGGCTGTTAGTCTTTAACTTCTTTACAGAAGCTTTAAGAAATAAAAGTTTATATGGAAAACCATTTTATGTAAAAATATAATTTACACAGATTTTTACAGCTCTAAAAGCTTTTAATATTTGGGCTACTTTATACTTAAGCTTGTTCCATGGAAGCTTTTTCCATTAAAGCTTAAAAGAAAAAATTTATGGAGAAAATTATTTTATACAAAAATTAAGTTTAGACTTGTTTTTAATGTTCCAAAAGCTTTTAATTTCTGCTATATATTCTTAAACTTTTATGTAAAAGCTTTTAAGGGAATATTTCTAAATGGATCAACAATTTTATATGAATATATAGTTTAGACAGAATTTTCAAATCTAATAGCTTTAAACTTTGGAAACAATTATTTTTAAGCTTATCTGTGAAAGCTTTTAAGAGAAAAAAGTTTATAGAGAAAACCATTTTACACATACAGTATCGGTCATCTAATTAGCCCACCCAACCAGAATTTTTTTTTGGACTTAATTTACTTTTTCTTGAAAAAAGTTTTTAGTTGTTTTATTAATTCAATATATTGACCATTATGTACTTAATACATTGCAGCCAAAACTTGGATTAATAAACTAACACTTTACGCAAAAACATTGTTTTATTAAATATTCCTATAAAAATCAAAGACAGCTAATTAGCCCACTTACACTATTTATTACGAAAAATCAAAGCAAGCTTTGAAAAAAAGTAATTTTTCATATGGATTACAATTTAAAAATAGAAGAACTGCAATTTTCGTAAAAAATTTCATATCCAAATTGGTTAAAACGCCTTATATTTCAAATATTCGACATTTAATAAAAATCGCGAAAAATGTAAATTAAAATATTATGAAATTTTATAGAAACCTTGATAGTCCTTTAATTATGGTAAACAATCATCTGTAACATCGAAAGCAATACAAAATGTTTAAATTCGTTAACTAAAATTACGGTTTGAGTTACTCCGCGAATTTAGATGATCAAATAATCAGCATTTAAGTAAGAAAAATCTTTTCCAAAAGAAAAATAAAAGTTGAGAAATCATTTTAAAATTGATAAACTATCTAATAATATTTAATAGATATTATATCGATACTATCTAGTGCAAACAATTGCTGGTAGTTGGTAATATGCGATGTATTAAAAAGTTTTATTAGTATTCTAGTTAAAAAGAAAGTGTAAAATCTTACCTTAACATTGCAAAATTGAAAATAACTTTGATTAAATCATTCGTCTAGGTAACTTATTGACAAATATTTTATGCATCTCATCCAAGCGGTTTCTTTAGATAAAATTCTTTGTATTTTTGTTTACTGATATAAAGAACTTACTTTCTATTTTGAAACATCTATACTTATGATGCTTTTTATACTATATAGTATAACATTTGGCAATTGGTTTTAGTTTTAGTAGATACTTAAGTACATTTTAAAGCGTTTTTTATTCGCCATAAATCTTTTAAGTCAGAGTTTCATTGCGAAATTTATGATTTTTCTATTTTTGAAATTCGCAATTTAACTAAGTTTTTCATTTCTTTGCACAGCGCTGAGGTTTTTGAATGATTCATGGTACTTTGGAGGATTATTGACGATAATGTAATGATTATCAAACCTTTCTAACCAATTTTCTTAATGGATTTAATCGATTTTGACCACTTTGTATGTGTTGTCGAATATTAGTATTTTAATGGATGTTTCCATGAAATCTTCCCACGAAAATTATCTTAAATTAATTAAAATTACTTTATACTTAGAATTTTATATTATAACATAATTTTTTTCAGAGCTTACTTAGATTTTTCGTAATAAATAGTGCAAGTGGGCTAATTAGCTGTCTTTGATTTTTATAGGAATATTTAATAAAACAATGTTTTTGCGTGAAGTGTTTATTAATCCAAGTTTTGGCTGCAACGTATTAAGTACATAATGGTCAATATATTGAATTAATAAAATAACTAAAAACTTTTTTCAAGAAAAAGTAAATTAAGTCCAAAAAAAATTCTGGTTGGGTGGGCTAATTTGGTGACCGATACTGTAAATGAAAATTAAGCACTAAAAGATTTTATTTTTGGACAACATTTATTTAAAAAAAAAAATTGCAAACTTATTCGTTAAAGCTTTTAAAGAGAAAATATTCTGCATTGCAAACTTTTTCCTATACAGGATTTTTTAGGAAAAAACAATATGAAAAAATTATTTTCTACAAAACTTGATTGATTTGGACTGATTTTCAAAACTCTAAAAGCTGTTAATTTTGGACATCTTCAGTTTTAAACTATTTCGTAAAAATTAAGCGAAAAAAATTTATGGAGAAAAATATTTTATGCACAATTCAAAATTGCACTAATTTTTAATGCTTTAAGCTTTTAATTTTGAGTCAACTTTAGTCTTAAAACTTGTTTTAAAAGCTTTGATGAATAATAATTTACAGCGAAAACGAATTCAACAATTAAGTTTCTCTAAAAACTTCTACTTTTGCCCAACTTTATTCTTAAGCTTTTTTCGTAAAAGCTTTTAAGGGAAAAAGGTTTATAGGAAAAATATTTTCCTATAGAAATTAAATTTGGAGAAATTTTTTAAACTTTAAATGCTATTAATTCTGTGTAAATTTAGTTTTAAACTTTTTTTATAAAAGCTTTAAAGAGAAAAAAGTTTATGGAGAAAACTTTTTATACATAAATAATGTTAGGAGATATATTTTAAGCTCTAGAAGCTTTAAATTTTTTGGCAGCTGTTTTAAACTTTTCATAAAAGCTTTGAATAAAAATTGTTTATAAAGAAAATAAATTTATTCAAATCGATTTGCATCGATTTTTTAAAGCTTGACTTTTTTAATTGCAATTATTTTACTGTGAAAAGCTTTTATTTTTGGCTTCTTTTAATTTGAATTTTTATTGTTCAAGCTTTTATTATTTTTTTTAAGCTTATTATTATTTCTTACTTATATATTTTTTACAATTTTTCTTAATTTATATTTTAGCATTATGTGGATTTAAATGAACCCTACTTAAGAGTCAATACCGAATATATGAAGCGTAATCAAACAGATTACTTATCTTTAATGGGTTCACCCGATGAAATGGCACCACCCCCACCCAGATATGTTAATGGTCATATATTACCCGAAATACGTACGTATTATATTCCAAAGCTTCTACTAACTCTTTAAAAATAAAAAATAAAAAACATTTAAATTTCACTTTAACTCCATATTAACGTATTTATCTGTGATATTCTTGTTTCTAATCTATTTCCATATACAAAATACAAAATACATTTTTTATGCACTCCTCCTCCACATATACACAAAACAAACTCTGCCACACTACATTGCTTCACCCATATGCTACATGCCTTTTTGCACTCTCCATCTTCTTCTTCAAAAAAACCCCATCCAACATTTGTACAAACTAAACTCCAGGCATAGATTTATCAACTGATGATTATCTAACCATGAGTCCTAATGGTGATGGAGTCATATTCTCACCAACTCGTCCTAAAGATTCACCTAAAACTTTGGAAGATAATGATGATGATCAACCACCAAATATTTCCGCTACTTCTTTTAATTTCCCAGATACAGCTGCAGCCCAACATTCCCCCACAATAATCAATAATCTGGATAGTCCAGTCAATAAGCCACCACGCAACAAAAAAGAAGGCATAGAACCTTTACCCGAAGAAATACCCATGCTGCATAATGCCCACAATTCAGAAGATAGTCCCGAACAGCCTAGAAAATATACTCAAATGCTGCAACAAACAAGAAATGTTCCCACACCATCACCGAGACATCATGTGGCGGAGACTAAGCTGCAGGGTGAAAATGGTGAGAATTATGTGAATATTAAATCACCAAAAAAAATTATTAATAATAATGGTTCGAAGGCACCGGAAGCATTCTCAAATCCAAGTTATCAGATACTCAAGACTGGTAGTAGTGGAGAAGCGAAATAATACGAATAGGAAAAATTAAGAAGCAGTGAGATGGAGAGAATATGAATTTCTTGTGCTCTTACATGCTTTGAGTAATGTTTAGTACTTTTTAAGTTGTAATATATTGAAATAATTTATATACAAATTTGTTTTTAGAATTGAAATTAAATTAAAAAAAAACATATATATCTTACTTATAATAAAGCATCACCTAGTGATGTATTAATTTATGGACATATTTTAACAATTAAGCTTTTTTCATTAAACAAAAACGCTTTCACATGTTTATATTCACTAGCAAACGATGAGAGAATAAAAGGTGCTTTTAGAGAACATAAACATTAAATTTGGTGAAGCAGTTAACTTTTAAGAAATATTGGGTTTCAGGTCGTAAAGAAAAAATATAGAAAAAAGAGCTTTTGTTAAAACTGTAGAAAAAAGTATGCTTTTGAAAAAGTTTTGCTTAAATTTGTATTAAAATGTTGTGGTTATATGGAAAAATAAACAAAATTGAAGCTTTTCAAAAAGCTGTACTTTGAATTTAATAAAACAAGCAGCTTTTTATAAAGCGTTTGCCTTGAAAAATAAAACACATTCATATTTTTATATTCACTATTCAGAATAGAAAAATAAAAATGAGCTTTTAAAGAACATTTTCATTTAATTAGGTGAAAGAGGAAAATGGAAGCTTATAAAAGAGCCTTTGGTATAAAAGTATAAAGCAATTACCGTTTAGAAAACTTTAGCTTAATAAAATGTTCTAGTTATATGAGAATATTAACGAAATAGAAGCTATTCAAAAATCTGTACTTTAAATTTAATAAAATAAGATTTTTTTATGTAACAAGGTCTTCTGAAGTTTTGTCTTTAAACAAAAAATTAAAACATGTTCACATTTTTATATTCACTAGGCAGAGATGAGAGAAAAAAAAGAGAAGAAAAAACATTTTCATTTCATTAAATGAGACAGTCAGCTTTTATGGAATACTGGTTTTGTGAACATAAAAAATAGGAAAAAGAAAGCTTTTGAAAAAGCTTTTTTAACTGTATAAATCCGTTAGCTTTATATTTTTTCTAAAATTATCAGATCATATACAAAAATATACGAAAAATAAGCTGTACTTTAAATTTAAGGCAACAATAATCTTTTCATAAATGTTGACTTTATTATACAATAAGCTCTTGCTAAATTTCGAAAGCTTTAAAGACCAAATTCCTCTTAAAAGCTTAAAAACAAGTACAGCTATCATTCTTGTAGTTTTAAAACTTCTTAAGACAGCTTAAAAGTTTATACATATAAGCTTTCAATACAATTTAAGTTCTTTGAACTTAAATTAATTACAATGTCTCACTTCGCTTTGAAAAGCAAACATGACTTGAAGTAAATTCGATACACTCTCTAAAAGATTAATTAAATTTCAAAGCTTATTTTTTCCAAAAGCTCTTTTAGAACCCATCAAACCTTATATCTGTTTAAAATTATTTTTAAACATCCATTTAGTCCTCCAAAAACCCAAATCAAAAGATTTTAAACAATCTCTGCCGCCTAAATATCAAACAATCTTACTTTCTCTCATCTTTCGCTCAAGTGCCACTAATTTAAGCTTTTTTTCTTAACCACAAAAAAAACATTTGTTTTTAATCTTTCTGTTGCATTTAAGTTTTTTATCGTTATTTATTTAAAAAAAAGGCATTTTAAAATAATTAAAAATTTATTTTTTATATAAATAATTTCTTTAATGTTTAACTTAAAGTTTTAACTTTAAAATTAACATAAAAAAATAAAATAATAAAACAATAAAATATATTTTTTGTTAAAAAATAATCACCATAAAAGCCTCACTTTTTTTATAAAAAATTAATTAAATAAAAAATAAATATCATTATTGCAAAAAATAATAAAGTTTATTTCATTTGTGTGTAATTTAGTGTATTTTCCTCTTCCCCCTTATATTTTATTTAGCTTTAAATATTGTACGTTTTTACCATTAAGTATTTTTTTAAATAAAATAAAACAAAAGCGTTTATAATTTACTAAACGATACTACTATTTTTGAAATCTTTTTAGAAGAAAACAAATTAAAAACTAATAAATTTAATTTAAAAAAATGTTATAGAATTTTAAATTTTAACCTGAAATATACATACATATAAAATATACAAAATATTGCTTATATACACAGATCTTAAGAGAATTAAAAAAACAAAAGAGTTAAATTAAAAAAATTGTAAATTTATATTTTTTAAAGCTAACTTTTGTCCTATAAGTTTTATTATATTGATGATATAAGAATATTTAATTGTAAAATAAAATAAATTTTGTTAAAAAATATATAACTTGCTTTAAATAATTATTTGGGAAGTGTTTTTTAAAAACTACACTTAAAATAAAAATTATTGTTTTCCCCCAAAAAATAACACAAATTTTTAAACAGACTATACTCCAGAAAAATGAAGAAGAAAAATGGCTTAAGATAAGCTATATTTGTGATCACTTCGATTCCTGAGCAAAAATCGATTTTTTATAAGAAAATTTTAAAAAATCCTTAATAACTCGCTAAATAATCATTTAATTGAAAAAATAAGCTTCATCTGTGATCACTTCGATTTTTGACGAAAAATCGATGCTTTAAATTGAGAAAATAAGCTTCATATGTGATCACTTTGATTTTTGACCACAAATCGATTTTTTATATGAAAATTTAGAAAAATCCTTTAATCCTAAAAACTCGCTAAATAAGCGTTTAATTGAGAAAATAAGCTTCATTTGTGTTCACTTTGGTTTTTGACTAAAAATCGATTTTTTATATGAAAATTTTAAAAAATCTTTAAATCCTTAATAACACGCTAAATAAGCGTTTAATTGAGAAAATAAGCTTCATCTGTGATCACTTCGATTATTGACCAAAAATCGATTTTTTATATGTAAACTTTAAAAAAATCTTTCAATCCTTAAGAAAATAAGCTTCATCTGTGATCATTTTGATTTTTGACCAAAAATCGATTTTTTGTATGTAAATTTTAAAAAATCCTTTAATCCTTAATAACTCGCTAAATAAGCGTTTAATTGAGAAAATAAGCTTCATCTGTGATCACTTCGATTATTGACCAAAAATCGATTTTTTATATGTAAACTTTAAAAAAATCTTTCAATCCTTAAGAAAATAAGCTTCATCTGTGATCATTTTGATTTTTGACCAAAAATCGATTTTTTGTATGTAAATTTTAAAAAATCCTTTAATCCTTAATAACTCGCTAAATAAGCGTTTAATTGAGAAAATAAGCTTCATCTGTGATCACTTCGATTCTTGACCAAAAATCGACTTTTTATATGAAAATTTTAAAAAATCCTTTAATCCTTAATAACTCGCTAAATAAGCGTTTAATTAAGAAAATAAGTGTCATCTGTGATCACTTTGATTTTTATCGATCGACTATTGACTAAAAATCGATTTTTTATATAAAAATTTTAAAAAAATTTTATATTTTTTTATTTTCGCTAAATAAGCGTTTAATTGAGAAAATAAGCTTCATCTGTGATCACTTCGATTCTTGACCAAAAATCGATTTTTTATATGAAAATTTCAAAAAAATCCTTTAATCCTTAATAACTCGCTAAATAAGCGTTTAATTGAGAAAATAAGCTTCATCTGTAATCACTTCGATTTTTTACAAAAAATCGATTTTTTATATGAAAATTTTAAAAAATCCTTTAATCCTTAATAACTCGCTAAATAAGCGTTTAATTGAGAAAATAAGCTTCATCTGTGATCACTTCAATTTTTGACCAAAAATCGATTTTTTTTATGAAAATTTAAAAAAATCTCATAATCCTTAATAACTCGCTAAATAAGCGTTTAATTGAGAAAACAAGCTTCATCTTTGATCACTTTGATTTTTGACCAAAAATCGATTATTTGTATGAAAATTGAAAGAAATCATTTAATCCTTAATAACTCGCTAAATAAGCGTTTAATTGAGAAAATAAGCGTCATCTGTGATCACATAGATTCTTAACCAAAAATCGATTTTTTATATGAAAATTTTAAAAAATCCTTTAATCCTTAATAACTCGCTAAATAAGCGTTTAATTGAGAAAATAAGCTTCATCTGTGATCACTTCGATTCTTGACCAAAAATCGATTTTTTTTTATGAAAATTTAAAAAAATCTCATAATCCTTAATAACTCGCTAAATAAGCGTTTAATTGAGAAAACAAGCTTCATCTTTGATCACTTTGATTTTTGACCAAAAATCGATTATTTGTATGAAAATTGAAAGAAATCATTTAATCCTTAATAACTCGCTAAATAAGCGTTTAATTGAGAAAATAAGCGTCATCTGTGATCACATAGATTCTTAACCAAAAATCGATTTTTTATATGAAAATTTTAAAAAATCCTTTAATCCTTAATAACTCGCTAAATAAGCGTTTAATTGAGAAAACAAGCTTCATCTTTGATCACTTTGATTTTTGACCAAAAATCGATTATTTGTATGAAAATTGAAAGAAATCATTTAATCCTTAATAACTCGCTAAATAAGCGTTTAATTGAGAAAATAAGCGTCATCTGTGATCACATAGATTCTTAACCAAAAATCGATTTTTTATATGAAAATTTTAAAAAATCCTTTAATCCTTAATAACTCGCTAAATAAGCGTTTAATTGAGAAAATAAGCTTCATCTGTGATCACTTCGATTCTTGACCAAAAATCGATTTTTTATATGAAAATTTTAAAAAATCCTTTAATCCTTAATAACTCGCTAAATAAGCGTTTAATTGAGAAAATAAGCTTCATCTGTGATCACTTCGATTTTTGACCAAAAATCGATTTTTTTTTTATGAAAATTTAAAAAAATCTCATAATCCTTAATAACTCGCTAAATAAGCGTCTAATTGAGAAAACAAGCTTCATCTTTGATCACTTTGATTTTTGACCAAAAATCGATTATTTGTATGAAAATTGAAAGAAATCATTTAATCCTTAATAACTCGCTAAATAAGCGTTTAATTGAGAAAATAAGCGTCATCTGTGATCACATAGATTCTTAACCAAAAATCGATTTTTTATATGAAAATTTTAAAAAATCCTTTAATCCTTAATAACTTAATAACTGATCACTTCGATTCTTGACCAAAAATCGATTTTTGGATTGAAAATTTTAAAAAATCCTTTAATCCTTAATATCTCGCTAAATAAGCGTTAAATTGAGAAAATAAGCTTCATCTGTGATCACTTTGATTTTTGACTAAAACTCGATTTTTTGTATGAAAATTTTAAAAAATCCTTTAATCCTTAATAACTCGCTAAATAAGCGTTTAATTGAGAAAATAAGCTTCATCTGTGATCACATAGATTCTTAACCAAAAATCGATTTTTTATATAAAAATTTTAAAAAATCCTTTAATCCTTAATAACTTAATAACTGATCACTTCGATTCTTGACCAAAAATCGATTTTTTGTATGAAAATATTTAAAAAATCCTTTAATCCTTAATAACTCGCTAAATAAGCGTTTAAATGAGAAAATAAACTTCATCTGTGATCACTTTGATTTTTTACCAAAAATCAATTTTTTATATGCAAATTTTAAAAAATACTTTAATCCTTAACAACTCGCTAAATAAGCGTTAAATTGAGAAAATAAGCTTCATCTGTGATCACTTTGATTTTTTACAAAAAATCGATTTTTTATATGAAAATTTTAAAAAATCTTTTAATCCTTAATAACTCGCTAAATAAGCGTTTAATTGAGAAAATAAGCTTCATCTGTGATCACTTCGATTTTTTACCAAAAATCGATTTTTTATATGAAAATTTTAAAAAATCTTTTAATCCTTAATAACTCGCTAAATAAGCGTTTAATTGAGAAAATAAGCCTCATCTGTGATCACTTTGATTTTTGACTGAAAATCGATTTTTTATATGAAAATTTTAAAAAATCCTTTAATCCTTAATAACTCGTTAAATAAGCGTTTAATTGAGAAAATAAGCTTCATCTGTAATCACTTCGATTTTGTACCAAAAATCGATTTTTTATATGAAAATTTTAAAAAATCCTTTAATCCTTAATAACTCGCTAAATAAGCGTTTAATTGAGAAAATAAGCTTCATCTGTAATCACTTCGATTTTGTACCAAAAATCGGTTTTCTATATCAAAATTTTAAAAAATCTTTTAATCCTTAATAACTCGCTAAATAAGCGTTAAATTGAGAAAATAAGCTTCATCTGTGATCACTTCGATTTTGTACCAAAAATCGATTTTTTATATGAAAATTTTAAAAAATCCTTTAATCCTTAATAACTCGCTAAATAAGCGTTTAATTGAGAAAATAAGCTTCATCTGTGATCACTTCGATTATTGACCAAAAATCGGTTTTCTATATCAAAATTTTAAAAAATCTTTTAATCCTTAATAACTCGCTAAATAAGCGTTTAATTGAGAAAATAAGCTTCATCTGTAATCACTTCGATTTTGTACCAAAAATCGATTTTTTATATGAAAATTTTAAAAAATCCTTTAATCCTTAATAACTCGCTAAATAAGCGTTTAATTGAGAAAATAAGCTTCATCTGTAATCACTTCGATTTTGTACCAAAAATCTATTTTTTATATGAAAATTTAAAAAAATCCTTTAATCCTTTTCTATATCAAAATTTTAAAAAATCTTTTAATCCTTAATAACTCGCTAAATAAGCGTTTAATTGAGAAAATAAGTGTCATCTGTGATCACTTTGATTTTTATCGATCGACTATTGACCAAAAATCGATTTTTTATATGAAAATTTTAAAAAAATTTTATATTTTTTTATTTTCGCTAAATAAGCGTTTAATTGAGAAAATAAGCTTCATCTGTAATCACTTCGATTTTGTACCAAAAATCGATTTTTTATATGAAAATTTTAAAAAATCCTTTAAAAAATTTTAAAAAAATTTTATATTTTTTTATTTTCGCTAAATAAACGTTTAATTGAGAAACTAAGCTTCATCTGTGATCACTTCGATTATTGACCAAAAATCGGTTTTCTATATCAAAATTTTAAAAAATCTTTTAATCCTTAATAACTCGCTAAATAAGCGTTTAATTGAGAAAATAAGCGTCATCTGTGATCACTTTGATTTTTTTCCAAAAACCGATTTTTTATATGAAAATTTTAAAAAATCCTTTAATCCTTAATAACTCGCTAAATAAGCGTTTAATATAGAAAATAAGCGTCATCTGTGATCACTTTGATTTTTGACCAAAAATCGATTTTTTGTATGAAAATTTTAAAAAATCTTTTAATCCTTAATAACTCGCTAAATAAGCGTTTAATTGAGAAAATAAGTGTCATCTGTGATCACTTTGATTTTTATCGATCGACTATTGACCAAAAATCGATTTTTTATATGAAAATTTTAAAAAAATTTTATATTTTTTTATTTTCGCTAAATAAGCGTTTAATTGAGAAAATAAGCTTCATCTGTGATCACTTTGATTTTTTTCCAAAACTCGATTTTTTATATGAAAATTTTAAAAAATCCTTTAATCCTTAATAACTCGCTAAATAAGCGTTTAATATAGAAAATAAGCGTCATCTGTGATCACTTTGATTTTTGACCAAAAATCGATTTTTTGTATGAAAATTTTAAAAAATCTTTTAATCCTTAATAACTCGCTAAATAAGCGTTTAATTGAGAAAATAAGTGTCATCTGTGATCACTTTGATTTTTATCGATCGACTATTGACCAAAAATCGATTTTTTATATGAAAATTTTAAAAAAATTTTATATTTTTTTATTTTCGCTAATGAAAATTTTAAAAAATCCTTTAATCCTTAATAACTCGCTAAATAAGCGTTTAATATAGAAAATAAGCGTCATCTGTGATCACTTTGATTTTTGACCAAAAATCGATTTTTGTATGAAAATTTTAAAAAATCTTTTAATCCTTAATAACTCGCTAAATAAGCGTTTAATTGAGAAAATAAGCTTCATCTGTGATCACTTCGATTATTGACCAAAAATCGATTTTTTACATGAAAATTTTAAAAAATCTTTTAATCCTTAATAACTCGCTAAATAAGCGTTTAATTGAGAAAATAAGCTTCATCTGTGATCACTTCGATTATTGACCAAAAATCGATTTTTTACATGAAAATTTTAAAAAATCTTTTAATCCTTAATAACTCGCTAAATAAGCGTTTAATTGAGAAAATAAGCTTCATCTGTGATCACTTCGGTTATTGACCAAAAATCGATCTTTTACATGAAAATTTTAAAAAATCTTTTAATCCTTAATAACTCGCTAAATAAGCGTTTAATTGAGAAAATAAGCTTCATCTGTGATCACTTCGATTTTTTACAAAAAATCTATTTTTTATATGAAAATTTTGAAAAATCCTTTAATGCTTAATAACTCGCTAAATAAGCGTTTAATTGAGAAAATAAGCTTCATCTGTGATCACTTCGATTATTGACCAAAAAAAAAAATCCTTGAATCCTTAATAACTCGCTAAATAAGCGTTTAATTGAGAAAATAAGCTTCATCTGTGATCACTTCGATTCTTGACCAAAAATCGATTTTTTATATGAAAATTTCACAAAAATCCTTTAATCCTTAATAACTCGCTAAATAAGCGTTTAATTGAGAAAATAAGCTTCATCTGTAATCACTTCGATTTTTTACAAAAAATCGATTTTTTATATGAAAATTTTAAAAAATCCTTTAATCCTTAATAACTCGCTAAATAACCAAAAATCGTTTTTTTATATGAAAATTTTAAAAAATCCTTTAATGCTTAATAACTCGCTAAATAAGCGTTTAATTGAGAAAATAAGCTTCATCTGTGATAACTTCGATTATTGACCAAAAATCGATTTTTTACATGAAAATTTTAAAAAATCTTTTAATCCTTAATAACTCGCTAAATAAGCGTTTAATTGAGAAAATAAGCTTCATCTGTGATCACTTCGATTTTTTACAAAAAATCTATTTTTTATATGAAAATTTTGAAAAATCCTTTAATGCTTAATAACTCGCTAATTAAGCGTTTAATTGAGAAAATAAGCTTCATCTGTGATCACTTCGATTTTTTACAAAAAATCTATTTTTTATATGAAAATTTTGAAAAAATCCTTTAATGCTTAATAACTCGCTAAATAAGCGTTTAATTGAGAAAATAAGCTTCATCTGTGATCACTTCGATTTTTTACAAAAAATCTATTTTTTATATGAAAATTTTGAAAAAATCCTTTAATGCTTAATAACTCGCTAAATAAGCGTTTAATTGAGAAAATAAGCTTCATCTGTGATCACTTCGATTTTTTACAAAAAATCTATTTTTTATATGAAAATTTTGAAAAAATCCTTTAATGCTTAATAACTCGCTAATTAAGCGTTTAATTGAGAAAATAAGCTTCATCTGTGATCTCTTCGATTTTTTACAAAAAATCTATTTTTTATATGAAAATTTTGAAAAAATCTTTTAATGCTTAATAACTCGCTAAATAAGCGTTTAATTGAGAAAATAAGCTTCATCTGTGATCACTTCGGTTATTGACCAAAAATCGATCTTTTACATGAAAATTTTAAAAAATCTTTTAATCCTTAATAACTCGCTAAATAAGCGTTTAATTGAGAAAATAAGCTTCATCTGTGATCACTTCGGTTATTGACCAAAAATCGATCTTTTACATAAAAATTTTAAAAAATCTTTTAATCCTTAATAACTCGCTAAATAAGCGTTTAATTGAGAAAATAAGCTTCATCTGTGATCACTTCGATTATTGACCAAAAATCGATTTTTTACATGAAAATTTTAAAAAATCTTTTAATCCTTAATAACTCGCTAAATAAGCGTTTAATTGAGAAAATAAGCTTCATCTGTGATCACTTCGATTTTTTACAAAAAATCTATTTTTTATATGAAAATTTTGAAAAATCCTTTAATGCTTAATAACTCGCTAAATAAGCGTTTAATTGAGAAAATAAGCTTCATCTGTGATCACTTCGATTATTGACCAAAAAAAAAAAAAAAATCATTGAATCCTTAATAACTCGCTAAATAAGCGTTTAATTGAGAAAATAAGCTTCATCTGTGATCATTTCGATTCTTGACCAAAAATCGATTTTTTATATGAAAATTTCACAAAAATCCTTTAATCCTTAATAACTCGCTAAATAAGCGTTTAATTGAGAAAATAAGCTTCATCTGTGATCACTTCGATTTTTTACAAAAAATCTATTTTTTATATGAAAATTTTGAAAAAATCCTTTAATGCTTAATAACTCGCTAATTAAGCGTTTAATTGAGAAAATAAGCTTCATCTGTGATCACTTCGATTATTGACCAAAAATCGATTTTTTACATGAAAATTTTAAAAAATCCTTTAATGCTTAATAACCCGCTAAATAAGCGTTTAATTGAGAAAATAAGCTTCATCTGTGATCACTTCGATTTTTTACAAAAAATCGATTTTTTACATGAAAATTTTAAAAAATCTTTTAATCCTTAATAACTCGCTAAATAAGCGTTTAATTGAGAAAATAAGCTTCATCTGTGATCACTTCGATTTTTTACAAAAAATCTATTTTTTATATGAAAATTTTAAAAAATCCTTTAATGCTTAATAACTCGCTAAATAAGCGTTTAATTGAGAAAATAAGCTTCATCTGTGATCACTTCGATTATTGACCAAAAAAAAAAAATCCTTTAATCCTTAATAACTCGCTAAATAAGCGTTTAATTGAGAAAATAAGCTTCATCTGTGATCACTTCGATTCTTGACCAAAAATCGATTTTTTATATGAAAATTTCAAAAAAATCCTTTAATCCTTAATAACTCGCTAAATAAGCGTTTAATTGAGAAAATAAGCTTCATCTGTAATCACTTCGATTTTTTACAAAAAATCGATTTTTTATATGAAAATTTTAAAAAATACTTTAATCCTTAACAACTCGCTAAATAAGCGTTTAATTGAGAAAATAAGCTTCATCTGTAATCACTTCGATTTTTTACAAGAAATCGATTTTTTATATGAAAATTTTAAAAAATACTTTAATCCTTAACAACTCGCTAAATAAGCGTTAAATTGAGAAAATAAGCTTCATCTGTGATCACCTCAATTTTTGACCAAAAATCGATTTTTTTTATGAAAATTTAAAAAAATCTCATAATCCTTAATAACTCGCTAAATAAGCGTTTAATTGAGAAAACAAGCTTCATCTTTGATCACTTTGATTTTTGACCAAAAATCGATTATTTGTATGAAAATTTAAAGGAATCATTTAATCCTTACTAACTCGCTAAATAAGCGTTTGATTGAGAAAATAAGCTTCATCTGTGATCACCTCAATTTTTGACCAAAAATCGATTTTTTTTATGAAAATTTAAAAAAATCTCATAATCCTTAATAACTCGCTAAATAAGCGTTTAATTGAGAAAACAAGCTTCATCTTTGATCACTTTGATTTTTGACCAAAAATCGATTATTTGTATGAAAATTTAAAGGAATCATTTAATCCTTACTAACTCGCTAAATAAGCGTTTAATTGAGAAAATAAGCGTCATCTGTGATCACATAGATTCTTAACCAAAAATCGATTTTTTATATGAAAATTTTAAAAAATCCTTTAATCCTTAATAACTCGCTAAATAAGCGTTTAATTGAGAAAATAAGCGTCATCTGTGATCACATAGATTCTTAACCAAAAATCGATTTTTTATATAAAAATTTTAAAAAATCCTTTAATCCTTAATAACTTAATAACTGATCACTTCGATTCTTGACCAAAAATCGATTTTTTGTATGAAAATATTTAAAAAATCCTTTAATCCTTAATAACTCGCTAAATAAGCGTTTAAATGAGAAAATAAACTTCATCTGTGATCACTTTGATTTTTTACCAAAAATCAATTTTTTATATGAAAATTTTAAAAAATACTTTAATCCTTAACAACTCGCTAAATAAGCGTTAAATTGAGAAAATAAGCTTCATCTGTGATCACTTTGATTTTTTACAAAAAATCGATTTTTTATATGAAAATTTTAAAAAATCTTTTAATCCTTAATAACTCGCTAAATAAGCGTTTAATTGAGAAAATAAGCTTCATCTGTAATCACTTCGATTTTGTACCAAAAATCGATTTTTTATATGAAAATTTTAAAAAATCCTTTAATCCTTAATAACTCGCTAAATAAGCGTTTAATTGAGAAAATAAGCCTCATCTGTGATCACTTTGATTTTTGACTGAAAATCGATTTTTTATATGAAAATTTTAAAAAATCCTTTAATCCTTAATAACTCGTTAAATAAGCGTTTAATTGAGAAAATAAGCTTCATCTGTAATCACTTCGATTTTGTACCAAAAATCGATTTTTTATATGAAAATTTTAAAAAATCCTTTAATCCTTAATAACTCGCTAAATAAGCGTTAAATTGAGAAAATAAGCTTCATCTGTGATCACTTCGATTTTTTACAAAAAATCGATTTTTTATATAAAAATTTTAAAAAATCCTTTAATCCTTAATAACTCGCTAAATAAGCGTTTAATTGAGAAAATAAGCCTCATCTGTGATCACTTTGATTTTTGACTGAAAATCGATTTTTTATATGAAAATTTTAAAAAATCCTTTAATCCTTAATAACTCGCTAAATAAGCGTTTAATTGAGAAAATAAGCTTCATCTGTGATCACTTCGATTATTGACCAAAAATCGATTTTTTGTATGAAAATTTTAAAAAATCTTTTAATCCTTAATAACTCGCTAAATAAGCGTTTAATTGAGAAAATAAGCTTCATCTGTAATCACTTCGATTTTGTACCAAAAATCGATTTTTTATATGAGAATTTTAAAAAATCCTTTAATCCTTAATAACTCGCTAAATAAGCGTTTAATTGAGAAAATAAGCTTCATCTGTCATCACTTTGATTTTTGACCAAAAATCGATTTTTTATATGAAAATTTTAAAAAATCCTTTAATCCTTAATAACTCGCTAAATAAGCGTTAAATTGAGAAAATAAGCTTCATCTGTGATCACTTCGATTTTTTACCAAAAATCGATTTTTTATATGAAAATTTTAAAAAATCCTTTAATCCTTAATAACTCGCTAAATAAGCGTTTAATTGAGAAAATAAGCCTTATCTGTGATCACTTTGATTTTTGACTGAAAATCGATTTTTTATATGAAAATTTTAAAAAATCCTTTAATCCTTAATAACAAGTTAAATAAGCGTTTAATTGAGAAAATAAGCTTCATCTGTAATCACTTCGATTTTGTACCAAAAATCGATTTTTTATATGAAAATTTTAAAAAATCCTTTAATCCTTAATAACTCGCTAAATAAGCGTTAAGTTGAGAAAATAAGCTTCATCTGTGATCACTTCGATTTTTTACAAAAAATCGATTTTTTATATGAAAATTTTAAAAAATCCTTTAATCCTTAATAACTCGCTAAATAAGCGTTTAATTGAGAAAATAAGCTTCATCTGTCATCACTTTGATTTTTGACCAAAAATCGATTTTTTATATGAGAATTTTAAAAAATCCTTTAATCCTTAATAAATAAGCGTTTAATTGAGAAAATAAGCGTCATCTGTCATCACTTTGATTTTTGACCAAAAATCGATTTTTTATATGAAAATTTTAAAAAATCCTTTAATCCTTAATAACTCGCTAAATAAGCGTTTAATTGAGAAAATAAGCTTCATCTGTAATCACTTCGATTTTTTACAAAAAATCGATTTTTTATATGAAAATTTTAAAAAATCTTTTAATCCTTAATAACTCGCTAAATAAGCGTTTAATTGAGAAAATAAGCTTCATCTGTAATCACTTCGATTTTGTACCAAACATCGATTTTTTATATGAAAATTTTAAAAAATCCTTTAATCCTTAATAACTCGCTAAATAAGCGTTTAATTGAGAAAATAAGCGTCATCTGTCATCACTTTGATTTTTGACCAAAAATCGATTTTTTATATGAAAATTTTAAAAAATCCTTTAATCCTTAATAACTCGCTAAATAAGCGTTTAATTGAGAAAATAAGCTTCATCTGTAATCACTTCGATTTTTTACCAAAAATCGATTTTTTATATGAAAATTTTAAAAAATCCTTTAATCCTTAATAACTCGCTAAATAAGCGTTTAACTGAGAAAATAAGCTTCATCTGTAATCACTTTGATTTTTGACCAAAAATCGATTTTTTATATGAAAATTTTAAAAAATCCTTTAATCCTTAATAACTCGCTAAATAAGCGTTTAATTGAGAAAATAAACTTCATCTGTAATCACTTCGATTTTGTACCAAAAATCGATTTTTTATATGAAAATTTTAAAAAATCCTTTAATCCTTAATAACTCGCTAAATAAGCGTTTAATTGAGAAAATAAGCGTCATCTGTCATCACTTTGATTTTTGACCAAAAATCGATTTTTTATATGAAAATTTTAAAAAATCCTTCAATCCTTAATAACTCTCTAAATAAGCGTTTAATTGAGAAAATAAGCTTCATCTGTAATCACTTCGATTTTGTACCAAACATCGATTTTTTATATGAAAATTTTAAAAAAATCCTTTAATCCTTAATAACTCGCTAAATAAGCGTTTAATTGAGAAAATAAGCGTCATCTGTGATCACTTTGATTTTTTACAAAAAATCGATTTTTTATATGAAAATTTTAAAAAATCCTTTAATCCTTAATAACTCGCTAAATAAGCGTTTAATTGAGAAAATAAGCTTCATCTGTGATCACTTTGATTTTTGACCAAAAATCGATTTTTTATATGAAAATTTTAAAAAATCCTTTAATCCTTAATAACTCGCTAAATAAGCGTTTAATTGAGAAAATAAGTGTCATCTGTGATCACTTTGATTTTTATCGATCGACTATTGACCAAAAATCGATTTTTTATATGAAAATTTTAAAAAAATTTTATATTTTTTTATTTTCGCTAAATAAGCGTTTAATTGAGAAAATAAGCTTCATCTGTGATTACTTCAATTATTGACCAAAAATCGGTTTTCTATATCAAAATTTTAAAAAATCTTTTAATCCTTAATAACTCGCTAAATAAGCGTTTAATTGAGAAAATAAGCGTCATCTGTAATCACTTCGATTTTGTACCAAAAATCGATTTTTTATATGAAAATTTTAAAAAATCCTTTAATCCTTAATAACTCGCTAAATAAGCGTTTAATTGAGAAAAGAAGCTTCATCTGTAATCACTTCGATTTTGTACCAAAAATCGATTTTTTATATGAAAATTTTAAAAAATCCTTTAATCCTTAATAACTCGCTAAATAAGCGTTTAATTGAGAAAAGAAGCTTCATCTGTAATCACTTCGATTTTTTACCAAAAATCGATTTTTTATATGAAAATTTTAAAAAATCTTTTAATCCTTAATAACTCGCTAAATAAGCGTTAAATCGAGAAAATAAGCTTCATCTGTGATCACTTCGCTTATTGACCAAAAATCGATTTTTTACATGAAAATTTTAAAAAATCTTTTAATCCTTAATAACTCGCTAAATAAGCGTTTAATTGAGAAAATAAGCTTCATCTGTGATCACTTCGATTATTGACCAAAAATCGATTTTTTACATGAAAATTTTAAAAAATCTTTTAATGCTTAATAACTCGCTAAATAAGCGTTTAATTGAGAAAATAAGCTTCATCTGTGATCACTTCGATTATTGACCAAAAATCGATTTTTTACATGAAAATTTTAAAAAATCTTTTAATCCTTAATAACTCGCTAAATAAGCGTTTAATTGAGAAAATAAGCTTCATCTGAAATCACTTCGATTTTGTACCAAAAATCGATCTTTTATATGAAAATTTTAAAAAATCCTTTAATCCTTAATAACTCGCTAAATAAGCGTTTAATTGAGAAAATAAGCTTCATCTGTGATCACTTCGATTATTGACCAAAAATCGATTTTTTACATGAAAATTTTAAAAAATCTTTTAATGCTTAATAACTCGCTAAATAAGCGTTTAATTGAGAAAATAAGCTTCATCTGAGATCACTTCGATTATTGACCAAAAATCGATTTTTTACATGAAAATTTTAAAAAATCTTTTAATCCTTAATAACTCGCTAAATAAGCGTTTAATTGAGAAAATAAGCTTCATCTGTGATCACTTCGATTTTTTACCAAAAATCTATTTTTTATATGAAAATTTTAAAAAATCTTTTAATCCTTAATAACTCGCTAAATAAGCGTTTAATTGAGAAAATAAGCTTCATCTGTGATCACTTCGATTATTGACCAAAAATCGATTTTTTATATGAAAATTTTAAAAAATCCTTTAATGCTTAATAACTCGCTAAATAAGCGTTTAATTGAGAAAATAAGCTTCATCTGTGATCACTTCGATTATTGACCAAAAATCGATTTTTTACATGAAAATTTTAAAAAATCTTTTAATCCTTAATAACTCGCTAAATAAGCGTTTAATTGAGAAAATAAGCTTCATCTGTGATCACTTCGATTTTTTACAAAAAATCTATTTTTTATATGAAAATTTTAAAAAATCCTTTAATCCTTAATAACTCGCTAAATAAGCGTTTAATTGAGAAAATAAGCTTCACCTGTAATCACTTCGATTATTGACCAAAAAAAAAAAAATCCTTTAATCCTTAATAACTCGCTAAATAAGCGTTTAATTGAGAAAATCAGCGTCATCTGTGATCACTTTGATTTTTGACCAAAAATCGATTTTTTACATGAACATTTTAAAAAATCCTTTAATGCTTAATAACTCGCTAAATAAGCGTTTAATTGAGAAAATAAGCGTTATGTGTGATCACTTTGATTTTTGACCAAAAATCGATTTTTTGTATGAAAATTTTAAAAAATCATTTAATCCTTAATAACTCGCTAAATAAGAGTTTAATTGAGAAAATAAGCGTCATCCGTCATCACTTTGATTTTTGACCAAAAATCGATTTTTTATATTTATATTTGAATCGTAGTTTGTTTTGTATTTTACATAACTACGGAAAATTTTTATTTTTCATTCATCAATAAAACTTTGAATCGTTTAGAAATATTTCGGGTTGTCTTTAATTTTTAACATTGGTTATGGGCCCAGGCGTTTAAATCTTCAAGAATAATTATTGTACGCCCAGTTATTTAAATCTTCGTGAAATTTGTGTTGCAAATAAATTATTAAATATGACATCGCCATTTCTTCAAATTGAGAAGCTAGATGAAAGGAACTATGATTCCTGGCATGTGCATATGAAGAGCGTTTTGATACATAGTGGATTGTGGAAGTATGCCAGCGGTCAATTAAATTGTGAGCCTAGTTGGAATACGGAGCAGAAAGCAGATTGGATAACTAACGACGAAAAAGCACTTGCAACTATTGTTTTGAGTATCAAAGGAACTCAATTGAATTACATTAAAAAGTGCAAAAAATCTGCAGAGGCATGGAACAAATTAGCCGAAGTGCACAAACCCAAAGGACCTATTCAGAAGGTAATGTTGTATAAACGTCTGATGAATCTAAAAATGAATGACAACGAAGACATGAATCAGTATTTGAATAAGTTTCAAGAAGTAATCGAAAGACTTGCTGATGTTGGTATTGAGCTTCAGGATGAATTAATAGTGATTGTGCTCTTATCAAGTTTGCCAAAATTGTATGAACCATTTACAATTGCGATGGAAACTCGTGATAATTTGCCGTCATATCACGTTTTAAAACTGAAATTGTTGGAAGAAGGTAATCGTCGAGAAAATATACAGCAAGAGGCCGAAGTGGGTGGATCACAGCAAGCTTACGCAGCACGTTCGAATAAAAAAGTTAAGAACTGGAACGGAAAAGGTGCGAAAGAAAATAAAGTAGTATCAGGTAAATGCTACAATTGTGGTCGTAAAGGCCATTACGCAAGAGACTGTCGAGATAAAAAACCATCGGATCAGAAGACATGTGCATTGATTGCTGCAGTAAAGGGTTTTAAACAAGATGTATGGTACGTTGATAGTGGGGCAACGTCTCACATGTGCAATGATAGCAAGTTATTCAAAACCCTTGAGAAATGTGACGAAAAAATTTTTCTTGCCACAGATAAGTTTATAACTGCTAGTGGTAAAGGTGAAGTTATACTTCAAGCAGAATGTGAAATTCAACTTAAAAATGTGTTGTTTAGTCCGGAATTACAAGGTAATTTCATTTCTATAAGCAAGGCAGTTGAAAATGGATTAACCGCTACATTTAATTCTGATGGAGTACAAATAAAGGACAAAGATGGTTATATTGCAATAAAAGCTTACAAAGAAGAAAACCTATTTGTGTTATGTCAAAATCCCAAGCATCGTATTTTTGCAGTAAGTAACAATGATATGTTGTGGCACTATCGTTATGGCCATTTAAACTTTAATGATTTGGGCGAAATGTGTAAAAATGGTCTGGTAAATGGCATGAAATTATCAAAGCAAGCAAAGGAACATAGTTGTAAGACATGTATGGTAAGCAAGATTCATGTAATGCCATTTCCTAAAACAACTGAACATCGTTCTGAGCATGTGTTGGAGTTAATTCATTCGGATGTTTGTGGTCCGATAAACGTATCGTCAGTAGGTGGTTCGAAATATTTTGTCACCTTTATTGATGACAAGACAAGAATGGTGTTCGTATATTTCCTGAAATCAAAGGACGAAGTATTCGAGAAGTTTAAAATTTTTAAGCAACAAGTTGAATGTCAAACCGGAGAAAAGATAAAAATTCTCAGGAGTGACAACGGGCGTATCTTAATAATGCGTTTGATTTATATCTGCAGGAACATGGTATAATGCGCCAGCTGACAGTAGCATACACCCCGCAACAAAATGGTGTTGCCGAACGTGCAAACCGGACGTTAGTAGAGATGTCCCGATCGATGTTAGTACATGCGCAACTAAATAAAAATCTGTGGGCGGAAGCCGTTGCCACAGCTGTGTATTAACGAAACCGTTCTTCTACAAAAGCCTTATCGAACAAGACGCCGTATGAAGCTTGGTATGGAAGAAAACCAAAAGTTAGCCACTTAAAAATGTTTGGCTCATGTGCAGTAGCTTTGAACAAACGTCCAAAGCCGAAGTTTGACGCAAAAGGCAAGCAATATATAATGGTAGGGTATTCCCAAATTGCGAAGGCATACAGGTTGTATGATAAAGAATCTCATAACGTTATTGAGAGACGTGATGTAATTTTTGAAGAAAATACGTTTGACACTTATGATAGTACTAAAAATACTACAGCCAACAACAATGATGATTTTATGATATTTGTTTGTGAAACACAAAATGATTCTCAGCCGTTAAATGTTCCAGCTAATGAAGAATCGACCGAAGATGGATTTAATAGTACTGATGAATATGAATTCAATACAGCCAGCGAAGAATCTGATGAAAACATAGTTACCAACAGTAACAGAATGGATGAAATTCAGTCTCAGGAAGATAATTTCGAAACTGAAATGCAGATTCAGGAGGAGAATTCAAATGCCGTAGATAACACACAAGAAGCGCAAAGAAGAGGAAGAGGTCGTCCTAAAATAGTCCGTAATGGTAGACCCGGTAGACCAAAGAAACAATATAATATGGTAAATGGTTTATCAACAAAAGAAAACTTGGTTCCCCAAACTCCTGAAGAAGCAATTTCCTGCAAAAAGTCTGCAGAATGGAGAAATGCTATGCAGGTTGAATTTAATGCTTTGAAGAAAAACAAAACATGGGACATTGTCGATTTGCCTGCTGGAAAAAATGCTATTGGTTGCAAATGGGTATATGCCATTAAAACTAATAAAGATGGTGATGTTGAGCGATATAAGGCGAGGCTAGTGGCAAAGGGCTGCAGCCAGAAATATGGTATTAACTATCACGAAACATTTTCTCCTGTTATACGGTACGCTAACATTCGACTGTTATTCGCCATAGCTGTCAATAAGGGTATGTACTTGCACCAAATAGATATTGTTAGTGCTTATTTAAATGGTGATCTCAACGAGGAGGTCTATATGAAGCAGCCAAAGATGTTCGTTGATAACAACCATCCAAATAAGGTCTTACGCTTACGTAAATCGCTGTACGGACTTAAGCAATCTGGTCGCGAATGGAATGCGAAGCTCGACTTATGTTTAAAAAAGATTGGTTTCAAGAGCTGTGATAACGAACCGTGCTTGTATAAAATGAAAGTTGAAAACGAACTTGTGTTATTAGCAGTGTATGTCGATGACATACTTATCGGATGTAAAGATAAAGCTGTTATTAAAAAAATAAAATTTGAAATATCAATGGAGTTTGACGTTAGTGACAAAGGTCCAGTACAACACTTTCTTGGAATGGAAGTCAACAGAGTTGTTGAAACGGGCGATTTAACAGTGAGTAATATACAGTACATAAAAATATTATTGAAAAAGTACAACATGGAACAATGTAAGAAAGTATCAGTTCCCCTTGATCCTGGATTTAAAGTTGCTTGTTTAGATAATTGTGCAAAAGCTGACGTGGCGTCATATCAGACAATAATGGGTGAACTTATGTATTTAGCAATCACAACCCGGCCCGACATATTGCATTCAGTAGCAAAGTTATCGCAAAGAAATACGGATCCACATACGGAGCACATGAATGCTGCTAAAAATATTTTAAGGTACCTAAATGGGACTGCTGAACTCAAACTCAACTACAAATGTAGTCAAACCGAATTAATTGGATATGCCGATGCGGATTGGGGCGGAAATAATCTTGACAGGAAATCATATACCGGTTTTATGTTTTGCTATGGCAACTCTTTGATTTCATGGGAATCTAAAAAACAAAGTGTGGTCGCATTAAGCAGCACAGAGGCAGAGTATATCTCGATGTCAAATGCTGCAAAGGAAGCCATATATTTAAAAAGGTTATTACTTGAACTCGAATGTGTTGAAGATGTTCCAGTATTATTAAAAGTGGACAACCAAGGAGCTCTTAAGTTAGCGTCAAATGCTATATTTCATAACCGAAGCAAGCATATTGACATCAAGTATCATCACATACGAGAACTCATTAACAAGAAGCAAATTAATCTCAGTTATCTTAGTACAGATAGTATGGTAGCAGATATATTTACCAAAAATTTGAACAGAATTAAACATATGAAATTTGTTGAACTTATGAATATGAAATAGTATTTTAGAATATAGTAACAATTAATTAAAATGTTTAGCATCAGGTTTGAGAAGGAGTGTTGAAAATGTTACTCTGCTTGAATTACAAACCTTATGCAAAACATACTTTGAATTTATATTTATATTTGAATCGTAGTTTGTTTTGTATTTTACATAACTACGGAAAATTTTTATTTTTCATTCATCAATAAAACTTTGAATCGTTTAGAAATATTTCGCGTTGTCTTTCATTTTTAACAAAATCCTTTAATCCTTAATAACTCGCTAAATAAGCGCTTAATTGAGAAAATAAGCTTCATCTGTAATCACTTCGATTTTTTACCAAAAATCGATTTTTTATATGAAAGTTTTAAAAAATCCTTCAATCCTTAATAACTCACTAAATAAGCGTTTAATATAGAAAATAAGCTTCATCTATGATCACTTTGATCTTTGACTAAAAATCGATTTTTTTTTATGAAAATTTTAAAAAATCCTTTAATCCTTAATAACTCGCTAAATAAGCGTTTAATTGAGAAAATAAGCTTCATCTACGATCACTTTGATCTTTGACTAAAAATCGATTTTTTGTATGAAAATTTTAAAAAATCCTTTAATCCTTAATAACTCGTTAAATAAGCGTTTAATTGAGAAGATAAGCTACATCTGTGATCACTTCGATTTTTTACCAAATTCTATTTTTTATATGAAAATTTTAAAAAATCCTTTAATCCTTAATAACTCGCTAAATAAGCGTTTAATTGAGAAAATAAGCTTCATCTGTAATCACTTCGATTTTTTAAAAAAAATCGATCTTTTATATGCAAATTTTAAAAAATCTTTTAATCCTTAATAACTCGCTAAATAAGCGTATAACTGAGAAAATAAGCGTCATCTGTGATCACTTTAATTTTTGACCAAAAATCGATTTTTTATATGAAAATTTTAAAAAATCCTTTAATGCTTAATAACTCGCTAAATAAGCGTTTAATTGAGAAAATAAGCTTCATCTGTGATCACTTCGATTATTGACCAAAAATCGATTTTTTACATGAAAATTTTAAAAAATCTTTTGATCCTTAATAACTCGCTAAATAAGCGTTTAATTGAGAAAATAAGCTTCATCTACGATCACTTTGATCTTTGACTAAAAATCGATTTTTTGTATGAAAATTTTAAAAAATCCTTTAATCCTTAATAACTCGTTAAATAAGCGTTTAATTGAGAAGATAAGCTTTATCTGTGATCACTTCGATTTTTTACCAAAAATCTATTTTTTATATGAAAATTTTAAAAAATCCTTTAATCCTTAATAACTCGCTAAATAAGCGTTTAATTGAGAAAATAAGCTTCATCTGTAATCACTTCGATTTTTTTAAAAAAATCGATCTTTTATATGCAAATTTTAAAAAATCTTTTAATCCTTAATAACTCGCTAAATAAGCGTATAACTGAGAAAATAAGCGTCATCTGTGATCACTTTAATTTTTGACCAAAAATCGATTTTTTATATGAAAATTTTAAAAAATCCTTTAATGCTTAATAACTCGCTAAATAAGCGTTTAATTGAGAAAATAAGCTTCATCTGTGATCACTTCGATTATTGACCAAAAATCGATTTTTTACATGAAAATTTTAAAAAATCTTTTAATCCTTAATAACTCGCTAAATAAGCGTTTGATTGAGAAAATAAGCTTCATCTGTGATCACTTCGATTTTATACCAAAAATCGATTTTTTATATGAAAATTTTAAAAACTCCTTTAATCCTTAATAACTCGCTAAATAAGCGTTTAATTGAGAAAATAAGCTTCATCTGTGATCACTTCGATTTTATACCAAAAATCGATTTTTTATATGAAAATTTTAAAAAATCTTTTAGTCCTTAATAACTCGCTAAATAAGCGTTTAATTGAGAAAATAAGCTTCATCTGTGATCACTTCGATTTTATACCAAAAATCGATTTTTTATATGAAAATTTTAAAAACTCCTTTAATCCTTAATAACTCGCTAAATAAGCGTTTAATTGAGAAAATAAGCGTCATCTGTGATCACTTCGATTTTTGACCAAAAATCGATTTTTTATATGAAAATTTTAAAAAATCCTTTAATCCTTAATAACTTAATAACTGATCACTTCGATTCTTGACCAAAAATCGATTTTTTGTATGAAAATTTTAAAAAATCTTTTAGCCCTTAATAACTCGCTAAATAAGCGTTTAATTGAGAAAATAAGCTTCATCTGTGATCACTTCGATTTTTGACCAAAAATCGATTTTTTATATGAAAATTTTAAAAAATCCTTTAATCCTTAATAACTTAATAACTGATCACTTCGATTCTTGACCAAAAATCGATTTTTTGTATGAAAATTTTAAAAAATCTTTTAGTCCTTAATAACTCGCTAAATAAGCGTTTAATTGAGAAAATAAGCTTCATCTGTGATCACTTCGATTTTATACCAAAAATCGTTTTTTTATATGAAAATTTTAAAAAATCCTTTAATCCTTAATAACTCGCTAAATAAGCGTTTAATTGAGAAAATAAGCGTCATCTGTGATCACTTTGATTTTTGACCAAAAATCGATTTTTTGTATGAAAATTTTAAAAAATCTTTTAGCCCTTAATAACTCGCTAAATAAGCGTTTAATTGAGAAAATAAGCTTTCTCAAAAATCGAATTTTTATATTTTAATTGAGAAAATAAGCTTCATCTGTGATCACTTCGATTTTTTACAAAAAATCGATTTTTTATATGAAAATTTTAAAAAATCCTTTAATCCTTAATAACTCGCTAAATAAGCGTTTAATTGAGAAAATAAGCTTCATCTACGATCACTTTGATCTTTGACTAAAAATCGATTTTTTGTATGAAAATTTTAAAAAATCCTTTAATCCTTAATAACTCGTTAAATAAGCGTTTAATTGAGAAAATAAGCTTCATCTGTGATCACTTCGATTATTGACCAAAAATCGATTTTTTACATGAAAATTTTAAAAAATCGTTTAATCCTTAATAACTCGCTAAATAAGCGTTTAATTGAGAAAATAAGCGTCATCTGTGATCACTTTAATTTTTGACCAAAAATCGATTTTTTATATGAAAATTTTAAAAAATCCTTTAATGCTTAATTACTCGCTAAATAAGCGTTTAATTGAGAAAATAAGCTTCATCTGTGATCACTTCGATTATTGACCAAAAATCGATTTTTTACATGAAAATTTTAAAAAATCTTTTAATCCTTAATAACTCGCTAAATAAGCGTTTAATTGAGAAAATAAGCTTCATCTACGATCGCTTTGATCTTTAACTAAAAATCGATTTTTTGTATGAAAATTTTAAAAAATCCTTTAATCCTTAATAACTCGCTAAATAAGCGTTTAATTGAGAAAATAAGCGTCATCTGTGATCACTTTAATTTTTGACCAAAAATCGATTTTTTGTATGAAAATTTTAAAAAATCCTTTAATCCTTAATAACTCGCTAAATAAGCGTTTAATTGAGAAAATAAGCTTATTCTGTGATCACTTTGATTTTTGACCAAAAAACGATTTTTTATATGAAAATTTTAAAAAATTTTTTAATCCTTAATAACTCGCTAAATAAGCATTTAATTAAGAAAATAAGCTTCATCTGTGATCACTTTGATTTTTGACCAAAAATCGATTTTTTTTATGAAAATTTTAAAAAATCCTTTAATCCTTAATAACTCACTAAATAAGCGTTTAATTGAGAAAATAAGCTTCATCTGTGATCACTTCGATTATTGACCAAAAATCGATTTTTTATATGAAAATTTTAAAAAATCTTTTAATGCTTAATAACTCGCTAAATAAGCGTTTAATTGAGAAAATAAGCTTCATCTGTGATCACTTCGATTATTGACCAAAAATCGATTTTTTACATGAAAATTTTAAAAAATCTTTTAATGCTTAATAACTCGCTAAATAAGCGTTTAATTGAGAAAATAAGCTTCATCTGTGATCACTTCGCTTATTGACCAAAAATCGATTTTTTACATGAAAATTTTAAAAAATCTTTTAATCCTTAATAACTCGCTAAATAAGCGTTTAATTGAGAAAATAAGCTTCATCTGTGATCACTTCGATTATTGACCAAAAATCGATTTTTTACATGAAAATTTTAAAAAATCTTTTAATGCTTAATAACTCGCTAAATAAGCGTTTAATTGAGAAAATAAGCTTCATCTGTGATCACTTCGATTATTGACCAAAAATCGATTTTTTACATGAAAATTTTAAAAAATCTTTTAATCCTTAATAACTCGCTAAATAAGCGTTTAATTGAGAAAATAAGCTTCATCTGAAATCACTTCGATTTTGTACCAAAAATCGATCTTTTATATGAAAATTTTAAAAAATCCTTTAATCCTTAATAACTCGCTAAATAAGCGTTTAATTGAGAAAATAAGCTTCATCTGTGATCACTTCGATTTTTTACCAAAAATCGATTTTTTATATGAAAATTTTAAAAAATCTTTTAATCCTTAATAACTCGCTAAATAAGCGTTAAATCGAGAAAATAAGCTTCATCTGTGATCACTTCGCTTATTGACCAAAAATCGATTTTTTACATGAAAATTTTAAAAAATCTTTTAATCCTTAATAACTCGCTAAATAAGCGTTTAATTGAGAAAATAAGCTTCATCTGTGATCACTTCGATTATTGACCAAAAATCGATTTTTTACATGAAAATTTTAAAAAATCTTTTAATGCTTAATAACTCGCTAAATAAGCGTTTAATTGAGAAAATAAGCTTCATCTGAGATCACTTCGATTATTGACCAAAAATCGATTTTTTACATGAAAATTTTAAAAAATCTTTTAATCCTTAATAACTCGCTAAATAAGCGTTTAATTGAGAAAATAAGCTTCATCTGTGATCACTTCGATTTTTTACCAAAAATCGATTTTTTATATGAAAATTTTAAAAAATCTTTTAATCCTTAATAACTCGCTAAATAAGCGTTTAATTGAGAAAATAAGCTTCATCTGTGATCACTTCGATTATTGACCAAAAATCGATTTTTTATATGAAAATTTTAAAAAATCCTTTAATGCTTAATAACTCGCTAAATAAGCGTTTAATTGAGAAAATAAGCTTCATCTGTGATCACTTCGATTATTGACCAAAAATCGATTTTTTACATGAAAATTTTAAAAAATCTTTTAATCCTTAATAACTCGCTAAATAAGCGTTTAATTGAGAAAATAAGCTTCATCTGTGATCACTTCGATTTTTTACAAAAAATCTATTTTTTATATGAAAATTTTAAAAAATCCTTTAATCCTTAATAACTCGCTAAATAAGCGTTTAATTGAGAAAATAAGCTTCACCTGTAATCACTTCGATTATTGACCAAAAAAAAAAAAAATCCTTTAATCCTTAATAACTCGCTAAATAAGCGTTTAATTGAGAAAATCAGCGTCATCTGTGATCACTTTGATTTTTGACCAAAAATCGATTTTTTACATGAACATTTTAAAAAATCCTTTAATGCTTAATAACTCGCTAAATAAGCGTTTAATTGAGAAAATAAGCGTTATGTGTGATCACTTTGATTTTTGACCAAAAATCGATTTTTTGTATGAAAATTTTAAAAAATCATTTAATCCTTAATAACTCGCTAAATAAGAGTTTAATTGAGAAAATAAGCGTCATCCGTCATCACTTTGATTTTTGACCAAAAATCGATTTTTTATATTTATATTTGAATCGTAGTTTGTTTTGTATTTTACATAACTACGGAAAATTTTTATTTTTCATTCATCAATAAAACTTTGAATCGTTTAGAAATATTTCGGGTTGTCTTTAATTTTTAACATTGGTTATGGGCCCAGGCGTTTAAATCTTCAAGAATAATTATTGTACGCCCAGTTATTTAAATCTTCGTGAAATTTGTGTTGCAAATAAATTATTAAATATGACATCGCCATTTCTTCAAATTGAGAAGCTAGATGAAAGGAACTATGATTCCTGGCATGTGCATATGAAGAGCGTTTTGATACATAGTGGATTGTGGAAGTATGCCAGCGGTCAATTAAATTGTGAGCCTAGTTGGAATACGGAGCAGAAAGCAGATTGGATAACTAACGACGAAAAAGCACTTGCAACTATTGTTTTGAGTATCAAAGGAACTCAATTGAATTACATTAAAAAGTGCAAAAAATCTGCAGAGGCATGGAACAAATTAGCCGAAGTGCACAAACCCAAAGGACCTATTCAGAAGGTAATGTTGTATAAACGTCTGATGAATCTAAAAATGAATGACAACGAAGACATGAATCAGTATTTGAATAAGTTTCAAGAAGTAATCGAAAGACTTGCTGATGTTGGTATTGAGCTTCAGGATGAATTAATAGTGATTGTGCTCTTATCAAGTTTGCCAAAATTGTATGAACCATTTACAATTGCGATGGAAACTCGTGATAATTTGCCGTCATATCACGTTTTAAAACTGAAATTGTTGGAAGAAGGTAATCGTCGAGAAAATATACAGCAAGAGGCCGAAGTGGGTGGATCACAGCAAGCTTACGCAGCACGTTCGAATAAAAAAGTTAAGAACTGGAACGGAAAAGGTGCGAAAGAAAATAAAGTAGTATCAGGTAAATGCTACAATTGTGGTCGTAAAGGCCATTACGCAAGAGACTGTCGAGATAAAAAACCATCGGATCAGAAGACATGTGCATTGATTGCTGCAGTAAAGGGTTTTAAACAAGATGTATGGTACGTTGATAGTGGGGCAACGTCTCACATGTGCAATGATAGCAAGTTATTCAAAACCCTTGAGAAATGTGACGAAAAAATTTTTCTTGCCACAGATAAGTTTATAACTGCTAGTGGTAAAGGTGAAGTTATACTTCAAGCAGAATGTGAAATTCAACTTAAAAATGTGTTGTTTAGTCCGGAATTACAAGGTAATTTCATTTCTATAAGCAAGGCAGTTGAAAATGGATTAACCGCTACATTTAATTCTGATGGAGTACAAATAAAGGACAAAGATGGTTATATTGCAATAAAAGCTTACAAAGAAGAAAACCTATTTGTGTTATGTCAAAATCCCAAGCATCGTATTTTTGCAGTAAGTAACAATGATATGTTGTGGCACTATCGTTATGGCCATTTAAACTTTAATGATTTGGGCGAAATGTGTAAAAATGGTCTGGTAAATGGCATGAAATTATCAAAGCAAGCAAAGGAACATAGTTGTAAGACATGTATGGTAAGCAAGATTCATGTAATGCCATTTCCTAAAACAACTGAACATCGTTCTGAGCATGTGTTGGAGTTAATTCATTCGGATGTTTGTGGTCCGATAAACGTATCGTCAGTAGGTGGTTCGAAATATTTTGTCACCTTTATTGATGACAAGACAAGAATGGTGTTCGTATATTTCCTGAAATCAAAGGACGAAGTATTCGAGAAGTTTAAAATTTTTAAGCAACAAGTTGAATGTCAAACCGGAGAAAAGATAAAAATTCTCAGGAGTGACAACGGGCGTATCTTAATAATGCGTTTGATTTATATCTGCAGGAACATGGTATAATGCGCCAGCTGACAGTAGCATACACCCCGCAACAAAATGGTGTTGCCGAACGTGCAAACCGGACGTTAGTAGAGATGTCCCGATCGATGTTAGTACATGCGCAACTAAATAAAAATCTGTGGGCGGAAGCCGTTGCCACAGCTGTGTATTAACGAAACCGTTCTTCTACAAAAGCCTTATCGAACAAGACGCCGTATGAAGCTTGGTATGGAAGAAAACCAAAAGTTAGCCACTTAAAAATGTTTGGCTCATGTGCAGTAGCTTTGAACAAACGTCCAAAGCCGAAGTTTGACGCAAAAGGCAAGCAATATATAATGGTAGGGTATTCCCAAATTGCGAAGGCATACAGGTTGTATGATAAAGAATCTCATAACGTTATTGAGAGACGTGATGTAATTTTTGAAGAAAATACGTTTGACACTTATGATAGTACTAAAAATACTACAGCCAACAACAATGATGATTTTATGATATTTGTTTGTGAAACACAAAATGATTCTCAGCCGTTAAATGTTCCAGCTAATGAAGAATCGACCGAAGATGGATTTAATAGTACTGATGAATATGAATTCAATACAGCCAGCGAAGAATCTGATGAAAACATAGTTACCAACAGTAACAGAATGGATGAAATTCAGTCTCAGGAAGATAATTTCGAAACTGAAATGCAGATTCAGGAGGAGAATTCAAATGCCGTAGATAACACACAAGAAGCGCAAAGAAGAGGAAGAGGTCGTCCTAAAATAGTCCGTAATGGTAGACCCGGTAGACCAAAGAAACAATATAATATGGTAAATGGTTTATCAACAAAAGAAAACTTGGTTCCCCAAACTCCTGAAGAAGCAATTTCCTGCAAAAAGTCTGCAGAATGGAGAAATGCTATGCAGGTTGAATTTAATGCTTTGAAGAAAAACAAAACATGGGACATTGTCGATTTGCCTGCTGGAAAAAATGCTATTGGTTGCAAATGGGTATATGCCATTAAAACTAATAAAGATGGTGATGTTGAGCGATATAAGGCGAGGCTAGTGGCAAAGGGCTGCAGCCAGAAATATGGTATTAACTATCACGAAACATTTTCTCCTGTTATACGGTACGCTAACATTCGACTGTTATTCGCCATAGCTGTCAATAAGGGTATGTACTTGCACCAAATAGATATTGTTAGTGCTTATTTAAATGGTGATCTCAACGAGGAGGTCTATATGAAGCAGCCAAAGATGTTCGTTGATAACAACCATCCAAATAAGGTCTTACGCTTACGTAAATCGCTGTACGGACTTAAGCAATCTGGTCGCGAATGGAATGCGAAGCTCGACTTATGTTTAAAAAAGATTGGTTTCAAGAGCTGTGATAACGAACCGTGCTTGTATAAAATGAAAGTTGAAAACGAACTTGTGTTATTAGCAGTGTATGTCGATGACATACTTATCGGATGTAAAGATAAAGCTGTTATTAAAAAAATAAAATTTGAAATATCAATGGAGTTTGACGTTAGTGACAAAGGTCCAGTACAACACTTTCTTGGAATGGAAGTCAACAGAGTTGTTGAAACGGGCGATTTAACAGTGAGTAATATACAGTACATAAAAATATTATTGAAAAAGTACAACATGGAACAATGTAAGAAAGTATCAGTTCCCCTTGATCCTGGATTTAAAGTTGCTTGTTTAGATAATTGTGCAAAAGCTGACGTGGCGTCATATCAGACAATAATGGGTGAACTTATGTATTTAGCAATCACAACCCGGCCCGACATATTGCATTCAGTAGCAAAGTTATCGCAAAGAAATACGGATCCACATACGGAGCACATGAATGCTGCTAAAAATATTTTAAGGTACCTAAATGGGACTGCTGAACTCAAACTCAACTACAAATGTAGTCAAACCGAATTAATTGGATATGCCGATGCGGATTGGGGCGGAAATAATCTTGACAGGAAATCATATACCGGTTTTATGTTTTGCTATGGCAACTCTTTGATTTCATGGGAATCTAAAAAACAAAGTGTGGTCGCATTAAGCAGCACAGAGGCAGAGTATATCTCGATGTCAAATGCTGCAAAGGAAGCCATATATTTAAAAAGGTTATTACTTGAACTCGAATGTGTTGAAGATGTTCCAGTATTATTAAAAGTGGACAACCAAGGAGCTCTTAAGTTAGCGTCAAATGCTATATTTCATAACCGAAGCAAGCATATTGACATCAAGTATCATCACATACGAGAACTCATTAACAAGAAGCAAATTAATCTCAGTTATCTTAGTACAGATAGTATGGTAGCAGATATATTTACCAAAAATTTGAACAGAATTAAACATATGAAATTTGTTGAACTTATGAATATGAAATAGTATTTTAGAATATAGTAACAATTAATTAAAATGTTTAGCATCAGGTTTGAGAAGGAGTGTTGAAAATGTTACTCTGCTTGAATTACAAACCTTATGCAAAACATACTTTGAATTTATATTTATATTTGAATCGTAGTTTGTTTTGTATTTTACATAACTACGGAAAATTTTTATTTTTCATTCATCAATAAAACTTTGAATCGTTTAGAAATATTTCGCGTTGTCTTTCATTTTTAACAAAATCCTTTAATCCTTAATAACTCGCTAAATAAGCGCTTAATTGAGAAAATAAGCTTCATCTGTAATCACTTCGATTTTTTACCAAAAATCGATTTTTTATATGAAAGTTTTAAAAAATCCTTCAATCCTTAATAACTCACTAAATAAGCGTTTAATATAGAAAATAAGCTTCATCTATGATCACTTTGATCTTTGACTAAAAATCGATTTTTTTTTATGAAAATTTTAAAAAATCCTTTAATCCTTAATAACTCGCTAAATAAGCGTTTAATTGAGAAAATAAGCTTCATCTACGATCACTTTGATCTTTGACTAAAAATCGATTTTTTGTATGAAAATTTTAAAAAATCCTTTAATCCTTAATAACTCGTTAAATAAGCGTTTAATTGAGAAGATAAGCTACATCTGTGATCACTTCGATTTTTTACCAAATTCTATTTTTTATATGAAAATTTTAAAAAATCCTTTAATCCTTAATAACTCGCTAAATAAGCGTTTAATTGAGAAAATAAGCTTCATCTGTAATCACTTCGATTTTTTAAAAAAAATCGATCTTTTATATGCAAATTTTAAAAAATCTTTTAATCCTTAATAACTCGCTAAATAAGCGTATAACTGAGAAAATAAGCGTCATCTGTGATCACTTTAATTTTTGACCAAAAATCGATTTTTTATATGAAAATTTTAAAAAATCCTTTAATGCTTAATAACTCGCTAAATAAGCGTTTAATTGAGAAAATAAGCTTCATCTGTGATCACTTCGATTATTGACCAAAAATCGATTTTTTACATGAAAATTTTAAAAAATCTTTTGATCCTTAATAACTCGCTAAATAAGCGTTTAATTGAGAAAATAAGCTTCATCTACGATCACTTTGATCTTTGACTAAAAATCGATTTTTTGTATGAAAATTTTAAAAAATCCTTTAATCCTTAATAACTCGTTAAATAAGCGTTTAATTGAGAAGATAAGCTTTATCTGTGATCACTTCGATTTTTTACCAAAAATCTATTTTTTATATGAAAATTTTAAAAAATCCTTTAATCCTTAATAACTCGCTAAATAAGCGTTTAATTGAGAAAATAAGCTTCATCTGTAATCACTTCGATTTTTTTAAAAAAATCGATCTTTTATATGCAAATTTTAAAAAATCTTTTAATCCTTAATAACTCGCTAAATAAGCGTATAACTGAGAAAATAAGCGTCATCTGTGATCACTTTAATTTTTGACCAAAAATCGATTTTTTATATGAAAATTTTAAAAAATCCTTTAATGCTTAATAACTCGCTAAATAAGCGTTTAATTGAGAAAATAAGCTTCATCTGTGATCACTTCGATTATTGACCAAAAATCGATTTTTTACATGAAAATTTTAAAAAATCTTTTAATCCTTAATAACTCGCTAAATAAGCGTTTGATTGAGAAAATAAGCTTCATCTGTGATCACTTCGATTTTATACCAAAAATCGATTTTTTATATGAAAATTTTAAAAACTCCTTTAATCCTTAATAACTCGCTAAATAAGCGTTTAATTGAGAAAATAAGCTTCATCTGTGATCACTTCGCTTATTGACCAAAAATCGATTTTTTACATGAAAATTTTAAAAAATCTTTTAATCCTTAATAACTCGCTAAATAAGCGTTTAATTGAGAAAATAAGCTTCATCTGTGATCACTTCGATTATTGACCAAAAATCGATTTTTTACATGAAAATTTTAAAAAATCTTTTAATCCTTAATAACTCGCTAAATAAGCGTTTAATTGAGAAAATAAGATACATCTGTGATCACTTCGATTATTGACCAAAAATCGATTTTTTACATGAAAATTTTAAAAAATCTTTTAATCCTTAATAACTCGCTAAATAAGCGTTTAATTGAGAAAATAAGCTTCATCTGAAATCACTTCGATTTTGTACCAAAAATCGATCTTTTATATGAAAATTTTAAAAAATCCTTTAATCCTTAATAACTCGCTAAATAAGCGTTTAATTGAGAAAATAAGCTTCATCTGTGATCACTTCGATTTTTTACCAAAAATCGATTTTTTATATGAAAATTTTAAAAAATCTTTTAATCCTTAATAACTCGCTAAATAAGCGTTAAATCGAGAAAATAAGCTTCATCTGTGATCACTTCGCTTATTGACCAAAAATCGATTTTTTACATGAAAATTTTAAAAAATCTTTTAATCCTTAATAACTCGCTAAATAAGCGTTTAATTGAGAAAATAAGCTTCATCTGTGATCACTTCGATTATTGACCAAAAATCGATTTTTTACATGAAAATTTTAAAAAATCTTTTAATGCTTAATAACTCGCTAAATAAGCGTTTAATTGAGAAAATAAGCTTCATCTGAGATCACTTCGATTATTGACCAAAAATCGATTTTTTACATGAAAATTTTAAAAAATCTTTTAATCCTTAATAACTCGCTAAATAAGCGTTTAATTGAGAAAATAAGCTTCATCTGTGATCACTTCGATTTTTTACCAAAAATCTATTTTTTATATGAAAATTTTAAAAAATCTTTTAATCCTTAATAACTCGCTAAATAAGCGTTTAATTGAGAAAATAAGCTTCATCTGTGATCACTTCGATTATTGACCAAAAATCGATTTTTTATATGAAAATTTTAAAAAATCCTTTAATGCTTAATAACTCGCTAAATAAGCGTTTAATTGAGAAAATAAGCTTCATCTGTGATCACTTCGATTATTGACCAAAAATCGATTTTTTACATGAAAATTTTAAAAAATCTTTTAATCCTTAATAACTCGCTAAATAAGCGTTTAATTGAGAAAATAAGCTTCATCTGTGATCACTTCGATTTTTTACAAAAAATCTATTTTTTATATGAAAATTTTAAAAAATCCTTTAATCCTTAATAACTCGCTAAATAAGCGTTTAATTGAGAAAATAAGCTTCACCTGTAATCACTTCGATTATTGACCAAAAAAAAAAAAATCCTTTAATCCTTAATAACTCGCTAAATAAGCGTTTAATTGAGAAAATCAGCGTCATCTGTGATCACTTTGATTTTTGACCAAAAATCGATTTTTTACATGAACATTTTAAAAAATCCTTTAATGCTTAATAACTCGCTAAATAAGCGTTTAATTGAGAAAATAAGCGTTATGTGTGATCACTTTGATTTTTGACCAAAAATCGATTTTTTGTATGAAAATTTTAAAAAATCATTTAATCCTTAATAACTCGCTAAATAAGAGTTTAATTGAGAAAATAAGCGTCATCCGTCATCACTTTGATTTTTGACCAAAAATCGATTTTTTATATTTATATTTGAATCGTAGTTTGTTTTGTATTTTACATAACTACGGAAAATTTTTATTTTTCATTCATCAATAAAACTTTGAATCGTTTAGAAATATTTCGGGTTGTCTTTAATTTTTAACATTGGTTATGGGCCCAGGCGTTTAAATCTTCAAGAATAATTATTGTACGCCCAGTTATTTAAATCTTCGTGAAATTTGTGTTGCAAATAAATTATTAAATATGACATCGCCATTTCTTCAAATTGAGAAGCTAGATGAAAGGAACTATGATTCCTGGCATGTGCATATGAAGAGCGTTTTGATACATAGTGGATTGTGGAAGTATGCCAGCGGTCAATTAAATTGTGAGCCTAGTTGGAATACGGAGCAGAAAGCAGATTGGATAACTAACGACGAAAAAGCACTTGCAACTATTGTTTTGAGTATCAAAGGAACTCAATTGAATTACATTAAAAAGTGCAAAAAATCTGCAGAGGCATGGAACAAATTAGCCGAAGTGCACAAACCCAAAGGACCTATTCAGAAGGTAATGTTGTATAAACGTCTGATGAATCTAAAAATGAATGACAACGAAGACATGAATCAGTATTTGAATAAGTTTCAAGAAGTAATCGAAAGACTTGCTGATGTTGGTATTGAGCTTCAGGATGAATTAATAGTGATTGTGCTCTTATCAAGTTTGCCAAAATTGTATGAACCATTTACAATTGCGATGGAAACTCGTGATAATTTGCCGTCATATCACGTTTTAAAACTGAAATTGTTGGAAGAAGGTAATCGTCGAGAAAATATACAGCAAGAGGCCGAAGTGGGTGGATCACAGCAAGCTTACGCAGCACGTTCGAATAAAAAAGTTAAGAACTGGAACGGAAAAGGTGCGAAAGAAAATAAAGTAGTATCAGGTAAATGCTACAATTGTGGTCGTAAAGGCCATTACGCAAGAGACTGTCGAGATAAAAAACCATCGGATCAGAAGACATGTGCATTGATTGCTGCAGTAAAGGGTTTTAAACAAGATGTATGGTACGTTGATAGTGGGGCAACGTCTCACATGTGCAATGATAGCAAGTTATTCAAAACCCTTGAGAAATGTGACGAAAAAATTTTTCTTGCCACAGATAAGTTTATAACTGCTAGTGGTAAAGGTGAAGTTATACTTCAAGCAGAATGTGAAATTCAACTTAAAAATGTGTTGTTTAGTCCGGAATTACAAGGTAATTTCATTTCTATAAGCAAGGCAGTTGAAAATGGATTAACCGCTACATTTAATTCTGATGGAGTACAAATAAAGGACAAAGATGGTTATATTGCAATAAAAGCTTACAAAGAAGAAAACCTATTTGTGTTATGTCAAAATCCCAAGCATCGTATTTTTGCAGTAAGTAACAATGATATGTTGTGGCACTATCGTTATGGCCATTTAAACTTTAATGATTTGGGCGAAATGTGTAAAAATGGTCTGGTAAATGGCATGAAATTATCAAAGCAAGCAAAGGAACATAGTTGTAAGACATGTATGGTAAGCAAGATTCATGTAATGCCATTTCCTAAAACAACTGAACATCGTTCTGAGCATGTGTTGGAGTTAATTCATTCGGATGTTTGTGGTCCGATAAACGTATCGTCAGTAGGTGGTTCGAAATATTTTGTCACCTTTATTGATGACAAGACAAGAATGGTGTTCGTATATTTCCTGAAATCAAAGGACGAAGTATTCGAGAAGTTTAAAATTTTTAAGCAACAAGTTGAATGTCAAACCGGAGAAAAGATAAAAATTCTCAGGAGTGACAACGGGCGTATCTTAATAATGCGTTTGATTTATATCTGCAGGAACATGGTATAATGCGCCAGCTGACAGTAGCATACACCCCGCAACAAAATGGTGTTGCCGAACGTGCAAACCGGACGTTAGTAGAGATGTCCCGATCGATGTTAGTACATGCGCAACTAAATAAAAATCTGTGGGCGGAAGCCGTTGCCACAGCTGTGTATTAACGAAACCGTTCTTCTACAAAAGCCTTATCGAACAAGACGCCGTATGAAGCTTGGTATGGAAGAAAACCAAAAGTTAGCCACTTAAAAATGTTTGGCTCATGTGCAGTAGCTTTGAACAAACGTCCAAAGCCGAAGTTTGACGCAAAAGGCAAGCAATATATAATGGTAGGGTATTCCCAAATTGCGAAGGCATACAGGTTGTATGATAAAGAATCTCATAACGTTATTGAGAGACGTGATGTAATTTTTGAAGAAAATACGTTTGACACTTATGATAGTACTAAAAATACTACAGCCAACAACAATGATGATTTTATGATATTTGTTTGTGAAACACAAAATGATTCTCAGCCGTTAAATGTTCCAGCTAATGAAGAATCGACCGAAGATGGATTTAATAGTACTGATGAATATGAATTCAATACAGCCAGCGAAGAATCTGATGAAAACATAGTTACCAACAGTAACAGAATGGATGAAATTCAGTCTCAGGAAGATAATTTCGAAACTGAAATGCAGATTCAGGAGGAGAATTCAAATGCCGTAGATAACACACAAGAAGCGCAAAGAAGAGGAAGAGGTCGTCCTAAAATAGTCCGTAATGGTAGACCCGGTAGACCAAAGAAACAATATAATATGGTAAATGGTTTATCAACAAAAGAAAACTTGGTTCCCCAAACTCCTGAAGAAGCAATTTCCTGCAAAAAGTCTGCAGAATGGAGAAATGCTATGCAGGTTGAATTTAATGCTTTGAAGAAAAACAAAACATGGGACATTGTCGATTTGCCTGCTGGAAAAAATGCTATTGGTTGCAAATGGGTATATGCCATTAAAACTAATAAAGATGGTGATGTTGAGCGATATAAGGCGAGGCTAGTGGCAAAGGGCTGCAGCCAGAAATATGGTATTAACTATCACGAAACATTTTCTCCTGTTATACGGTACGCTAACATTCGACTGTTATTCGCCATAGCTGTCAATAAGGGTATGTACTTGCACCAAATAGATATTGTTAGTGCTTATTTAAATGGTGATCTCAACGAGGAGGTCTATATGAAGCAGCCAAAGATGTTCGTTGATAACAACCATCCAAATAAGGTCTTACGCTTACGTAAATCGCTGTACGGACTTAAGCAATCTGGTCGCGAATGGAATGCGAAGCTCGACTTATGTTTAAAAAAGATTGGTTTCAAGAGCTGTGATAACGAACCGTGCTTGTATAAAATGAAAGTTGAAAACGAACTTGTGTTATTAGCAGTGTATGTCGATGACATACTTATCGGATGTAAAGATAAAGCTGTTATTAAAAAAATAAAATTTGAAATATCAATGGAGTTTGACGTTAGTGACAAAGGTCCAGTACAACACTTTCTTGGAATGGAAGTCAACAGAGTTGTTGAAACGGGCGATTTAACAGTGAGTAATATACAGTACATAAAAATATTATTGAAAAAGTACAACATGGAACAATGTAAGAAAGTATCAGTTCCCCTTGATCCTGGATTTAAAGTTGCTTGTTTAGATAATTGTGCAAAAGCTGACGTGGCGTCATATCAGACAATAATGGGTGAACTTATGTATTTAGCAATCACAACCCGGCCCGACATATTGCATTCAGTAGCAAAGTTATCGCAAAGAAATACGGATCCACATACGGAGCACATGAATGCTGCTAAAAATATTTTAAGGTACCTAAATGGGACTGCTGAACTCAAACTCAACTACAAATGTAGTCAAACCGAATTAATTGGATATGCCGATGCGGATTGGGGCGGAAATAATCTTGACAGGAAATCATATACCGGTTTTATGTTTTGCTATGGCAACTCTTTGATTTCATGGGAATCTAAAAAACAAAGTGTGGTCGCATTAAGCAGCACAGAGGCAGAGTATATCTCGATGTCAAATGCTGCAAAGGAAGCCATATATTTAAAAAGGTTATTACTTGAACTCGAATGTGTTGAAGATGTTCCAGTATTATTAAAAGTGGACAACCAAGGAGCTCTTAAGTTAGCGTCAAATGCTATATTTCATAACCGAAGCAAGCATATTGACATCAAGTATCATCACATACGAGAACTCATTAACAAGAAGCAAATTAATCTCAGTTATCTTAGTACAGATAGTATGGTAGCAGATATATTTACCAAAAATTTGAACAGAATTAAACATATGAAATTTGTTGAACTTATGAATATGAAATAGTATTTTAGAATATAGTAACAATTAATTAAAATGTTTAGCATCAGGTTTGAGAAGGAGTGTTGAAAATGTTACTCTGCTTGAATTACAAACCTTATGCAAAACATACTTTGAATTTATATTTATATTTGAATCGTAGTTTGTTTTGTATTTTACATAACTACGGAAAATTTTTATTTTTCATTCATCAATAAAACTTTGAATCGTTTAGAAATATTTCGCGTTGTCTTTCATTTTTAACAAAATCCTTTAATCCTTAATAACTCGCTAAATAAGCGCTTAATTGAGAAAATAAGCTTCATCTGTAATCACTTCGATTTTTTACCAAAAATCGATTTTTTATATGAAAGTTTTAAAAAATCCTTCAATCCTTAATAACTCACTAAATAAGCGTTTAATATAGAAAATAAGCTTCATCTATGATCACTTTGATCTTTGACTAAAAATCGATTTTTTTTTATGAAAATTTTAAAAAATCCTTTAATCCTTAATAACTCGCTAAATAAGCGTTTAATTGAGAAAATAAGCTTCATCTACGATCACTTTGATCTTTGACTAAAAATCGATTTTTTGTATGAAAATTTTAAAAAATCCTTTAATCCTTAATAACTCGTTAAATAAGCGTTTAATTGAGAAGATAAGCTACATCTGTGATCACTTCGATTTTTTACCAAATTCTATTTTTTATATGAAAATTTTAAAAAATCCTTTAATCCTTAATAACTCGCTAAATAAGCGTTTAATTGAGAAAATAAGCTTCATCTGTAATCACTTCGATTTTTTAAAAAAAATCGATCTTTTATATGCAAATTTTAAAAAATCTTTTAATCCTTAATAACTCGCTAAATAAGCGTATAACTGAGAAAATAAGCGTCATCTGTGATCACTTTAATTTTTGACCAAAAATCGATTTTTTATATGAAAATTTTAAAAAATCCTTTAATGCTTAATAACTCGCTAAATAAGCGTTTAATTGAGAAAATAAGCTTCATCTGTGATCACTTCGATTATTGACCAAAAATCGATTTTTTACATGAAAATTTTAAAAAATCTTTTGATCCTTAATAACTCGCTAAATAAGCGTTTAATTGAGAAAATAAGCTTCATCTACGATCACTTTGATCTTTGACTAAAAATCGATTTTTTGTATGAAAATTTTAAAAAATCCTTTAATCCTTAATAACTCGTTAAATAAGCGTTTAATTGAGAAGATAAGCTTTATCTGTGATCACTTCGATTTTTTACCAAAAATCTATTTTTTATATGAAAATTTTAAAAAATCCTTTAATCCTTAATAACTCGCTAAATAAGCGTTTAATTGAGAAAATAAGCTTCATCTGTAATCACTTCGATTTTTTTAAAAAAATCGATCTTTTATATGCAAATTTTAAAAAATCTTTTAATCCTTAATAACTCGCTAAATAAGCGTATAACTGAGAAAATAAGCGTCATCTGTGATCACTTTAATTTTTGACCAAAAATCGATTTTTTATATGAAAATTTTAAAAAATCCTTTAATGCTTAATAACTCGCTAAATAAGCGTTTAATTGAGAAAATAAGCTTCATCTGTGATCACTTCGATTATTGACCAAAAATCGATTTTTTACATGAAAATTTTAAAAAATCTTTTAATCCTTAATAACTCGCTAAATAAGCGTTTGATTGAGAAAATAAGCTTCATCTGTGATCACTTCGATTTTATACCAAAAATCGATTTTTTATATGAAAATTTTAAAAACTCCTTTAATCCTTAATAACTCGCTAAATAAGCGTTTAATTGAGAAAATAAGCTTCATCTGTGATCACTTCGATTTTATACCAAAAATCGATTTTTTATATGAAAATTTTAAAAAATCTTTTAGTCCTTAATAACTCGCTAAATAAGCGTTTAATTGAGAAAATAAGCTTCATCTGTGATCACTTCGATTTTATACCAAAAATCGATTTTTTATATGAAAATTTTAAAAACTCCTTTAATCCTTAATAACTCGCTAAATAAGCGTTTAATTGAGAAAATAAGCGTCATCTGTGATCACTTTAATTTTTGACCAAAAATCGATTTTTTGTATGAAAATTTTAAAAAATAATTTAATTCTTAATAACTCTCTAAATAAGCGTTTAATTGAGAAAATAAGCTTCATCTGTGATCACTTCGATTTTTGACCAAAAATCGATTTTTTATATGAAAATTTTAAAAAATCCTTTAATCCTTAATAACTTAATAACTGATCACTTCGATTCTTGACCAAAAATCGATTTTTTGTATGAAAATTTTAAAAAATCTTTTAGCCCTTAATAACTCGCTAAATAAGCGTTTAATTGAGAAAATAAGCTTCATCTGTGATCACTTCGATTTTTGACCAAAAATCGATTTTTTATATGAAAATTTTAAAAAATCCTTTAATCCTTAATAACTTAATAACTGATCACTTCGATTCTTGACCAAAAATCGATTTTTTGTATGAAAATTTTAAAAAATCTTTTAGTCCTTAATAACTCGCTAAATAAGCGTTTAATTGAGAAAATAAGCTTCATCTGTGATCACTTCGATTTTATACCAAAAATCGTTTTTTTATATGAAAATTTTAAAAAATCCTTTAATCCTTAATAACTCGCTAAATAAGCGTTTAATTGAGAAAATAAGCGTCATCTGTGATCACTTTGATTTTTGACCAAAAATCGATTTTTTGTATGAAAATTTTAAAAAATCTTTTAGCCCTTAATAACTCGCTAAATAAGCGTTTAATTGAGAAAATAAGCTTTCTCAAAAATCGAATTTTTATATTTTAATTGAGAAAATAAGCTTCATCTGTGATCACTTCGATTTTTTACAAAAAATCGATTTTTTATATGAAAATTTTAAAAAATCCTTTAATCCTTAATAACTCGCTAAATAAGCGTTTAATTGAGAAAATAAGCTTCATCTACGATCACTTTGATCTTTGACTAAAAATCGATTTTTTGTATGAAAATTTTAAAAAATCCTTTAATCCTTAATAACTCGTTAAATAAGCGTTTAATTGAGAAAATAAGCTTCATCTGTGATCACTTCGATTATTGACCAAAAATCGATTTTTTACATGAAAATTTTAAAAAATCGTTTAATCCTTAATAACTCGCTAAATAAGCGTTTAATTGAGAAAATAAGCGTCATCTGTGATCACTTTAATTTTTGACCAAAAATCGATTTTTTATATGAAAATTTTAAAAAATCCTTTAATGCTTAATTACTCGCTAAATAAGCGTTTAATTGAGAAAATAAGCTTCATCTGTGATCACTTCGATTATTGACCAAAAATCGATTTTTTACATGAAAATTTTAAAAAATCTTTTAATCCTTAATAACTCGCTAAATAAGCGTTTAATTGAGAAAATAAGCTTCATCTACGATCGCTTTGATCTTTAACTAAAAATCGATTTTTTGTATGAAAATTTTAAAAAATCCTTTAATCCTTAATAACTCGCTAAATAAGCGTTTAATTGAGAAAATAAGCGTCATCTGTGATCACTTTAATTTTTGACCAAAAATCGATTTTTTGTATGAAAATTTTAAAAAATCCTTTAATCCTTAATAACTCGCTAAATAAGCGTTTAATTGAGAAAATAAGCTTATTCTGTGATCACTTTGATTTTTGACCAAAAAACGATTTTTTATATGAAAATTTTAAAAAATTTTTTAATCCTTAATAACTCGCTAAATAAGCATTTAATTAAGAAAATAAGCTTCATCTGTGATCACTTTGATTTTTGACCAAAAATCGATTTTTTTTATGAAAATTTTAAAAAATCCTTTAATCCTTAATAACTCACTAAATAAGCGTTTAATTGAGAAAATAAGCTTCATCTGTGATCACTTCGATTATTGACCAAAAATCGATTTTTTATATGAAAATTTTAAACAATCTTTTAATCCTTAATAACTCGCTAAATAAATTGAGAAAATAATCTTCATCTGTGATCACTTCGATTATTGACCAAAAATCGATTTTTTGTATTAAAATTTTAAAAAATCTTTTAATCCTTAATAACTCGCTAAATAAGCGTTTAATTGAGAAAATAAGATACATCTGTGATCACTTTGATTTTTGACAAAAAATCGATTTTTTATATGAAAATTTTAAAAAATCTTTTAATCCTTAATAACTCGCTAAATAAGCGTTTAATTGAGAAAATAAGCTTCATCTGTGATCACTTCGAATTTTGACTAAAAATCGATTTTTTATATGAAAATTTTAAAAAATCCTTTAATCCTTAATAACTCGCTACATAAGCGTTTAATTGAGAAGATAAACTTCATCTGTGATCACTTCATGAAAATTAAAGAAAAAAAATCCTTTAATCCTTAATAACTCGCTAAATAAACGTTTAATTGAGAAAATAAGTGTCATCTGTGATCACTTTGATTTTTATCGATCGACTATTGACCAAAAATCGATTTTTTATATGAAAATTTTAAAAAATCCTTTAATCCTTAAAAACTCGCTAAATAAGCGTTTAACTGAGAAAATAAGCGTCATCTGTGATCACTTTAATTTTTGACCAAAAATCGATCTTTTATATGAAAATTTTAAAAAATCTTTTAATCCTTAATAACTCGCTAAATAAGCGTTTAATTGAGAAAATAAACTTCATCTGTGATCACTTCGATTTTTGACCAAAAATCGATTTTTTATATGAAAATTTTAAAAAATCCTTTAATCCTTAATAACTTAATAACTGATCACTTCGATTCTTGACCAAAAATCGATTTTTTGTATGAAAATTTTAAAACATCCTTTAATCCTTAATAACTCGTTAAATAAGCGTTTAATTGAGAAAATAAGCTTCATCTGTGATCACTTCGATTCTTGATCAAAAATCGATTTTTTATATGAAAATTTTAAAAAATCCTTTAATCCTTAATAATTTAATAACTGATCTCTTCGATTCTTGACCAAAAATCGATTTTTTGTATGAAAATTTTAAATCCTTTAATCCTTAATAACTCGCTAAATAAGCGTTTAATTGAGAAAATAAGCTTCATCTGTGATCACTTTGATTTTTGACTAAAAATCGATTTTTTGTATGAAAATTTTAAAAAATCCTTAAATCCGTAATAACTCGCTAAATAAGCGTTTAATTGAGAAAATAAGCTTCATCTGTGATCACTTCGATTCTTGCCCAAAATCGATTTTTTATATGAAAATTTTAAAAAATCCTTTAATCCTTCGATTCTTGACCAAAAATCGATTTTTATCACATACATGATTATTTTTTATGTGGAATGGTAGTCTTAATTGTATGCAACAGATTAGAGGCGGTTTGCGTGCGTCCAGTTTTTATGTAATATTAGGTGAAATGTGTTCATAGTGCATTTTTAGGTCCTAATACCTATTTTTTATGTAAATTTCCAATATGGACCACAAAATTTCAATAATATTGAGGTCTGGCGACTATTTAGAGAGCGTTGTTAAAATTGGGCCCTTATATATTAGCAAATTGCACACAATATCAAATTTATTATTCGGATCGTTATGTTGGCAATATCAAAAATATGATAATATGCCCTGCACTCTGCAACAAATTATCCTTTAGGATATAAAGGTATCTACTACTGTCTAGGGAAAGGTAAATCGATTTCGATTTTAGTCGAAAATCAATTTTCAGGAAGAAAAAATAAAGGACTAAAAAATATCAAAATTGAATAAACTGACGACAGATGACCCACAGTTCTACGAAAGACATGTAGGCACGAGAAGTTTTCTACGAACCGGTCCTCCGTATTCCGCACTCCAGAATCCGGCAGTGAAGACGAGTACAATAATCCAGTATTTGCAATGTATGGCAAAAGTTTTAACGCAACATTGTTTGAACTCCGGATGTCAGTTTTGGTGATGATATCCGTAGGTTGTCGCAGACTGCGATTGTATAAATGTTTATTCGGTACTTCATCAATGGCTTTTATTGTCCAACCGATTTTCATGGAAAAAAAAACTCATAATGATTTCTTGTACCATAGAAGCATATATTTTAACCATTTAAAGTAACCATTTTAAAATGGTTTGTAACCAATACTCCTTTATATAGCACTCACAGTGCTATATAAGTGCGTGGACCCTGCATGGAAGTACTTTTCCAAAAAGAAGTACTGGCTGTGAGCCACTGCATGTTGTTGAAAAAATAAATTTCGATTTCTAAAAAAAGTAGTCAAAGCATTATCAAAACAATAAAAAATCTCGAAATCTGGAAAAATAGAACATAAAAATCATTGATTTCGGAACAATTTGTTGTATTACAAAAAATATAAAAGGCTTATAGTCGACAATACCTATTTTATTATTCATTTTATTCTTTAAATTTGTTTAAATTTAATTTTTATAAAAAGAAATTCAATTAAATTATGTTGTTTTTCAAGTTTTTGACATTTGTATTTACTATTTTCTGAAGCAGCAGAATCTCTGCTGACTGTGTCACAGCATCGACGACGTTGTACTTGCCTTCATACACTCATCATACACGATTTACATGTAAATCAAATGGTATGATGAGTTGCACAAACCTGGCTAATTAATGTTGTCATACACGACTCATAAGCTCCCGTGTTAACTTGTATGATGATATGATGATCATACATAAGTGCAGCGCAGCTTCATCCATCAAAAATTTCAGCAAATATCGTTGCCATTTGGAAAGCAAATTTGCCGCAGAAATTCATGAGTCGACAGCAATGCAAAAAATGTCGCCGACATTATAAGGAAATTTATGAAAAAAAAAATTTTAAATTAATATTAAAATTTAAAATTTCAAGAATATCATGAATTTACTAAAGGTTTTATATTAAATTCATTAAGCTCGACCGAAATCAGCGGCTGTAATTGAGTCGTGTTTTAGCCGAAATTTTATCGGCGGCGGCGGCTCTTAAAAAACCTTCGGCGGCTTGACTCAGCCGGCTTACAGCCGATCGGCGCAGTTCTCTGATTGGCGCTTATAAAAACCACTGTAACCAACATTCACTTTAAGTTGTTAACACTAGTTCTAATCTGTTAGCAATACTGTTAACATTAACATTTTATTGAAACATTCATCTGGAAATAATAACAAACAGCTGTTCTCTGCAAAGAAAAACGTCAAACGTGATTTTGGTTTTTCGGCAAATAAAAACCTAGAAGCACAGGCATTACAAAATTGTTTAAAGTTTTTTAAAAATATTTTAAAATTGTTTTGTTTAATTATTTGTGTATTCAAAAGCAAAATAGGAGGGAGAATATTAAAAGGAACAAATAAATAATTAAAGAATTTAAATTATGGCCCATGCCACCAAACAAGTGAGTTCGTAAGGAAAAAAAATTGACTTTAGACAACTAAAAACAAAATTTTTCATTTTTGTATGTGACGCAATAAGCAAAGCAAGTGGAAACATTTTTTATGTATTTATTTATATAGAAAATCCTGTTTTATTTTATTTCCTGGTTTAGGGACCCCAACTGTTAAACGGTTTCAAACGTTTAACACGTTTCGATAAGGGCTTGGGCGCTCAATTACCCGAAGCTTATAAGAAATTCTGGCGTGAATGGAAAGTTCAACAACCGGCTGCTGTTCACTATATACCTAAAGATGGCGAATGGGAACGTGATGAAGTTACTGGGGAGATTAGGCCCATACAAAATATTCCCCTGCCTCTGATCGATCCCCCTGAGAGCCATAAAGGTATTTGGGGTGGTGAGGCTGTTATCAAGGGTTTCCAAAAGCGTGAAAGACTAAAGCGTCGTGTACCTCACTTTTGGGTACCCGTTTTGCGTCGCTCGGTGGTGCATAGTCAAGTGTTGAACGAGTATATGTCGATGGTGGTGACTGATCGTACAATTGAAAAGATACACGAGTGTCATGGCTTCGATCATTATCTGTTGAAGGTGAGAGGAAGAGACGGAGGTTTTAAATTCATTGAATTTTTCAGATTGTTTAAATTAAATATTTTATTTACTTATAATTCACATCATTTACAATTTAGAGATAATCAGAAAAAGGAAAGATGATATTTTAAATTATCATTACTGATGACTTTTAAGAGATACTTTTTATTTTAAAATGTATAATTTTTATGAAGAGCTAACAAATTAATATTAAACGGGAAACTTTTCGTACTTCCTATACAAAGATAATATACAGAATATGTTTATAAAAAAAAATATATATATATACATATATAGGACATTTTCTGTAAAAAGTTAAAAATTAATTTATCGAAATCTTCATATATAAAAAGGAAATTTATCGAAATCTTCATATATAAAATGGAAATTTATCGAAAATTTCCTATATAAAAAGGAAATTTATCGAAGATTTCCTATATAAAAAGGAAAGGGAATTTATCAAAAATTTCCTATTTAAGGACATTTTTTGTAAATATCCTATATAAGAAGGAAATTTATTGATAATTTCGATATAATATTTATAAAAAAGAAATTTATCGATAATTTCTTATATAAAAAGGAAAATTTATCGAATGTTTCCTATATAAAAATGAAATTTCCTATAAAAACGAAATTTATCGAAAATTTCCCATAAAAAGAAAATTTATTAATAATTTCCTATAAAAAGAAAATTTATCAAAAATTTATTTTAGAAAGAAAATTTCCATTAGAAAGTATGTATAGTTTTCATAAATTTCCTTTAGAATTAAAATTTATTAAGAATTTCCTTTAAAAAGAAAATTTACCGACAACTTTCTGTAAATAGAAAATTATTATATTTTGATACAAATATTTATCTGATCTTTCTACAAAAATATCCTTTTTCAGCATCCTGCTTGTGATTTACGTTCATCTTTAGCTTTGACTTTAAAACGTAAAATTTTACAAGAATTATCTTTGGGTTGTCCAGCCTATGCAGGACAACCTGCTGAACGTGAACGCATACTAAAGGAGTACAAATGCTATTTGGAAGGTGTAAGTACTAGACTAAAAACAACAAATCCATCACTTATATCATGTAAAATTCCCTCTTTCTCTTCAGTATACTCCCGAGGAAATTGAATGGTATGGCTATACCTACGAACAAGCTATTAAAAAATTACAAGCTCAATTACGTGCCGAAAATCCCATTATACCACATAAAGTTGAATTTCGTATGAAATTAATAGAACAACTAAAACAAGCTGGTATTCGTGAAGCTGGTGGTGTGCCAGAATCATCCGAAAAACCTACTGCCCAAACAGCATCGTCGGATAAAGATACCGATATTGAAGCTTTAACCAAATTGGAGTCATCATCTTCATCGTCTGGTTCAACTTCATCGAATTGGTTATCGAAAATGAATCCATTTGGCAAAAAACATGAGACATAAATTGTTTCATTATGTCAAATGTCTTTGTAAAACCGTGTTCATCATTAAACCAATATAATAATAATTATAAATATTTTGTATCAAGTTTTCTCTTTCATTACAAATATTTGTGTTGAATTTCATTTTATTTTTAACAAGGCTCAAATACGCCTTGATTTTTAATAATTTTTGGGAACATTTTTTTGGCAAAAATATATTTTGGTTTAAAACTTGATATTTAAATTTGGAAGAAAGCAAAACAAACAAAAAAGACAACCATTGGCTTAGCCAGTTGTTATAAAAAAAAATAAATAAAAAGTTAAATGTATTGAAAAATAAATTAATTTAACAAATTTCCATAAGATATTTTATTTTAAAAGGCAATTGATTGTTAAGAAACAATATTTGTCTTTTAGATTAGATATTTTTTCTGTCTGATTAAATAAAGAAATAAATCTATGTAATAGAAATAAATTTGATGATGTCTTTAAATTAAAAATAAAGAAAATAAATTTTAGTTGACAAAAGCGCATTAATTTAAGGGTTCAAATTTAACCAATCTACTATGAAGATATCACTTTTAATTGTTATCTAAATCTAAGGAGAATTTCAGTAAGTTGAATTACATATTAGACACAATTACTAAGGAGCGAGATCAAAAAAACATTTTTTCGGAAGCAATATTTTTTTTTTTTATCTCGTTATATTTGAAAAATATGTAAATTATTATTTTTAATGACAGCTATGTTAACTTGTTGTTAACTGGTTCTACAAAAAATTAGCAAAATAATTAAAGGTCTGCCGTCAAACTATTTCCAATGTTATTAAACAGTATCAGGATAATTTGACCATTGACAGGAAACCCGCTTCTGGAAAAGAAAGGTCGACATGATATTGGAATGGTCAAGAAATTTGAAAGCATATTAAAAAGATATTAAAAGCATATTATTTAACATTCTTAAATTTGTATTTCTTTCGCGAGTTTAAAAATAAAATTTACGAATATAGAATAAAAAAAATCGGGTAATGAAAAAATTAAATTCGTTTATAAAAAATAATTTAAAAATTAATATATAAATAATGGACCTACAATTTTTAATAGAATTCTTAAATTTGCGACATCCAACTGATCAGACGGACATCTTTAAATTGACTGAGAAAGAAATTCTGAGTCGAGAGAATATTTTAATTTCTATATAGCTTAAATAAATTTTTATTTCTTTCGCGATTTTAAAAAATAAAATTCGCGAATAATAAATTTCAATTGGTCTTGTAGAATAGAAATGCGATTTTTTGATTTTTGGTATTTTCGAGAAATTATCGCTAATTGTTCAATATTTCAAATATAAACAAATTAAAAATGTTTTCGTGAGTTTTTAGCGGGTTTCCATAAATGAAAAGTAAAAAGAAATGAAATTTATGAAATGAAATAAATACATTTATGAGTACAAAAACACGCTAAAACCAAAATTTCACAATTTAATAAAAGAAATAAAACAAAATAGTAAAAAATATAAAATAACAAAAAAATAAATATATAAGACTCTATTATACTTACAAATGAAACACTTTTTCTTAATTATTTGTGTATACAAATAATGTGAACATTATTGCTTTATTTTATTATATTAAATAGATCATGGTATAAATAATACATATTTTTAAAACAAAAATACACAGACATATCAAAATGTTTAAACTTGTGTTTAATATAATAATTATTTATATTTATATCGTTTATAAAAAAATAATAATTGCAAAAAATACATTCAATGATAAAATTAAATATTTATAAAATAATATTGCTGAAATGTGTGTGTATGTGTTTATTTTTAAAATACCCAGGAATGCTCTATATATTTAAATAAATCAATAATTTTTCCTTTTAGAAGATACGTAGTTAAATGACCTTAATTTTTATAAAAATAATAAACAAAAATATAAATTATATAAAAAATCTTGGATAAATTTAAAACATATTTGTGCTTTCAATAAAATATTCTTCTAAAAATAAGAATATTAACAGCAAGTCATTTATATATTAAAAGGACACATAAAAATCTTGAATTGTTAGTTATAAAAATATTTCTACGCAATTGGATTCTTTTTCATTAGTTCAATATCGGCAGCCATCATATCATTAACTAATTCCATAAATGTTACCTTAGGTGCCCAATTTAATTCACGCTTTGCTTTCGAAGCATCACCCAACAAAAGATCGACTTCGGTGGGACGGAAATATTTGGGATTTATACGTACACGTACAACTCCAGTATCCTGTTCAATGCCAACTTCATCTACACCTTCGCCCTGCCAAACTATTTGACGTCCTATATAGCGGAAAGAAGCTTCAACAAATTCTCGCACACTATGAGTCTCTCCTGTAGCAATGACATAATCCGAGGGTGTATCACGCTGCAGCATCATCCACATAGCCTCTACATAGTCCATGGCATGACCCCAATCACGTTTTGAATCTAAATTACCCAATTCAAAATATTCCAATTGATTGAGATAGATCTTGGCAACGGAACGTGTTATTTTACGAGTAACGAAATTTTCACCTCTTCTAGGTGATTCGTGATTGAAGAGAATACCGTTGCAGGCAAACATATTGTAGGCTTCACGATAGTTTATAACAATCCAGAAACCATACATTTTGGCACAAGCTAAAAAAAATGTGAGGACAATGAAGTATAAAAGCATGATAAGAGTTTGTTAGGTTTTCAATGGTTTGGTCGATGATTATTTGATGAGATGTTTTTAGGTGAAAATTTAAGGTGCATATAAAATTTAAGGTATATTTTAGTACAAAAATAATACAATGTTAATACTTGAAATCGGCAGTGTTCAAATTATGTTCTACTTAAAGGTGTTTTATTTAATTAATAATAGATACTTTAAATCTTGCAGCAAAATTTTATCCTATTAATTATTTTTTTAGCTTGTTTACATTTTCTGATATTCTCCTTTACTTCATATATTTCATAATCTATATTTAAATCTTGTATTGAATAGAAATACATACTCTTATAACCTATTAAGGGAAGTTTCGGTTTAAGCCTAATTTTTGTACTCATAAATGTATTATCTATCAATTCATTTGTAATAATTTTTGAAGGAACTATTTATATAAGATGACGTTTAATAAAAATACAAATTTAATATTTAGTTTCTTTTTTCGAGAATATTTAGATTTTCGTTAATTTAAAAAATCGTTACATCCAAAATCTCCAACTGGTATCACTTAAAACTTTTTATGGTTTAAATTTTCCCAGAAAAAAAGCTTTAGATAAAAAACTTTTGGAAAATGTCCTTCTTTAAAATAGCTTTTTTGAAAGAAAGCCTTTATATGCTTTAAAAAAATATATGCTTTAAAAAAATATCTGGAATAAATTCTGAAAAACTATTATAGGAAACTGTTTTTAGTCCTTATTAAACAAAAAAAAAAAAAATACTTCAAAGTTATCAGTTCCTCAGGAAGTCCTTTTGTGTAAAAGCTTATTAAGGTTTGTATGTGCTGGAAGAGCTTTTTTTTAACAGCTTCTTTTTAAAAAAAACATGTCTTGGGTTCAATTAATTCAAATCGTCAGCTCCTCAAACTTGGTAACTATTATTAAGTAAAACTGTAGCAGAATAAATATGTAAACTCAAAGGGGACTATAATGTATGTTTTATTCACTTAATTAGTTATTCGTCAAATATATGTATTTTTTTTAAGAATTAAAAGTGAATTTTTTTTTCTTAACTACGTAGATGCTGCAATTTTCCACACATTTCTTTATAATCCACTTTTTTGTGAGTTATGATATTATGATTATTCAAACAATTTCAAAGTCCCAATCATCTATTAAAAGCAAAATCATGTCTTAAATAAATCATTTCTTCACTTACCATATGGTGATCTTGGATAAAAAGGTGTTTGTTCATTTTGTGGAGTTTCTACAACTTTACCATACAACTCCGATGTTGATGCCTGATAAAATTTTACTTTATTCTCCATGCCACAAGTACGTATGGCGTCTAAAATGCGTAGAGTACCAACGGCATCCACCTCTGCCGTATACTCGCTGAGATCAAATGACACCTTAACGTGGGATTGAGCAGCCAAATTATATATTTCTTGTGGTTTCACCATATTAATGATTTTCACCAAACTACTGCTATCAGTCATATCACCATAGTGCAACTTCATAGAGCCACCCTTATGGGCCTGGGGATCGGCATATAAGTGTTCAATGCGTGAAGTATTAAAGGTACTAGCTCTTCGAATAATACCATGGACTTCATAGCCTTTTTTCAGCAAAAATTCGGCTAAATAAGAACCATCCTAAAAATGAAATTCATGTTTAAACAAGTGTAAGTATTGCAACAGAAACACGTCATGTTGTGAGCTTCTTATCTTTAATTAAATTGTTACGATTTTTTAATAGTTTTTTCGTATTAGAAACCATGAATCAGTTTGTTATGCTAAAGTGTTATTAGAACATGGATATTACTTAATTTTATTATTATTTTTATTTATTCAAATATTATTACAATTAAAATTATAATAAATCTTAAAAATAAAAGCACTAGCAGCATAGGCTATCGGCTTAACTTAATTTTACTTTTTTCGCTTTAAACTAATATTTCACAAATTTTCTTCCTTTTTTTCTTACCTGTCCCGTTATGCCGGTAATTAGCGCAATTCTTTTGTCCTTTTGTGTTTCACCATTTATTTCTGTCATTTTACTACTCGTGGCATTTTCTAAATTATTTTCTTGACTTTCCGCCATAATTTTTTGCTTTTTGTTGGCAATTTTTATTTATAAATTAATAATATTCTAATATAAACAAATAACTTTTGTGGCTCTATTTGCCTTAAAAACAGCTGCTGGGTTTTTCAGCAACAACAACAGCAAATACATTTAAAAATGGGGGGTGGTGGAAAAATAGAGTTGCCGTTGCATAGGATTTTACTAACAACATTTAGGTTGCCAGATGAGTTTTGAAAATAATTCGCGATACTCATTTATATCCCTAAATTACTTAAAATCATAAATATTTTTTATACTATCTATCCAATTGCAAAGATTATGTTGTCAATTAAAAGCTCTTAATGGTACATTTATAAGAAAAAATAAAAAAAATATAAGAATTTCAGAAACACAACTTTTTTAAATATTTTGTAATTTCTAGTGCAAAAAAAAATTTTTGTGGAAATATCTTCTTGCGAAAACGTGAACACTCGAAAGCGTGAACGTCTCAGAAATGTGCATATTTTTTACACAGACTATTTTAAAACATGAATAAAACATGAATAAATATAAAGATATAATTTTAAAACATTAAATATAAAAAACCATGCGAAAATATGCAATTAAAACTGAAATCTAGAAAAATATACACAGACAAATCGATGCCAAATGCTTTATTTGATCTGAAACGGATAAATATTTTATCGGTGGATTTATTCAATGCACAGGAAAAAATTAAATTTAATTTTTTGTTTATATGGTGATTTTAAATCGTTAATAACAATTCACAATTTGGTTAATTAAGAAAATAGCATTCATTCGTTATATTTGATCAATAATCGAATTTTTTGTATTGAGAAATTGGAATTTCTCAGTTTGTTTTAAAAGCTTATTGGATTAATATTTGTCCCATCCAGAAATAACAAATTGAATGAATTTATTATTTTTTAAACAATTTGTTGTTAAATATTTTTATTAAAAAAGTTTTAAACGTATATTGTATTTTTTTTTAAGAACGAAATAGAGTTTTTTGCCAGTTATACTGGCAAGAATAAAGTGGTAAGAAGAAATATCCTGATACTTATACTTTTTTTTCCTAAATTTTAAGTTTTATTAAATTATTTTTATGTTTTAAGCCCAAATTACAATAGCGCGTAGTCAACAACAATATCAGCAAAAATTATCAGCTGATCACTGTCAGCACAACATGTTGCTGCCGTTATAATTACAATTCAGCGTAGGCAGCCGCAAATTACAACCACCATCTAGCTTTGTTCTACTTGTGTATTTTAACCTCTCATTTATTTGCTCACTCTTTTTGTCTCGCTCTCAATCTGAATGCACCGCAGTGAATTTAGAAACAAACTGCTGCTGACCAAATGTAATCAACACCATAACAAACAGTGCATTCTAAATAATCAGCTGATTATGGCAGCACACACTGCTGCTGACTACGCGCTATTGTAACTTGGGCTTTATTATATTTAATTTTAATCGAATAAAACGAACTGAACCTTAAATACCAATAAAATATTCCCAAAGAAGTGTATCTGGTATGGCATCACTATGCAGAAATCACTCAAAGTATTGCCAACTTTCAATGATGCCAATGAATGAATTTTATAAATACATTAATTAAAAAAAATATATGTTATACATTTTATACAAAAGTTATAAAAAAAGGTCAATTTAATTTTTATTTTAATTCACAACAATTTCTTTAAGAAAACAATCTTTCCTTCTAGATAGTTTTATGAAAAAAGCTTCAAAAACTAAAAATGTTTTTTTAAATCAAAATTTGCTAGTAAATTTTTGGGAAAATAATAAGATATTAAATTTAGATACTATTGTTTCCTGTCCATATTTTTTTCTAATGAATATAATATTTAAATACATTACAAATGTTGTCATTAATATTATGTACTATATGTATATTTTTATATAAAGTAATACACAAAATAGCTCATGCAAATTTTGCGATTGTTGTTTGCATTTGAGTAAACAAGAGTCATATTTTAAGTAAAGCAAATTAGTGGATCATTAAAACAATATTTAATTAAAATTGTTAAAGAATACTACATATAATTTTAATGAGATAAAGTTAATAACAATATTGTAATAACAATTTATATATACATATTTCTTCTTAATTAAATAACTACATTATGAATAGGATGGTATATCTAACACAGGTAATTTAAAAATTTAATATTTTTTAAAAACATGAATTTATTTATTATTTTTTTTTAACATTTTAAAATATTAAGGAAAATTACTCTAATAAAAAAACGTTTACTCTGAATGTAGCCTCTGATATAGCACCTTTTACAAGTGTACTTATTATATTTATGAGTGTTAAACTAAAAAACACCATTTTTAATCTAACTGCAATTTTGTTGTAAAACGTTACAATTATTAAACAAGGTTATGAAACCACTTAAAACTGGTTTCTTGCAAAACTATTAGCAATTTATTTATTTTGTACACTAAGTTCACTGACTTTTGCCAACTATAATTATTGTTTAGAAAAATCATGAACAAAATAAAAGAAACAAATTCTTAAGTTAAAAATTAATTTACACACATAGTAAACCCACCGACCTGTATCAAATGAAAATGAATTTGTGTCACTGATCAATTAATGTTTAACTGCTGGAAAATTTTGTTCATTTAAAAAAAGGCAAGTTACGAATATAAAGATCAAAACAAAATAGTACGTAATTGTTTGTAAAAAAAATCTTGTTTGTTTTTTTACGTTGGCTTAATTTATAAACATTAGTTAAGTTGAAAAACCGGTTTACTTAAATTGTGGTGAGTTTTGAATGTTATTGTTATTTGTGAAACTTTTTTTCAAATGCTGAAAGCTTGCATGAATTGCACGTACGTATTATCGTACGTGTATTTCAAGTTTTAAGTCTAACTCAAATCAAGATGTCGTCATCTTCAGCTTTAGCAGAATTAAAATATAAATAAAGTTTTTGATATACGACAAAGCGATATTTGTGGATTTGGAAGAGAACATTGTTATGCTATAGTTTAGATCGGCAGTAGTTGATTTAGATATTGTAATTTTTAAGTAAACAATTTTTAAGTAAACAAATCATGAGTGTACCCTTTTTTTTAAAAAAGGGTACACTCATGATGCAACTATAATTGCATCATGGGTACACTGGTACCCTAAGTAATAATTTTAAAGTTATGTAGAACCAATTATTTCAAAAAGTACCATTTTTTTCCAAACGGGGAACATTTTTAAAAAGTTATCAGAAATTTTTTTTTTTTTTTTTTCAAAGTAATAGAAAGAAACAATTATACTCTAGAAAATTACACTTTTTAAATTCTTTTTTCATTAGTATAAAAGGAGTTATTTAACATTTTTTACCTGGTGCATATTATTTAGTGCATACTTTTTGGGGCAAAACTGATAAATGTATAGAAAGTTTAGATAAGTTATTCTAGTTTATGTCCAATTTAAAAAAAAAACGAAATAAAAATGTCTTCTAAAATTATAATATTGTTGTTTAGTCTTTCATAAAAAAAAATATAATAAATTGCAGTAAAACTCGGGATAGAAAAATTTATAAAAAATTGTGTTTAAACTCGAGAAATTTTAGAAAAAAAAAAAAAAAAATATCTTAATATTTTACCAAGATATAATCATATTTATACGGTTGAAAAATTACAGAATCGGGGATATATTTTTATAGAAAACAAACCTGTATAAATGTATACATAACTTAAAATTTTGAAGATGAATTGAAAATTTTGAAAACTTATTTATGATGTCCATAAGAAAACCTATAACGTACACTATATTAATTTTTACAAAAGATGTAGCTAAATTAAAGAAATAAAAAAATAAAATTATTTAAAAAGTAAAAAAATTGTTTCTAAGTAAATTTATTGTACGGTATTTTCAAATTCGTTATAAACCACCCACATTTAAATCTATTTACTGCACTCAAAAATTCATATTTTACGAGTATGTTGAGTTTGTTTAAATAACGTAAAAATGTTTCTTTTTTTTTTTTCTTAAAGCTAATTCCAAAACAGCTTTAAATTTCTAACACACAATTTATAGAAATTTTATTTAATAATACAAAAAAACAAGTCAGTCGTTCGAAAACATTTTAACGGAAAACATCTTAAAAGTGCTCTTAAATATTTTAGTCATTAAACATCTAGACAGATCTTTTAATAAAAGAAATTTAAATAATAATAAAAATAATATTTTTAAAAATAAAACAAAATGCATAAAAATATTTTGGCTTTAATCGGTATTTTGGCTTTGTGTCTAGTGAACAGTGGTAAGTGTCATTTGATAACAAAAAAAAAAAAATATGTGGGAAAATTTTTAAAAAGCAATGATCTTTAAAAAAATAATCAACAATAAATTGCGTTGTTTAAAAAAAAAAAGTATTCAAAAACCTGTTGAATTTGTGAAAAATACCTTATTAGAAAAAAACATGTTAACAAAAAAGTTTATTTAAATACCCAACACTAATTAAAGTGTTAATTATACACTACATTATTTGTAATACAAATAATTACAACTTTTAATGAAATAAAACAGCAAAACATTTAATAAAAAACAACTCACCTTATACAGTAGAATGTTGAGATCATTTAGTTAAATGATGTTTTGTAAAATATGTTAATTTTCTTGATATTGTTTGTAAATATAATAGACATGTCATAGATTATTGTTCAAGGTTTTATTTAAATTTAATTAATTGAATTTTACTGACAATGTAATAAATTGTATAAGTTATACTTAAATGAACTTTCTACTAGAGTATGAAAAGCAATCAGTTTTTAAATAAATTATGAATTTTATTAGTTTATGCATTTAAGAACATAAAGTTGTGTGTGTGCTTTTTTAATTTGAAAAAGGTCAGAGTGTCTTTTTGTGGAAGAAAAAATATTTTAAGAATTTTAATAATCTAAAAAATTTGATAGAAAATTTAGTGTAATTTACTTTAATCTTAAAGTAGCAAAGAAAAAGTCAATCAATATGAAATTATTGATATACATAATGTCTATATAGCTTCTTTAAGCAGCCTTAAAACAAACTTTTCGGTTAAATTTAATTTTTTATTTTATTTAAAAAAAAAGTTTTCCTTAAAATGCAAATTTTGTGACCTTGAATAATATGTCAAGTTGGATAATTATTCACATGGAAAAGAGTGCTAATTAGCTTCCAATTAGAAAAAATTAGAACTCAGTGAAAAGTTTTTAAAGGCAACATATTTATTTCAAACTTTTTTAAACAAAAAAAAAAAAAATCAAAATTTGTATTTTTTATTAAAAAAGACAAAAATCGTTCATCTTCTATTTGTTGTTTACAAATAGGAATGTATTTTAAATAAATTAAGCTACATTTTATTAAAATCGATGCATAAATATCTACTGTATTCACAATTAAATAAAGTATATGTATCTCATTTAGAATTTATACAAAAAATAATAGCATTACACTATTTTACTGTGGAAAATTACTTGAGCATTATATTATAGATCTTCTTGGGGATATAATTTGATTTATTTATAGTCTCCTCTTTATAAATTTATCCATAATTCTGTTTGTATTTTGTGTATTTTTTCTCCTGAAACTTTTTAATTAAGTCCCCTTACTTAATCAAGTTTTCCAACCTTATTAATATAATTCTGCCTTGGTCAAATATTATATTTTTTAAACAACATTTAAAAAAATATATAAATATTTTTTTCCAAATTTCTTCATTTATTACAAATTTTTCTATAAAAGCCCATATAATGGTATAACAATTAATAGGATTTAGTTTTTTCAAATAGAGCAAATGTAGAATTTATTAGATTTTATTTGGAATAAATTAGTTAGCTGTCAAAGTTTTATTAGAAGGAATCGAATGAAACGTAATTAAATTGCTTGCAGAAATAATGAAATAAAATTAAATTCATCATTTATCTTCCCAAAACAACTTAATTTAGATTTGATAAATCAAAATAGCTTTAAACTCACTATTCATATACATAATTTCTAAAAAATAAAACTGGATTTATAAACCGAAAGTGAATTTATAAAGCAACTACTATTGCTCCGGTTTTAAACCTTAATAATTCATAAAAGTTTTGTAACAATAAGAATATAAAACAAAGTTTAAACAAGTTTTAAATAATTATTATACCAAACACATTTTTCATTTATTTAAAATGAATTAATTTAATTATAAAAATTTAATTTCACTTTTATTTCTAGCTAATGCCATCAAATGCTACCAATGCAAATCATTAACCGATGCCAATTGTGCCAAGGAAATGATTGATGAATCTTCCAATATTAGAGTGGTAGATTGTGAAACAGTACCAAAACCAAATTCCATGGAACAATTTATGCCAGTTACCAAGTGCAATAAAGTCATAACAAGTGGTGAGTGATACAAAACAATTTAAATAAATATTGTACAATAATTTGGGAAAATTTTTGAATAATTGCAAAAATTCAAAAGGCAAACAAACAAAAAAAAAAGATTCAAAACCAAATAAAAAAACAAAAAATTAAAATTCAAAACAACATTTCAAATTGAAATCATCCCCCAACATTGCCCGCTTGCTCCATCTTCATATACAAACACCTTTTAAAAAACAGTGATGTCATACGAATTGGCATTGGAGTATTATTTTGTTTAATAGACGAAAAATAGATAACAACAACAATTTATACAAAAGTCTATATTTATATTGGGCGTTATAAAATTTATAACAAAATAAATTTAATAAGAAAAACAAAAATCTTAAAGAATTTACATTTATAAATAATTTGAAAGCTAGTTTTTAAGAATTTTAATTAAAACTTTTTTAACAATTATTTATAAAGTTATATGGTGAATAGTTTTTTATTCTGGCTATTTAAATATTCACCACTGTAATTGTAGTTTTATATTTAATTAAAAGCTTGTTTATAATATTAATTACTTTTAATTATTTTTTTATCTTATTATTAATTAGTTGTTTTTTTATTATTATGATTATTTGTTTTAGACAAAGCTGGTATTATTGTTTCACGTGACTGTCATTTCCAAGTTGTTGGCTCCAAATCTGATGTTTGCACTGTTTCCCACAGTCGTGAAGTAGAGAAGTGTCATATTTGCAGTGGCGATTTATGTAATGCCTCCTCGGCTGGCCGTTTTATGGCCATCGGTTTGGCTGCCATTTTAGCTTTAGTTTCTATGCATTATGTTTTTTAAAATATAAGTTTTAATCCATTTGTACAATTTAAGAAGAACAATTAAATTTTAATGTTAAATATTTTATTTGGTTTTGTAAATAAATGTTTTTAATGGTAAAATAAAAATAAAAAATATATGTATATATATTCATTTATGTTTGTGATGTAATGGACATTTTATAAAAATTTTATTAGATTTTTCATAACACAGATTACACTGGTCGTCAAAAAAATCCTCCCCCATAGACGAATAGTTGGACTTGATGTATTTTGATGTGCTAAACACGAATCTGCTTTCACTTTTTTCCATCAGGTCTGGATTTTTTTTATGGGCGTGTCTAATATTAGTATATTTCCTCATAACTCAAGAACGGTGTGTACGATTGACATAAATGATAAACCAAAAGATGCGTACTAAAAATCATTCCAGGTTAATTTTTTTAAGAGCTCAATAGTTTCGAAGTTATTTTGAAATAAATAAGTGCCCAAAAAATCATTTTCATGCAAAATTTTAGATTTTTTTGTTACACACAGAAAATAAATTGGTTGGAAAATGGTTGTAACTATTGAAATTTAATACAACAAAATATAATTTTATTCTAAATATTAATATTAATTAATTTTAGAGGACTTTCTTCGTTTATAGCTGTAAAAACATTATTATGATAAAAATATGATTCCCACATATGTTTAGATAGTTCACTAAATCAATTTGATTCAAATTAAATAAATTTTAATAATCGTCTGACATTACTATATTATGTTTGTAATTCTAAATAAAATATTGATATTTGCAATTAAAATATTGTTTGTATTAAGATGATTTAAATATTTACCAAATTTTTAGCTGCAGTTACCTTTGAAAGAAGCAAATCGGTATTCACAACCGAAAAATTAGTTTATTAAATCAGTTTTCTTTTATTGACATTTGAAAAATAAAATTAAAACAATTTATTTTGAAAAAAAAAAAAATGTTAAGAACGCATTTACGGAAAAAAGTTATCATTAAATCACTTGAAGTCGAGTATTTTAATAATTTATTTAAAAGTATATTGTGTTATTAATTCATTGATCTAAAGTTCAACCACAACCGGCTATTTCTGAAAGCAAGTACAACATCCTGGAGCATCTCTAATGGATCGAAATAACGGTAAGAAATGAAATTAAGCATTGTTACTATTTATATTTTTTTCACAAACGGTTAAATATATATTCAGGTATACAAAAATGATTCCACATTTTCCAGTAGTCTTGAAGGATAGATGATAAGAACCGGTCATACAAATCTGTAATAAGGTATGACTAATACCATGAGATCAAACAATGAATTAATTATTATATAACATCTAATATGTCGTCTACAGCAAATCTGGAGTCAATTTTAAACCTTTTGGATCTGAATACCTTTGGGAAGGGGTGAATTAAATCATAGGATCGTTCATGGTGCAATGGTATTTGTATTTAACAACCCGAGACCATAATTGAGAAGATAATGCATTTGTGAAAATGTTACTCGTTTATCACGACTTTTTTTCTAAACAGGAATACTTAGTATACTGTATCATACACTTCTAATGCCAGTTTTAATAAATTTAATAAATCATTTCATCATGAACATTTTCTGGACATTGCAATACTTTTGTATACATAAATTTGTATATCCAGTTGCTCTAAAAACCTCCCTTCTATCGTTCCATTAAGTATGATACACCAGTATCATCCATATTTTAAAGGAATTCCTCTTGTCTACTTTGTCTATATATGTACTTATGTAGTCTGATACATCGAAACCATATACATTTATCATGGTTCATGATAAATTAAAGCGAATTAATTTAAATATCAATATTATTCTCGTTATTACACTATTTTAGACCGATCCCTTGGTATAAGTTTTTTATGAATTATAAACCTGGAAGTATATTTAAAATTAATATTATATATAAGCTGTTGTGCCCTCTTCTTATCTCGTTAAATACAAATGTAATTACACTAGATCCAGTATTATTAATTTTATATTTTTAATCAGAATTTATTGTATTTTATAATTTTTGGTTTTCCAATAAATAGACATTTTTGAAAAAAAATTTTTGTATGTGTATAAATAATTCACAATAAGCAGTAGTACATTTAGTCTACACAGCCGAATAGTTTTTAAAAATCAGTTACGTGTACCTTCTTAATTCGGTAACTACAATAGAATTATATGATAGTACATGCAACCGAACAAATTCGATTGGCAATAAATTCGGTTGCGATAATGAAAGTGTTTTCTCTGTGTACTAAAACTTATTTTAATAAATGAAAACATCAAAAAATTTACAGTTTATCATCTTTATTGCTGCGAACAAAATAAGATATGTATCTCCAAAATTGATGCATAAATCGTTTTTATTCACAGTTAAGTAAAAATACCCATGTTACATACAATTGCGTAGAAATACAATGGTGGGCAAAAAAAATAAAAAAAATATATTTTTTCTTGAGACAAAAATCTGCATTCACTTCTTTTCTATCACGTACCGATTTTTTTTTTAGGTGCATGACTAATATCATCACCTTATTCAGCGGTCACACTATAAAATTCGAGAAAGGTTTGTCAAATTCAGACTATAACTCAAGAACCGTTTACACGATAAATGATACATCAAAAAATGCATACGAAAATGGTCTTCAAGGTATGTCAACAATATTTTTTATTCGCTCTAGAATTATGGATCAAAATTTTCACGATTTTTCAAAAGAAAAAAAAAAAAATAATAATTTTTTTTCTCTAATGATTACCAAATAACTACGGAAATATTAACTGGATAAAAAAAAATATGTAAATTCAGCTCAAAGACAATTTAGATCACTATCTACTGGAGTTTAATTTATCTTAATTGGACAAACCGTTCTCGAGTTATACAAGTGTGACTGCCTAAAGGAGGGGTCATAGTAGTCATGCCCATAAAAAAATTAATACGTGATAGAAAAAAAGTAAAAGCTGATTCTTATTTAGCACATTAAATTCCATCTAATCCACCACTTTTTTTTTTTTTATTTAAGACGAAATTTTTTTTTTTTTTTTTTTTTGAAAGAGCACGAAAAAAGTTTTTTTTGTTTTAAGCTTCATATATATGTTAATAACACTGGCCATTAACATAGATATGAAGCTTAAAAAAACTCAATTGAAAGAAATTACTCAAAAAGCCACACGTACTAGAATTGCTTTTGTTTTCAATAAAATTTTTTACTAATACATTTTTGACCACCAACTTAAGTTTTTGACAATGGAGCTTCATATCTATATTAATCTGTGGTTTAGAATTTTCAAATTTTTCGTATTGAGCTTATTTAAAAAATCCGTTTTAGTTATAAATAAGAAGTTTATAATGAACCTTTACAAATTTATAAACCCAATTCAAATTTCATTCGAATTTTTGCTAAATAAAATTGAATTGATTCCTTTTAGTCTCCTGCGCAAGATGATTTGAAAAGCAAACACACTTGAATTTCAAGTGTGTGTTTCATAGCCAACATGTGCAAAAACAACAATAAATACTGTTCGTACTGTTCGCTGCCCGAAGCAAAGCAAGTGTGTACTGTGTATGAGCGACTGCAAATCCGTGCGTTCAAATCATTTATCGTAAACAAGTGGTGCAAGTGGTGTGGCAAAAAAAAGCAAATCATACAAGACGTTGAGAAATGATTTAAAGATTTCAAGTGGGCTTAATGATTTGTTTGTTTTTTGTAATACGTAGTTGCTGTGTGTGGCAAAAAATCTTCATAATGTGTAAAAAGTGGTTGTTTATAAATATTCTTGCATACACACACATATATACAGTATGTCTATATTTTATTGTTGGTTCTTCTTTTCTAAATAAATGTAAAAGGGTGAATTCATAAAGTTATTAAAAAATACTCTTTATTAAGAGTTAAAAAAGTAAAAAAATTAAAGTTGACATTTGAAACTGTCAGTTACATATTTAAGTTAGAAAATTTTTATCTTTAGTATTTATTTATATTTTAAATAAAGTTAGTCTTATAATTAATTGTATGTTTATAAAAAATTTTAAAATTGTGCTTATTTATATTATGATAGATTTTATTACATTTAATTTATATTTACTAAGTAATCATTCTATTTTAAAACTAAAAGGAAATAATATAGAACAATGTCTTTTCATTTTTCAAATTCGTTTCCATATACGTTTACTCCTTGACTAATAAATTTTCCCAAATGTTAAGAATACGATGGAACATCTGCATGTTTCTTTAAATTGTTATAACTAGTAACATTAATAATTTATTTGATCGTAAATAACAATAAGTTTATAAACAATACTTTTAAACGACTGTTTTACTTACGAAATTACTTTATACAGTCATGAACGCACACACACACATATAATTTTAATAAAAAAGAAAACACAATTTTTTTCCTTATTGAAGCAAACAAGTGGTCAAAAGGCTTGTATTTTTTTATACAAGCCTTTGAGAGGCTTGTTTGGTCGCTATCATAGCACACTCATGATTTGTTCATAAAGTTGAAGCACACACGCAGTATTTGTATGGTTTTAAGTGCCTGCAGAACAGTATTTATTACTCCGCACACACACTGATAACAACACTTGAAAAATATCAAGTGGCTTGTACAGCCTTATAAGACACAGTTTGCAGGGCTCTAATTCCTTTTTTAAAATGGCCCTCTCAATTTCATATTATTTTGATTCTAAATTGTAATTTTGTACAATGAAATGTTTTTTTGGCGTCAGATTATAAAATGTTGCACTTTAAAGACAATTACATTAATGTTAATTAGTTTTCTCTATCTGGAATCAAGAAATCTTATTTTTCAAATGCAATAATAATTTTAATAGAATTTATGAATAGAATAATAAAATTTAGCACTTCTTAAAAAAATTAAAAAAATTTTGGGAAATAATGTAAAGTGTCACTTTATTATGGCACACAAAATGCATGACCAACACAATACTTTTGCCCCATATTTGAAATACACATATTTCAAAAACTTCTTTTGCGTATTAATTCAAATAATATAATACGACAAATACCTGGACATCAAAAATGTAGACTATTATGCACCTAGAAGACAATAATTATGAACTAAATGTCCGATAGTGTACCTTCAAAATTTTACGTTATTATTATTATTATTATTATTTTTTTGAAAACTAGTACTTTTTTGTTTTTTACATTTTTGAAAATTTGTATTTAATTGAAAATTGTTACATTTTGAAATTTGGTGCCTTTTTGAAAAAATTTACTTACTTTTTCCTTTTTTGCAATATTGGATTTTATTTTTGAAAATTGAAATTTATTCTTTTGAAAATGAAAACTTTTTGAAAAATTGTAGGTATTTTAAAAAATGGACACTTCGAAGAATTTGTTTAGATTTTTATTGAAATTCAAGCTTAGACAGGTGCGCTTCGCTAGCCCTTATTAGTCGATAGCAAATTTTTACTACCGTTTAAGAGTTTAAAAATTTGGGCGTGACATCCAAACGAGTTCTTACATAACCTATAACCAACACCGTCACTGGTATTATCTGTGTGTCAAATTTCGTGAAAATCGGTGCAGCCGTTTAAGAGTTTTAAAAAAAGTGGGCGTAGAATGTAGCCGTAACATCAAATCGAGATCTTATATAGCCTATAACCACCTACGGCTCTGGTACTATTTGTGTGTCAAATTTCGTGAAAATTGGTGGTTAGGGTATTATGGTTTTATGTCGATATCTGTAAGCACAAAAAAATCAACCGACTACCACCTTTAAACATATGTACCATTCGATTCAGAAACATTTTCTCAGTCGATTTATTCATATATATAAGTCCATCCGACCGTCCGTCAGATCGCAATTTTATGAAGAAATAGATAAAATTTGACATTTAAGGACGAACCCTATTTCAAATTATTAAAGCAGAGGATTTTTTAGAGTTAGACGTGGCGCAGTGGAGTTAGGTTACATTGAAAATGGTAGCGTATTTCCGCCTCCACTCAGAGACCAAACGCCAGATTGTGGTCCCTTTAAAGATAGAGAAGGAAAAAGAAAAACAGAATTGAAGAAAGATAAAAAGTGGACCCTATACCCTACCATTCAATTATGATTGCCCTTAAGACATTTTATTCCCCTTACAATCTTTAATTCCTAAACTAGTTGGATCGAATTGAAATACATAGGAATGTTGCCCACAATACATTGTCTACTGGGGGGACTTAATCTTTCAGAAAAATAATCATATAATCTTATTATATCAAGTTGACTACTTACTAGTTTTAAAATGTAACGAACTAGTTTTAACTCCTAAAAATTAAAGTCAACTTTGATTACTTTTCTTTAATAATAAAAAAAATAGTTTGATGAGATAAAGAAATATATGCAAACTCAATGTTTTGCTGTTAATTACATGTTTAATTAATTGTTTAGTTTTGAAGTATTAATTTTAATTCTTGTCGTAATTTAATTTTTCACAAATACTTTTCTAAGTATAGAAGTTTATTTTATATTTTGTAAATGGCAACATATTCCAAAATAATGTGCTGTTTTTTTATTAATAAAAAATATTTTAATATATTTTAAAAGATAAGGCTTTAGAAATGGTTAAAAAAGAAATTTAAATTTGATTAAAAGTTGCACGATTTGTCCAGAATTGGTTGAAAATTATACAGGAAATTTAAAATAATATTTTTGCAAAAGTTAACTTTACTTTAAAATAGTTGTTTCGTTTTTCCGTACCATAAGAAATATTTAAAAAGCTTTGTAAAAATCATGCATTGGTTAGGCTGATAAATTTTAAAATTAATTTCAAGTTCATAGAGAAAAGTAATGCGAAATTTGTTTAAAATTTACTTTATACAAACATAAAGACGTTTTAGCAATAAGTTTCTTCCGTTCAAAAATATAGAAAAAATTTAGGAATTATATTCCTTATGTGTATTAATACCGTTTTTATATAACGACCAAAAAATTAGTTTTGACATTTATATTGAAAACAACAAATAAATTTAAAATTAGTTTATTTTCCATAAATTTTGTCGAAACGAATTTTTCCTTCGTTTTATTTCGCTAAATAGGGGGTTAGTCTTTCCGCCTTCCAAAACTTATATCTAAGCGACGTTTTCAAATCTAAAATTAAAAAATATATATATATATATATATATATATATATATATATATATATATATATATATATATATATATATATATATATATATATATATATATATATATATATATATATATATATATATATGATATCATTAATGATACTGTTTCGTTTCTTGGTTTGTTGGGTTCTAGTATATATATATATATATATATATATATATATATATATATATATATATATATATATATATATACTAGAACCCAACAAACCAAGAAACGAAACAGTATCATTAATGATATCATAATTTTAAAATAATAAAATATCGAAATATTTTTTCCTTAGAAAATAACTTCAAAAATTTTTATGAAAATAAACATAAATTGATAATTTTTGTAGAAAAAATAATTTATGTATGTATTACATGAAAATTATATATTTACAGCAAAATTTAACGGAATTTCCAACAATAAAAGAGGCAACATAAAGGAATCAATATCAGGTTGGATTTTAAATGAAACCGTTTTCGGATCGCAGAAGTTTGGTATTACATACAAAATCATTAGAAACAGGATGAACTATAGTTTCATTTGATTATCTTGTTTTAATTTTTGATAAAATAAAAAGGATATTATATATTGATGAAATAAAAAGGATATTATATGTTTTTCCAATATTGATATGTATATATTCTGGAATATATTGCTAAATTATCGCGCTGCTTAAATTTAACGATATCATTACTAATATCATTATTTTCAAAAATTATGATATCGTTTTCTAGTGTACGTTTTAGAAAGCAACCTATATCATTTTAGAATTATAAATGATATCATTCTCGAGTTTCTTTATCTCTGAAATGAAAATGATATCGCTATGATATCATTACGATGTCATTTGGTTTGTTGGGAATTTATAATTTTTTTCAAAAAAACTACTCAAGTTTTTTTATTTACCTACCCACTAATAGTGAACACAAACGGTTAAAATTGCGGAAAAAAATCACTATTCTTATTTTCCGTTAAAACTCTTAATTTAACAATAAATATAAACGCAAAAATGTTAAATATGTTTAAAAAAGTTATAAATTTATTTGGTTTACATAAAAATTATGTACTTTTCATGGTATATAGTAAATTTATTGTACAATATAATTAATTACATGTAAGAAAATACATCATTTGTTTGCTGAGACACGATTTAATCTCGAGATTCGTTATAAATTGTAAAAAATATCGATGCAAATATAAAAAATACTTTGATTTTATAGTAAAATTAAAACATGGAATGTTATTAACAGTACATTGGACGGTATAAGATTTAAGTATGTTATTTAACATAGTCATGTTAAAAACCATAAAATGCTACACTAATTACTTTTATATTCGAGCAAGGCACTATTTCTAAATTTAAATGATACTTTTGTTTGTCAACATATTTCAATTAAAAATAAATTAAAACGTTTTTCTGTTTTTGTACTTGCAACTCACTGTCTCAACAACCAAGCCACTGTTGTTATAAATAGCGTTGTAACACCAATTGCTACCTGACTGCCTTTTAACAAACCTGCACCATTGCAACCGTCTTTGCTATTACAAGTACAATATTCCATGAAAATATTATAGCTGCCAGTACGCATCAAACAAAAACGTTCATCACCTTCAATGCCAGGTTCACCCATGTAAGCACAACTACGGAAATAACGCCACTCACCATGAGCTTTCTGGCGTATCTTGCGACACATGGTAGGTCTTACACCAGGCAAATGTTCCAAGTCAGGTTCTTGATTGCAATCAGTAATAACCAGAGTACTATTGTCAAACGGATCACCACATTTGGGATCATTGTCGGAACGGCATTCCCAGCATTTTATGCTTAGCACTAAAATTACAACAAAATATAAACAAATAGTAATTCAATAAAAAAGTCATTCATAAAATGCTCTGGTCGTTGTCATTTTCAATACACACCTGTTTGGGCCAAACACACAGTGATTATTACACCAAAAATAACTTTTTCCATTAGTTGCATATTTATTAACACTTTATTTTACTGGGGGTACAAATTTGTAGTTAAAAATTTGTAGTCTTTTAGTTAAAAAATAAATAAAATGAAAAAATTAAGCAAAGAATTAATAAATGAAGCGACCCGCCCTAGATGTTGACTTGCTGATGTTTGTTGTTGTGCTTGAGTATGAGTGTTGTCAAATTTGTTATTTCTTTTGTTAAAATCAGCGATTTTGAAATTAACTTGTGTTATGTAAACTCTTCAAAACGGCTTTCGAAAAATCGACTTTTTGTTGCGAAAAGTCGATAAACTTTTAGGTTTAAAAATTATTGATAAATCGACTTTATTGATAACAAAATTCGGAAAAAGTCGAAAATAGTCAGAAAAAGTTAAAAAAGTTATTCCATATAAAAGGAATAGTTTTTGGCAGCTTTTATTTTTACATTTATACACCATCTTAACGTTCGTATCTTAAATACATATTCTTTGTGTATTCAGCACTTTTATTGAATAGATTGTATGTAAATTAATCAATATATTTGACAGTGTTGTGTTCGTTTTAATTTTTTAAGACAAATAGCTAAAAATAGTCGGAAAAAGTTTCAAGTAGTAAAAAAATTCAAAAATATTTCAGATTTTTCAACTATTTTCGACTTTTTCTGACTATTTTCAATTTTTTGAACATAATTTTAGTTTTTTTTTTCGTATTTTTTAGACCCTTGACTATTTTTGTCATTTGTCTTACTTTGAGTCTACATTAGACAAATTTTTATCAAGATAAAGATTTGTCTAATGTAGACTAAATTTGTCAGTATTATTGCAGCGTTAACTTTGAGTCTATATTAGAGAAATTTGTATCAAGACAAACGTCAAATTTCTGTTTGAGTTGCAGATAATTTTTTATCACTGTCAATTATAGGGGAAAACGTATATCATAATAAACCATGCAAAAAGTACCAACAACAATCAAGATGGCGTCTTTTATAAAGCATTATCAAGACAAAGTTGTCAGGGCTCGAGCGCTGACAATTTTCTTTTAACGCTGCAATAATACTGACAAATTCAGTCTACATTAGACAAATCTTTATCATGATAAAATTTTGACGTTTGTCTTGATAAAAATTTGTCTAATGTAGACTCAAAGTTAACGCTGCAATAATACTGACAAATTCAGTCTACATTAGACAAATCTTTATCTTGATAAAATTTTGACGTTTGTCTTGATAAAAATTTGTCTAATGTAGACTCAAAGTAAAAGAAAATTGTCAGCGCTCGAGCTCTGACAACGTTGTCTTGATAATGCTTGGTAAAAGACGCCATCTTGATTGTTATTGGTACTTTTTGCATGGTTTATTATATAATTGACAGAGATAAAAAATTATCTGCAAATCAAATAAAAATTTGACTTTGAGTCTACATTAGACAAATTTTTATCAAGACAAACGTCAAAATCGGTGCGAATCTATACAAGATAGCCTCAGTTAAACAGCTGATTATTATTTTTGGTTGTTACAGCTGTCAAACTGCATACATAAAAAACATTAATGAATTCGCCATATTGTTGTTTTTGCACAATTGTTACCACCTTCCATAAATTCGAGTTCATTTTGACGTTTGTCTTGATAAAAATTTGTCTAATGTAGACTCAAAGTGACGTTTGTCTTGATACAAATTTCTCTAATATAGACTCAACGTTATAAAAAAACCATTAAAAATAAAAATGAATACAATGCATGGTAACGAATGGTAAATCGATATCGATTTTAGTCGAAAATCGATTGTCAGGAGAAAAAAAAAAAATCGGTTGTCAACGATTTTATACTGAAATCGATTATTTAGTTTCAAAAATCTATTTTGTTTTAAAAAGTTAAAAAATATGTACAATTATAAAAATCTTATAAATTAACACATTTTTTGTTGGTAATAATCAGGAAAACCAGAATATGCAATTACATGTTCTTTCCTAGACGTTGAATGAAGCCATCGATTTAATATTTATCCGTTTCCGAACAAATAATTCATTTTGATATCGATTTATTAGTGCATATTTTACTCTTAACAGCATATTATTACATTTGGCGCATATTTATAGCATATTTTGTTATTTTTAGGTCATATTTAACCCTTTTTGATCATATTTTGATATTTCAAGGATAATTTTTTTATATCTAATGAAATGTTTTTCAAATTTAATTTTATAAAAAAAATGAGAAAACAAAAAAAAAAAAAAAAAAAATAATAATAAAATAAATTTAAATTAACTTTAATGGATACCATTTTATTGTTGGGAAGCTTGTCTTGTAGAAACAAGATTGAATATTATGATTGAAGTTTATGTTGTAAAAGCAAGATTTTCTTCATAAAATCATACGATCCCTAACCGCGAAAATGTCGTAAGTGCAGAAAACAAAACTAAACACATTATTGTTTACACATTCCCAGCAAAAACTTTACTTACCCGGTAAGCCAACATATTACATTGTTAAAAAGCGGTAACTACTTATAATTCGGGTGAAAAACTCATTACCTTTATATGGCGATGTCCACGAATTCATGGGTCCCCATTATTAAAGTACTTATTTTAAACAATCAAATAAGTAGTTAATCAAATTCTACAAAACTACAAATGCTACAAAACTACAAAATTGATAAAAAAAAAAATGAAATAAAATAAAAACAAAAAGTTGCATCAACTGAGATTTGAACCTAGGCAAAAACTTTCGCTCATGTTTCATAGACTACTGTCTTACTCACTACGCCATGTATACGTTAAAATTTACGTGCGTTGTAAATAGTTTTAACATACCAATAGAAATTAAAATAATTTCATAAAAAATAGATGTGTTTAGTTTGGGTTTGAACCGTGAACCTTCTGAGTGCTACTCAGTTGCTCTAGCCAACTGAGCCATTGCAGAACTAAATGAACTTGTTGTTTACTGGTAAGTAGTTATTCCACCACTCCAAGAAATGGGAAAAATAATGACAACTCATTACCAGGTAATGATTCTAGTAAGTAGTAGTCATTACCAAAAGCCAACAAATTTTTACTGGGTTGTTTTGCCAAATGCCCTGCTAGGGATAATATGTAAAAATTCTAAGATCTTTTTCAAATTGAATACTTACTGGGATTTTTTCCATTTTCCTAAAACATTGGCAAACTCGAGTTGTGCCTTTATTAAATTTCACTTTTAATTTAAATTTTGATATTTTTTAGTCCTTTGTAGATTGTCATAGAACTGAATAAATATAACTTTATTATTATAGATTGCAAACAACCGATTTTTTCTCCTGAAAATCGATTTTCGACTAAAATCGAAATCAATTTACATTTCCCTAGACAGTAGTATAATATACCTTTATATCGTAAAGGATAATTTGTTGCAGAGTGCAAAAAATCAGGGCATATTGTCATATTTTTCATATTGCCAATATAACGATCCGAATAATAAATTTGGTATTGTGTACAATTTGCTAATATATAAAGGCCCAATTTTAACAGTCCCTCAGACCTCAATATTATTGAAATTTTTTGGTCCATATTAGAAATTTACATAATAAAATATTTATTAGGCCCCAAAAATGCACTATGAACACATTTCGCCTAATATCACATTACTTTACTCTAATCTGATGCATACAAATTAGACTCCCATTCCACATAAAAAATAATCAGGTATGTAATGAAAATCGATTTCGAGCCAAAACGAAAAAGGTTGTGATACACATAAAATTTTCGATTTAAGTTTCGTTTTATTGTGAAATCGATTTCATTTTCCATTTTATTTTATGAAAATCACAATAAATTAAGTTGTGATCATGGTTTGATAAAAACGAAATTGACATGTTTTCAAATCGAACAAATTTTGTTACTCGTTTTAAAATTTAATTTGATTAAAACTGTTACAAAAGAATTAGAATCATTAAGCATCATAAAGCATGTGGGTAAAAAATAAAAGCTATATTATAGAAAGAAAATAAATAATGCCTTTTAAGGAATATACATTGAGGCAGAGGTTAAGAAAAGTATAGAGATTCTGTAAATCCTAAATTTTTTTATTCTGTTGCGTTAAAACACTGAATTTTAAGTTTAAAATTTAAAATATGTATATCTTGTAATTTGTGATGGAACTTGTGGTGAGGCGATGTACCTTATTGTTTAAAAACCTATCAGACACTCGAATTAAACTGTAACTTCACATATGGGTTTTACAATTTAACTTTTAAGGTTTCTGGATATATCTACCACAAAGGGAAAAACTGATTTTGAATATTCAAAATAATCATTGTGCTAACCCAATTTCAAATTACCAGTAAAAATTTAAAACCAATGCAAAGTCCAAATATTACATTAATTTTTATTTTTGTAGGATTTATTAATTAATCTCCAAAAATGTAAATTTATTATTCCTCCACAAAGTGTTATTTTTATGGGCAATTTTTTTCAGAAGCAAGGAATATCTCCTTTGTGGCAGCTTCATGCAAAATCTATAAAACTTAAATTTTTTATTTAAAAATTAACATAAAAACATTAGAATAAAATTTATTTAATTTAAATAATACAAATTTCAAAATTAATTTGTTGTGATTTGACAAGAAACACATTGAACAGAAACAAAAATATGAATATGAAAACGATCGAAATTCATCACAACCTAATCGATTTAAGAATACAATTTACTTTTGAAATCGATCGAATTTCATCACATACCTACATACATATCGGTCGTAATTTTCAATTTTTTTTATGTCATAAGTGGGTGCATAAAATAATCTGTGAGATAAAAATATTGGATTTTTTGTTTTCATATCTTTAATTTGCTTAAAAGTAAACTTTAACACTAAAAACGTGTGTTAATAATATTAATGAAATATAGAAATTTCAACAGTTCTTTTCTAAAATTTAGATAGAAAATCTTATTTTCAATTGATTTTTTTAAAAATACCGCTAAAAGTAATGTAGTTTTTTAAGAAACACAATAAGTTTAAGCATAACTGTTCACATATAATTTTATTATGTTTTTCCTTTGAGGAAAAGGGCCTGTTTTTCGTTTGCCAAAATATTTTCACAAATTGTTGATTTAAATAAAAATTTTACACAGAAATACTTCCTTGTTTATAAACTGTTTGTAAACATTTCAACAATTTTTACAAATCCTTTTTTAAAAAATTGTCTATGTACTAAAAAAAAATTTCTTCCCTGTATGGAAATTTAATTAGTATTCTGCATTTTTCAATATTATATTTATCATTAAATATAAAATTTAAAATGTAGAATTTGATCCCCTATTACAAAAATATTATACTGAAGAACAATTTTTAAACAAGAAATTAAACAAAATGTTTTGATCATTTTGATCTATCTAACAGGATAAGCTTAACCCGCTAACTTTAGGAAAAATCTTTAGTACTTAGCTCGTTCATCAGATATTTTTTGTTAATAAAAAATAGTAAAAACGCAATGAATTAAAATATACATATCAGTAGACATAGTAAAATATAATTTGTTAAAGTTTAATTTTTGGAGGTTGATAATTAGCATTTTTATACGATAAGATTAGAAACAAATCTTAAAGAACTTATAAACAATTTTTTGGACGTAGGTATTTTAAAAAGTTTCCACTTACAACACTGCTCCAGCTTGAAATTTCACATGTGTAGGGAGAAGATCTGTGTCAAGATCATATATACTTTTTGTTAAATAATTTTAAATATATAAATAATGTTCGAACAAACGGTCTTCTGTCTTGACACATTAGAAGTACAAAAATACAAAAATGTATGTTATAAATCTTTTAGGAAATAAGAACTGATGTTCAAACAAGCGGTCTTCGGATCTCCTTACATCAAAGGAGACTTGGAATCAATGTACACTATAAGACGATGCGAAAACTAGGAAATAAAAAGTTGTTATGTTCACCTCTCAGCCGGCTAACAACCGACTTTGAGCCACCGCTGACAATTTTTAGCAAAGTCACCGCCGCCGTTAAAATCGTTCGGCGCAGGTCTCTGCTAGTAACATATCTGTAATAAAGCCTAGTTTTATTTGACAGCTCATGTAAATTAAACAAACACAAAAACAATTTACAAACAAGTGCCTTCATTCATTAAATTAGTTTTTTGTATTTTCTTTCAGTATTTGTTTATATTTTTCTTATCCAGGATTAAAGTATTAATAAAAACATAAATAAAATGAAAACAGTGACAAACATTTTAACATTGTTATTAATCGTGGTAACCATAACAGGTAAATTAAGAAAAGACTTTAGTCCGTGACTAAAAATTTATAAACTAATTTAGGGTGTGGTTTGATGGCATTATTGCATTTCTTTAATTGATTTTGGGTAATATTTCAGGTTCCTGGGCTATACGTTGCTATCAATGTTCTTCGGATCAGGATCGCAAGGGTTATGATAGTTGTGGAGCTTACAAAAAGTTCAATCGTACCGAACATATACCCATCGAATGCAACAGTGATGAATCCCACATGCCTGGCTCGTTTTGTATGAAGGTGGTTCAACAAGGACCTAGAGGATTTATATGTAAGTTTGGATCTTAAAAATAAAATATTAGATATTTTAATTGTTTATTTTTTGCTTTAAGGGGATGGACGCTGGCGCCAAGTTATAAGACGTTGTGCTTCTGTAGCCGATACAGGTGTTACAGGTGTTTGTAACTGGGGTGTTTATGAAAATGGTGTTTATTGGGAGGAATGTTATTGTTCCAGTGATAGTTGTAATGCTGCCGGATCTTTGAGTGTAGCTAAAACTTTATGGGCTTTAATATTGTTTTCAGCAGCTATGGGTTTCTCTAGAATTTTACGAAATTGATAGAGAATTGAATATGGTTATTAAAATCGAAACACAGCTCTTATTAGTTTAAACACATACCGTCCATTTTACACAAATTAGTATGTAGTTTTTAATTTTTATAGACATATCTATATTATATAGTTTTTTGATAACAAATAACAACGAGGAAACAAGAATCTCAGTTTAAGAAAAAAAAAAAAAAAAAATAAATAAATAAATAAATAAAAATGTTTTTTTTTTAAGTTTACTGTGTTTGATTAATTAGGGAATATTACTATAAACATTTAAAAGTTTAATTTTATTAATTTTTTAACATCTTAGCATATCTAATTAGAAGATTCCATTTATTGTAATGAGAAAAAGCTAATAAACAAATCAGAGATTATGAAATAATTTAAATAGATTTATCTAGATATGTATATAAATTAAAATATTTTCATCCTCTTAATAGCAAGAAATATGTATCTCTTAAACTGCGGAATCGATGGAAAAGAAATTTAGACGAAATTTGTGTAGAAGGACCTAAACTTTCAAGAAAATAAACGTATTAAAGTTGATTACAGCTAGTTCGAAATCGTAGTGAGACCTCGTTGCGACATATCGCCTAGTGTGATCCTAGACTTAAAGAAAACATAGTTAAACTGTTTTTTTATTTTATTAAGAAAAGTCTTTACTTAACAATTTTTTAATAAAGATTCCGCTTTAACTTTTGGAAAGTTATTCAAAATTTCTAATAACATATTAACAAATTTCAATTATTTACATTACTTAATTTTCCTCTATGAAATTCTTGAACAAGCTCCCCGTTTTGCCAAAATATTTAAACCACCATCTTGCCAACCTGCCGTAGGATCATCGGCTACAGCTGCATATATTATATTAGTGCCATCTTTAAGATACTTTAAAGCCATATAAGATTTATTATCCTCCAACCAAGTACGTGATTCTGTTACGGCTACTGTTTCATTAGCATCTTTTGTTCGATACTTTTAATAAAAACAAAGTTAAAATTTATTAGAAATTGATTTAATTTAATCCTTATATAACTTACCCAACATTTATATAATTCCAATGGCTGATTATCACTGGTCCATTTCAACACTTTCAGACAATAACGAAAGAAAGCATTATTATTACGTTTTACCTCCAAATGTTTGCTATCATTTAGACGTTGGACTTTACTTAAAAGATTTGTACAAATTTCTATGTCTTTTGGACGTCTAAGAGTTTTCATTAGAGCCTGGGCTATACGCAAATAGTTATCAAATTGTTCAGCTAAAATTTCATGTTCATTAAAAGGAGTATTAGCGGAGGTTGTAGTGGCAGCAGGAGGAGAAGAATTTGGAGAAGTTGGTGATGGATCCGTTGGTACAGCGTCTGTAGGAGTTTCCACTTCTGGAACTACTTTAGTAGTTTCTTCGGTGGAATGAAAAGATTCTCCATTTTCATCGGCCATTTATTCAAATTTTTTTATAAAGGGAATCAAAAAATAGAAACAAATAATTTAAAAACAATATATGTATTTTTATTTTATAAATTTATATAAAAATAAAAATTAATTAATGTCAAGAGGAAATTAAAAGCGTGCACAGTGTGATAGGTTAAAAAAGTGCAAATTATTTTATAATTTTAAAACCAAAAGATTGTATTTTTTAAATCTTCACGAAAAGATTCTAAAAGGGGTTTATTAAAAGAGGTAATGAAATACTATAATTTTGTGTAGTTTTCGAAAATGTAAATCTTTATTAAGAAAAGTCAGATATATTTTTGAAACTCCACATTGCAGTGTATTTATACAGGGCACTATGGTTTCGGCGACCACTTTTCTTGGCCAAAACTAATTTTGGTAACATTTTCTTTTTGTGTTTTAATTATCGTAGTTTTAAAACAAACAATTTAAAACGCCAGAAAATCGAGTTTTTTCTTACTTTCACTAATTTGTCGCCATAATACAATAGATCAAAGTTGAGTTTCTTAAGCAAATTTAAAATACGTATAAAAAAGGTGCCTTTTTTCAACGGTTTTCATTAATTTATAATTATTGAATACATTTTTTTAAATAAGTTTATTATGGAAAATAGAACTTAGGATAAGTACTTTTTTAATTGAATACGAAATCAGTTAGAACTTGTTGTTATCTTAGAAAAATACAGTTTGTTTTACAAAACCCAAAATGAAATTGGATTCGTAAAAAATTTTACATTTCATTAGACCTTCAAGTTTTTGGTGAAAATTGGTAAAGAAAAACTCAACGGAAATAAATAAACATATATCTGGGCTATATTTTCCATATTGTCTCGTTTTGCGATTTTCGAGAAAATCCATTTTTCCTTATGAGTTAGCATTGGAAATTCTTATCATTTACAAAGATCTTAACAATGAATAAAAATGCCAAAAGATAAAAAATAAAATAGCAGATATTGCCAAAAAAATATAGTTGTGTATCAAAATTAATGCTGCTAAAGCAAAATGCTCGCCTTTAGGTTAAGTTATAGGTGAAATATGTTAAAACTTCCGTTGTAATGACTTTACTTCTGACACATAAAAAGTGTAAAAATTAATTACATTTTTGAAATATAAAATAAATACATTAAATTGCTTTGATTTTCATCCAAATCATATTTCAAACAATACAATTTTTTTTCCATTCTGGTAGTTTTGGCCAAGAAAAGTGGTCATCGAAACAATAGTGCAATGGTCCAATGCAATATTATTTAATTAGATTTTTCGTGTTTTTGTTTAATCAAATCTTACCTTTCCCTTAATAAAACCTCTTCAAAATGTTTTTTTTATCACATTTAATTCTAATTTATTTATTTGTTTTCTTTTTTAATATTATTTTTTTTAACTTCCAATTTTACATAAATTTCTTTTTTAACATTTTATTTAAATTTTTTTTATTTTTTTTTAGCAAACATTTATTTTTATAATTATTATTTATATTTTATATTAATGATTTATATTATTATTGACTAAAAATCATGTTAACATTCATATTATTATTTTTTATTTTCTTTTATAATTATTACAATTAATACATAATTTCTTCATCTTTTTTATAATACGTTTACTTTTTTTTATTAAATTACCTTTCTCTAAAAGAAATCATAAATTAAATTTATATATTAAAAAAAAAAAAATTAAAATTACAATAAAAAAATCAATAAAAAATGTAGTTGATAAGTTTGTGTGATTAAAAAGTTTGTATACAAGAAAATTGTGCCTTTATGATATGATTTATTTTAAAAAAGATTTTAAATTTTATGATAAAATTTTTTATTTTATTTGATCTCTAATTAAAAAAACGTTTGAATATAGAGTTTTATAAATAATGCAATATTTTTTGTTTTACTATTTTATGAGAAATTTTTGTTCAGAATTTTGAAGTCTTATTTTATAAATTAATTTTTTATTTTTACTTTGCCTGTTTTTTTTTTTTTTTTTTTTTTAAATGTAATTTATAAAACAAGATTTAAAAATTCTCTTTATGATTTTGGAACTGATTTTATGAAACGAAATTGTATTTTAAACAAATTAATTTTGAAGCCACATTTTGTAAAACAAAACGTAATATGTTTCGAAATTTTATATTGAAACAAATGTTCATTTTATTAATTTTTATTTTATAAAATCAGTCCTTTTTTATTTTTGTTTGATTTATTTTTAAATATTAAGCTTAACGAAGTAAAAATTATTGCTCACAAAATAATTTATTTTATATAGCAAATGATGTCATAAATTGTATGTGTCTAGTAGTGATGGATCTGTTTTGAAAATTGAAAATAATAGATAATAATGTTTTAATTATATAAATGTCAATAACATTTATTACATGAGATTTTTGCTAATGGAACTATATGTGTACTATTTGTAGGAACAATAAAACAATGGATTCATTAAGAACATATTAAAGGTATTAACCCAGAAATGGCAACTTTGGTAGACTCATGCAAAGTAGTATCGATTTCTGTAAACAAAATATTAAAATTGCAAAAAATTGTATAATGTCACTCTGTACTAAAAAATCAAATTTAAACTGAAAAATTAAATTCAACGTAAATAAATGAATTAATTAAATGAATTTAATTTAAAAACAACATTCGAAAAAATTAACATCAAGTTGAACGGTCTACATTTACTATTGAACCATGGTGGAATGAGTTTAACTCATTTCACCATGCTATTGAACGTAAATGCAAGTTTAAAAGCAAAAATAGAAAAATTTCAGAAAAAAATAATTGCTTTGTGTAAACTCAGTTTTATACTATGTTCACATATAACCAGTCGTTGACTTGTTTTTTCATATATTTCAAAGCCAGAAAACATCTCGATTCGAGTTGTTTAATTATTTAACACAATAAAAACATACTAAATTTCCATACAGCGAAAGAATAGAAAATTGTTGAAAAAAGAATTTGTAAAAATTGTCAAACAGTTTAAAAATAAAAAATTATATAATACAAATTTAAAAAACCAATATGTCCAAGTTCACACACAGCAATTTTTTCTGAAATTGTTCTATTTTTTTTTTTTAATTTTCATTTACATTGACACACAAAATTTTGCTTCAGAAATTCTTGCTTTAATTGCCTTGATTTGTTTTTGATTTGAAGTACGAAAAAGAAAAACGAAACATACACGTTTGTACTCGTTTATATTCCCTCTCGCTCTCTCTCACGTAAAATCAGAATTGCTTCAAGAAAAATTTCCCTGTGTGAACGCCGAATATTAAGAAAACTTAGAAAGAATAAAAAAGTTTTTATAAAAAGTATTTCAAATACAAACAACAATTCATGAATTAATTTTATACATGGAGTTTGATACTTTAGCAGGTAAGCGAAAATTCATAGTGTAATTAGAAAGTGGCCGCACATCTGCAAAAACAACAATTGCTTCTATTTTGTTAGTGTAAAACTACCGAACATAATGTCAAAGTGCTGTGAACAGAAAATGAAAGAGAAGAATAAAAAAAAAAAACAAAAAAAAAATTTTGCATACGAATACAAAAAGAATTTGACAGTTTCGCGAGGTATGTCCATGAAAAATTTTAAAATAGCTGTTCTTACGAGGCCACTTTCTATTTTCACTATGGTGTAAAACTACTGCACATAATGTTAAAATGCTATGAACAGAAAATGAGAAAATAAAGGAGAAGAAGAGTAAAGAAAAACGGGGAAACATTTTGTATTGGAATACAAAAACAATTTGACAGTTTCGCGAGGTACGCCCACGAAAAATTGTAAATTAGCTGTGCTTACGAGGTCACTTAACACTTCTAAGTACCAAAAAATTAAATATCAGATAATTTAGTGAGGTTACCTGTTTGAATTCGCATTGTGTTTTCGTGACTAACATAGGGTCTACACGAGAGTTTTTTATATCATAATATGTAACAGAGAGCGTGAAATTCGCTCTATGAGAGAATTAACTCACGTGTAGACTAAAATCAAGGTATATTAACTATTAGGTAGAGTTAAAAACACAGCTGACTTTTTTTTTCTTTATGTGTGATGACTGTCAAATCTTTTTTTTATATGGTGTTTGTTTCTATGTGTGTTTTGTTTACATTTTTTATATCATTTTTGTTATTGTTTCAATGTACAAAATTTGACATTTTACGAAAACAAATGAGAGAACTTTTTTTTATTGTTGTATTTGTTGTAGAATTGCTCTAACCTAATAGTAAATAAGCCTTGACTAAAATATTAAATATTATGATACTGTTGTGATAAGATTTTTCTACACAACTATCTTATAAGATTTACTGTCAAAAAAATACACATATTCGAAAGTTTGTTTGTGTGTGTGCATGTGTATTTGTTACGGCTGTCAAATTGCATATATAAAAAATATGAATGTATTCACCATATTGGTGTTTTCCAAAATTCGCATTAATTTTGACATTTGTATTGATAAAAAATTTTTTGTTTGATATAAACGAAGTAATAGGAACATTAGCTCCGTTCCATAACTTGTTAAATTTAAATTTTTTCTCAGAAAAATAACAAAACACAAATAAGTTATGATAATACCCAGGAAAAATTTTAGAACTTGTTCTAAAATCATTAGTTCTAGAACTAGTGCAATCAGAACCACTTCAGATTCTTTAATAACATTCTCAGAACTAGTGGTATCACAACTAATTCTGACACTAATGGAGTAGAACCTTATTATGATTCTAAATTCGTTTTAAGGAATGTTTTAGAGAACTAGTGCTTAAGAACTAATTATGTATGACTTCTACATCACTTCTAAGAACAAATTACTGGTTCTCGAATGACTTCCTAGAACTATTTAAAAAACTTGTATAAAAAACTTCAAAAATTAAAAAAAAAACAACAGTATTTACAAAATTAAATTGATTTTAAAAGCGGCCTTAGGAAATAGCCCAAAAAAACAGGTTCTGAAACCGTTCCCTAAGGCTTCTATAGAATTAGTTCTGAATGTTACAATTTCGAACAAAAATCATTGATTGAAGAACTAGTTCTAGAACCGTTCCATAGAATGGGTACTGCCTCGCTAACACTTGCCCAGAACTAGTTCTGGAGGTGAGAATTTCAAACAAAAATCATTGGTCGTAACGCCAAAGTAGAACAAGTACAGGCTATTTTCATGTGTTCTGGAACGAGTTGTAGAACTAATACAATTTTTCCTGGGTACTTAAATTAATTAATTTTCAGGTTGAATTTATATAAACTTTTTTTTTTAATTGCTCTTTTCAGCTGCAAGTTCAATAGCGATTATTAAAAATCCCATGTAATTTTGTTAGGCATAAATTAAAATCTATAACTTATTTTTTAAGAAACCTAATAATTAATTGACTAATTTACATTACATACAGAATTCTTAAATAAAGTTTTGCTAACACTAAATCTATGAGAAATCTTAAACATGTCTTACATGTTAAAAGCAAATTTAAAAAAAAAAAATAATAATAATTCATAATAATAAAAACATAATTGTATTTTTGATTCTAAATTGATAAAAAATTCAATATTAAAAAAAAAAAAAAACAGAGTTGTATTTCTTTAATCTCTTTAATAAAATCATTAAGCAAAGAAATTATTAATTATAATATAAACATTTTATAATTGTTGGAAAGAAGTATTAATGTAAATGTTTGTATTATTAATAGTTTTATGTGGTTGTTAAACAAGATTATATTAAGAAAAGCTCTTAAATACAACCCTGTTTAAATAAAAAAAATAATAAATATTGTTCAATTTAAGTAAATTTGTAATGAAATAATTTATACTATAACATTTAACTAAAATAATTTATAACCTTAAAAATCAAAAGTAATTAATTATAAATAAAGAAATCAAAACCTTGTCTTTTACTTTTCCTTTTTATATTTGGAAACTTTTTTATTTTTAGCTTTTAAACACATCAAAACCAACACTGAATGATATTTATTATTGACTATAACACTTTTTTTCTCATTTTGTTACTTATTGTAGTTTGCTATTTTAAAATTTTATTTTATTCCATTTTAGACCACAATCGGTGTACGTACATCCAAAGTTTTACTATCGGTTAAAGTGGACGATAACGAACACGAAGTATTATTGTTATTCACTTGACTTTCAATATCTAAATCTCCATCGTGTGCTCTAGACGAAGGTTGAAAATTATTATTATCCATTGTTATAAGAGCTACTGAAGGTACACGATGAATTTCAACAATTTCGGTAAGAGTAACACCTTCTTCTTCTGAATCGGAGGGATGATATTGAGCGGGTGCCTTAAGATGGGTGGGATATTTGAAATAGAGCGGTAAAGGTGGTGAAGGAGAACGTATGGCATACATAGAAGAGGAAGAAGTAGGTGACTGTAACATTAAATCTTCAAAAGCGGTTGGTTCTAAATCCGTAGTATCAGGCGATATAATAGTGGTGGTTGTTTTGGTAGTAGAATCTGAAGAATCAGTTAATTCATTCATTTCAGCCATCATTTGATCGATGCGTATGTGGGCCACCTCATCGCTATCGTCATCGGAATTCAAGGCATAATAGAGATTAGTACCAATCTCATTGCCAAAAACATTTCGAAATTGTTGAAATAATTTTTGAGCCTCTTCATTGGCCGGCTGGTCAAGGGAGCCATGGTGTTCGTTGGGCTGGTCTGTTGTAGTCCAAATAAAATTATCATTTGAGCAATCTTTTTCACTTCGTTGACCTCGTCAAACTTTTTCGGTAGATTTTTGTTTTGATTTTGTCGGTGTTAAGTTGGTGGGGAATCTGTTAAGTAAAATATAAAAAATAAATATTTTTCAGTTGGTTAATCTCTCAGGAATCTTACCCTTTATTTATGGAACCTGTATGCGAGTCATCTTGTCCCGTTTTGGAAGTTTGTGTTTGCGTTGAAGACATATTACTTTTACTGAATGGTGCCTGGAACGAGGTTGAGGTTATGGTAAAATAACCTCCCGGTTTGGGTTTCAAATGTCTATTATTGATTTGCATATGTACAGTCTTCATGAATTCAATTTGATGGGCTAATTTTTGGATTTGCTCCTGGAATTTAAAAGAATATTTTATTGTTATATAAATGTGAGATTATATTTTTAACTTTTTACCTTTAATTCTTCATTTTCTTGATACAAATCTGGCGATTCATCGGGTACCAAACCTACTCCATTTAATGAAAATGATGCTGTTATACTTCTCACTTTGGCCTTTTGATCCCATTTATCTCCTTGTCCTTTAAAAATGCGTGATATTTTAGGTCCAAATACTAGAGCAATTGTCGTAGTGGTTGACAATTGTGTTCTCAGAAAACCCAAAGCGTATTTAATATCTGGCCCTGCTTGTGGATAGATTAAAATGCTGGAATGGAAAGAGAGGTATATTTATGAATTTTGTTGTGGTATGGAATAGGGAATGGTAAATCGATTTCGATTTTAGTCGAAAATCGATTTTCAGGGGAAAAAAATCGGTTGTTTGCAATCGATTTTATGTCAACAATTTTATACTGAAATCGATTGTTTAGTTTCAAAAATCGATTTTGTTTTAAAAACTTATAAAAATATGTACAATTATAAAAATCTTATAAATTAACTATATTTTTTTTTTGTTGTTAATAATAAAGTTATGTTAAATCAGTTCTATAACGATCTACAAAGGAATAAAAAATATCAAAATTTTAAAAATTCGGTAAATTTCTCAACGACGTCGTAAATATTTTTGAATTGCGTGCAGAAAAAAATCATTCGGCTTTAATCTCGTTTGATGTCTGCTTTTTTTTTTAACATCATTTGGCGGTGAAGGAGTAAAAGTGAAATTTAAAAATGACCCCAAGTCGAGTTTCCAATGTTTTAAGAAAATAGAAAATTAAAAAATCCCAATATTCAATTCGCAAAAGATCTTAGTATTTTTACATATCATCCCTAGCTGGGCATTTGGCAAAACAATCGTCTAAATCCTCTGAAGGAAAAAAATAATAAAACAATTTATCCAAATATTAATGAAATAGCTCAAGAATATCAGTATCGTGTGAACGTCTATTCTTGAAGGATGGCCTTATAATAACCCAACAAAGAAACAAGATTAGTAGTGAACATTGATTTAAATGTAAGGCTTTTTTACAAAGCCTTACTGAAGAAGATTGGTTTGATGGAAAAATTAAATAATCATAGATTTCTTATATTTTATATACGTAGCTTTTATACATGTATTACTTGTGACCTGAATTTTTGAAATTATCCAGTTGGCCATCTCTTCAAGACAACATCGACGACGCGTACAAGACCCATAGAAAATTCTTGACGACATGTTGACGACAGCCCATACAATTCGTCGACGACTTTTCCAAACAAATCTCCGCTAAATTGTTAAGGACATTATAAACAACAATGTCTTACAAATTGTCGTCGACGATTTTGCTGAATTTTCTTAGTAACATCTTTCGCCATCCTGTTGGAACCATTTCATTTAATTCGGGCCAAATATCTTTAAAGCAGTACGCACAAATGATGTTGCCGACCAAAAATCCATTTCTTTTAATTTCAACACGCGCTAAATAATTAGTTATATTTTTATTTTTTTTTTGGAAAAAAAAGTTAATATTATTTTCAGAAATAAATAATTGTTTGACAATGGAAATAAAGTTTAAATATTACGAAGCACGACAATATGCATGCAATTGTTACTTAATTTGTCCTGAATAGAATTTTATAAGCGACAAAATATACAATTTCCTGCAGACAACGTCAACGACAATATCGTCTATGATCATTTAGCCAACTGGGTATTTTATATGTTTATTTTTTAATTTTTAGTTGTTTTTGATACACTTTTGAATTTTTCAATAAAAAAATCGACTTCAAAATAAAATCGATTTTGGGGACCGATTAATCGATTTTGAAAATCGAAACGAAAAAAGTTGATCGTAAAATCGAAAATCGATTTTTGGCATTGTTTACCATTCCCTAGTATGGAACAAAGAAAACAAATAAAAGTCCAACAAAATCACTTTCTTCACATGTATAATTTAATTCTGTAGAAAATACTTCTAACACATAAAATGAGTTCTGTTTTTTGAGAGAGTTGGTCTTCTAATTGCTTTTCTGTGGTTTGAAATTAGTTCATCTAAAATAATTAAGAATCGGTTTAAATTAATTAAGAATCGTAAAATTCTATTTCGTATTTTGAATTTTTAAATAAAAAAAAATATAGGAAAACGGATGCAAATACATTAAATTGATGGATGATTTTGTGATATTTGATGATTTTTATTTTTTTTTTAAGTATGGTACAAGTTATTTTCTAATAATAAAATTGGTAGTCATTGTAAAATACAACAAATATCCAAATAAAAAAAAAAAAAAATCGACAAAACCAAAAAATTTCCAAAACGGAAAAAATCACCAAAACGATAGCAAATAAAATTTTCAGATTTTTTGGATCTTTTTTTTCGTTTTGACGCTTTTATATTTTTGGCAACACATTTCGATGATTTTTCCCACAGACTACACAGATCATATGTTTAATTTGACACATTTCCGCAGTAGCTATCGCAGTGATTTACAGAACGAGAAAGAAAAATATCATATTCAAATAACAACGAGCATGTGAAACCAACTACATTGTATTTTTCAAACATATTTGGTAGAGTTCTTTTTTAAATTCTGATACTAGGATTTTTTAGGAGATTATTTATTTTAATTTCCTTCTTCTAGAAAATTTTATAGATAATATTATATGATATACAATCAAAAGCAGGATCAATTTTTGTTTTGATATACATATACAATTGAGTATGTATTTTTCATTTAAGTTACAAGGAGTGCGTGCTTTTATAGTCGTCCTAACACAATTGTTGTTTATTTACAAATTAATAAAGCTTTTAAAGCAATAAAATTATTAAAATTATGGTTTAAAATAAAATTATAAGGATGTGATCAAGTTTTAGATTTTCTTATTCACATTATATTTTTTATATATAATGTGAATAATATGAGCTACAGCTTTAAACAATCAGATTAGTATTTTTGCTAACCTTTTGCTACCTATTGGTAAATTTTTTAGTCTTAGTATGTATCTTGGTATTTTTTTTATCGTTTGGGTGATTTGTATATCTTTTTTTTAGCGATTTTTTTTATCGCTTTTTTTTCCTTTTTGGCGAAAAAATAAAAAAAAAATCTCGTGAATTTTTCTGCAAAGCTAAACGATAAAAATGGTAATTTTCATTTTACTGTTTTTTCAATTTTGGTAATTTTCTTTTCTTTTGATAATTTTGACATTTGAGCGATTTTTTATATTTTTTTTTATTTTTTATTTTGACTGCTATTTCGTTTTGGCGATATTTTTTATTTTTTCATGGGCGACATTTTCAGCGATGTTTTCATATTTTGGGATTTTTTTATTTTGACTATTTTTTCCGTTTTGGCGATTTTTTTATTTTAGCCAAAAACATAACTTTTAAAACGGAAAAAAATCCCGAAAAAAATTTAGATTTTAAAGTTTTAAAGCTTTTTTTCCGTTTTGGCACTTTTTTCGGTTTTGGTGAGTTTGTCGTTTTTTAATATTTTTTCAGTTTTAGCGTTTTATCATTTTGCTGATTTTTTACATTTTGGTAATTCTTTTAATTTTGTAGTTTTGACAATTTTTTCGTTCCGGTGATTTTTTTATTTTATGTTGACTATTTTTAGCGATTTTTTATGTTTTGGAAATTTCTTATTTTGACTATTTTTTCCGTTTGGGCAATTTTGTTATTTTGACCAAAACAGAAAAAATATATCTAAAATGGAAAAACTCACTAAAACGATACGATAATTAAAATTTCCGATTTTATTTTCGTCTTGCTTTTTCTTCCATTTTGGCGTTCTTTTCCCTACTGACACATTTTTCGTTTTTTCTTTTCTTAATATTGTGGCAGTTTTTTTATTTTTTCCATTTTAGCGTTTTTTTTTAATTTAGCGATTTTTATTTTGATTTTTTTTTGGTTTTGGTAATTTTTTCCTTTTCACGATTTTTTTAATTTTGGTGATTTATTTTTTTTACATTTCATTTCGTTTTAGTTTATTTTTATATTAGCAATTTTTTTATATTTTGCTATTTTTTTTATTTTGGCTACTTTTTCCGTTTTGGCGTTTTTTGTTTTTTGTTCGGCAAAAAAATAAAAATACCAAAACGATAAAAAAGGAAATTTAATTTAAAAAAGGAAGTTTTGGTGACATTTTAAATTGGGCGATTTTCGGTTTTTTCCATTTTAGTGTTTTTTATTACGTTCCGATACTTTTTATACCCTTCACCACTATTTCCCTCTTGCGAAAACTACTTTAACGTGCATAAATCCCATACAAATGTCAGTATCAAGGTTATATTCGACACAAGTTTTGTTTAAGTAGGAATCACATACCAGTTTTATAAAGTTCGGTCCATAATTTATAATAGCTCCGATATAAACCAGCTTTCGGGAATCACCCTAAAGTGCATAAATTCTTAAAAATGTTAGTATTAACGTAATATTCTGTATTTGTATATTTTATTTTACACTTAGTAAAAGTATTGATGAACAATTGGCCAAAGGTCTAATATATAACCCATCCCCAAATTTTGATGCACATACATGACCGACTATATCTTTTTATCTCGTTTTGTTTAAGCGATTTTTTTCGTTCTTTGATTATTTCTTGTGTTTTACAATGACTATTTAAATGAAGTTTTAATATAAAAATGAAAATCATAGCTTATATTTCTGCTTGAAAAAATAAATATTTTTTTCGGAAAAAATAAAAGTAAAAGATAACTGTTATCATATGAAATTTATAATAAAAGTTATAACAGTTACGGTCACTGTTTTATATAAAAAATGATTATTTGTATTATACAAGAGCGATCATAGAATTTCGTCTTTTTGTTCTAACTGTTGTGATTATAAAGTAGATTTTTATCTTTTTAAAATAAAATTATAATTAAAATATATTTCCTTTTACTTCTAAGCAACGCTTTTAAGTGTTGTTGACTAAATTTGTGGTATTTTAGATTACTGCATTTTCCCCCTATTCATAAAATATGTTCTTGTGCTATTATCCTCAAACAAAAACACAATTCATGTCTTTTATTCTAAATCATTTTAACCCATTTTTCCTAAACAAAATAAAATAATAATTCAACTCACAAAAACAGCAGACATTACTTTAATAAAAGCCAAATAATACTATTGTCATCATCACCTGTTGTGTTCTAAATAATGAAATCTATTAAAAACCATATTACGTTTTACTTACTGTAATGCCACCATTGTTATATTAACGAGTGCAATATTATAAATGGCATATGAAATGAGACGCGCCTCATTGTATAGAGATTCTGCATTGCGGACATTATAACAAACACGTATACCCCAGGCTAAGAATAAGACTTCACCAATTGCCAAACTATGATCCCACCAATTATATGAGCATTGTTTAAATTTTAAGCCAGCCTCATCGTTTATCTGCAACAAATTGAGAAACAAAAGGATTTTTTTTTTTTTTGTGAAGAAAACAATTCAAAATAAATTTTAATTGTTAAGAATTTAAATATGTAGTTATTACTTACAAATACTGCATAAGGTGTATCAGATATTGTCCAAGTACCCAAATATATAAGCATTACTAGTAAAATGGGTACCATCCATTGTAATAATTGTTGATCGGTTAATTTAACTTTATGAGCAGATTTTACACGATACGTTAAGGATACTCTAAAGAGAGAAATCACACTTTATTTTGATTGGGAATTTTAATGATATAGAACTTACCTCCAAGTTTTCATTAATAACGAAGTATAGGTAATACAAAAACCCATGTGACGAGTCCATTTTGTTATAATACACCAAGTAGTATCCAAAAAAGGGAATATAGCCACCATCTAAAAAAGTAATAACATTAAGAAATTAATTAAATTGGATATAAAAATAATAATTATGGAAATAGTTTTATTTAACAAAATAAGGGATTTTAAATTAGATAGAAAATTCCTAACATTTAATGGATAATATACCCATTTTTTATTACAAAACTAATTTCTTAGTGTTCTTTCTTTAACAAAATTTTATTATTGTTATCCTTATTTTGTAACAAACATTTTATTATTATCAAAAAAAGTTTTTACTTAAATTCATTTAAAATTTATACAAATTTTCTATAGCCTCTATTTTATACGAAAAAAATCTTTTGGGTTTAATATTTATGTAGCTCCCATTTGGTTTCTTTTATTGGTTTCATTAACAAGATATACTTTGTAACTTATGTATAAACATTAAATTATAGTTGTAACTTAGGACTTAGTAAAAGTAAAGGTTAACTTTAATTTAAATATACATTTATATGTAATATAAAATATATCTACATGATATGTATAATATTCTGTATACAAATCCCTTTTGGCATCATAAAGCTTTAACAAAATTAAACCAATAATTGTTTGCATAGAAACATACAATTTAAGCTATGAAAACATGGTACTAAGTGTTGTCTATATTTAAAATATTAGGTATGGAAAATAGTATTTTCAGGGAATAATGAAATTAAAAGTTATTGAAGAAATTTTGATTTTCTTTATGAACCGGGCTTAGGTATAAAAGGCTGGCCAACCTCTAAAACGTTTTTAAAAGGCACTAGCTACACTCTAAAAAGTGAATGTAAGATTACTACTATAAAATAAGTAAGTTTTCTTGCAAAATTACTAAATATGTGTAAACCTAGGCATAAAATGTCTATCGGTACTAATAACATACTTTTGTTAGCAAAGAAATATACAAAGTATAATAATTTGAATGTTGATAAACATGTTTAAAATAATTTATATATATCGTATGTAAAATTACTTATATGAGGCGACTATAGAGAATTTGTCAAAATTTTATTTTCAAAATAAACATAAACGGAAAAACCTTATAAAATTAGTTATTATTGTTAAAAAATTTCCAAAAAGCATTAAAACCATCAATTTAATTTGCTAAGAGATAGCAAATAAAGCAAGCAATAGAACATTGACGAGAAAGTCTTCTATTCTTAAGAAAATAGGATTGTTCTAAAGGTGATAAGGATTAAATTATAAAATAAGAAAATTTCAGGTTTCCAGAAATTGTAATAAAAATTTAGCCAAACATTGGTAATAAAAATATAGTGGTCCAAGGAAAAGTATGTAAAAATTTCAGTCAACTCAAGGCATTTTAGATTAACTTGCTAAATGTAATCTTTCTGTCAGATAGTGCAACTATTATTAACAAATCTTTCATTCACTATTATATGCTACGCAAAAAATTAATTACCAGTATAATTGTTACATTATTCATTGTATTTTTGCTCTTTTTTGTATTTTTATTTCTGAGTTGGTCTTTTAATAAAACATTCCTTAAAAAATAGTTTTTCCTGTTTGTTTTCATAGCCTTTGCAATCTTTTGGCTTGCATAAAAATATTGAAAATAAAAAGTTATCTACATACTAGGGTGATCGACGTGGTTTTCCAACCGGTTTTAAAACCGGTTTTTTCAGTCAATGTGCTGTCGGTTTTTTCAAAATGTTCAATTTTCGAATGTCAAATAGACCGGTTTTTTTAAACACAAAAAACCGGTTTTAAAAATAGCATTTTATTTCAGAAAACATGTTCTAAATAGTGATAGTGATATTTGAAAATTTAGGAATAATTTTTTAAATATTCATAAAGACTGATTTCTTATGTTTTTAAAATATAGATTAAGTCTAAATTGGAATTTATTCTGTAATATTAAACAAATAAATAATTAATAATTATCCTGTATGACCCAATTTAATTTTTTTGATCCAATATTTCCTCTATTTTTTAAAGGTGTTGTTGTTAAAAAAGTTTCACCTGCAGAATCGTTTCAATTGAGACAGGCTTTCATATTAAGCCATGGTTTCTGTTTATGCTAACTAAAATTTAGATGATTTTTTCTACAATTTTGAAACATAAAACTAGAAGTCATCTAGATATATAATTTGCTTAGGATTTTTTCTCTTTCTAGAGCTTTCTGAAGCTACCAAACGACGTAGAAAATTAAAATTTGGCTTAATTATAAAACTTTTTGTCCAACAAATCCTAATGGAGCCATATTTTGAAATTTGTAACAAGGAGCGGATATAAGAGGATTTATGTGTCTTTTTCTAAGAATTTTTTCTCTTTCCAGAGCTTTCTAAAGCTTCCAGAAGACATAGAAAATTAAAATTCAGCTTAATTATAACCCTATTCATCCTACAAATCCTAACGGAGACAGATTTTGAAATCTCTATTAGGGAGCGAAAATACGTTGATCTATATATATGGATTTAAATATATCTTTCCTAAGCAATGTTTCCTTTCCAGAGCTTTCTGAAGCTCCCAGACGACGTAAGTAACTAAAAATCCAAATCCTATAAAAAACTGATTCTGTATTTCGGCCAGGGAGTGCATTTACGACGATTTTTTTTATTTTGAAAGGTTTACGAATTTAAAACTTTAATCAATATAATTCCAATAAATTTGAACGGCTTCAAATAATTGACTTCGATTAGGGAGAGGAAGGTGTCTAAATGTTGTTCATATTTTTTTCTTTTAATTTTGCGGAATTGTTTGTGCATATTTTCATTATTATATTATTTTTCCTGACATTGTTAGGCTTTTACGCTTGTATTTAATAAATTTTAACTTAATTATAAGAATTGATTTTTTTAAAGAAATGTAGTCTTTTGATATAAATATTAACTTCTGCAAAAAACCGGTTAACCGGTTTTTTCTGAATTTGAAAAAGTGCAACCGGTTTTTTAAAATACCAACTATTCGAACTATTCGAAAACCGGTTTCTCAAAAAAGTCGAATAATCGATCACCCTACTACATACTTCATATGTAGTATCAAACAGTTTTACCGTAACTTTGCTATATAACCTATGTTTTTTTAAACACAAAAATTTTAATTTACAAGAAATTCAAATGTTTCTAAACATTTTTTAAACACAAAATTGGGTAAAAATAAAAATTTTCTTTTAATTTTATTTACATAGAATTTCGGTAATTTTTGTATTTAAACACAACATGTATATTTACCCTAACTATAGTAGGAGTTAAGTTACCTACTATAAATTGAGTAAATTTACATGAAAATTTATTAGATTGTAGGATTTAAAGAATAGTTATTTTATCATTTAATAAGCAGATTCTTCTGATGAACCATTTTATATGAAAATTAATTGCTAACTAGATTTAAAATTTTTTGGTAGACTTCTGAAAACTTTAAATATATTTTCAATGATTTCTACGCCATTTTTATAAGACAGATATTTTTTTGATAATTTGTTATATAAAACTTATACCCAAGAAAATGAGAAGTTTGCAATAAACGTGTGTTTTTCAAGGTAATGCAAATTTTTTAAAAATATTTTTTTATTATTCAGAAGCTTTGATTATTCTGAACCTCAGAATTCTTCTAAAAATTGTTATTTAAAACTTTATAAGCTTCGATTGATTAAAGCTTAGGCTTAGCTATAATCGGGGTAAAAAAAGTAACCGTAGGTTTTTCAAATTTTAAAACCCGTTTTAATAATCAGAAATATGTAAATATGTAGACCGATTAAACACCAAATAGGTTTCCTCTTGTTAAACAATTTTGACGGCGAAGCATATTTAATGAAAATAGTGTAAAAAAAAATGTATCAAAAGTGATTAATTTTAATTAAAGTTATAGTCCTCTACATGTTTAAGGCCTTGAATCGAGTGTGGCATTGTCTACTTCTTCTATAGTTTATTGCTTTTAGTGAAAGTCCTAACTTCATAACAATCTTTTTGGAAATAATGGTCATGAGGTAAATTACGAAAAAAATCTCTCAAAAACAGAGCAATACTTTATGAATCGGTCGGCGGGAAATTTGTGGCAATTGCAGAAATGGACCGGTCTCTCAGTACCGGTTCAGTACCAATTGACACCTAACTCGTCACCAAAGTTCCATTTGAGAACCAGTTGACACTAAATTTCAGTTAAGAGTCAATTTCTAACAGGCATGTTAAGTCTGCAAATAGCAACTCGCACGAAATAATAATCTGTGGCTGAGTGACCAGAGTTGAAGACTATAAAACGTCAGATACGTCAGAAGAACGTAAGGTCGATTCGGGTTGCCGCCGAATAATTTAATAAAAATAAATTTAATAATAATATAAAAGTTTAAAAAGTAAAAATTTTTTATAAAATTTTTATTATATTAATCGAATCAGAACATGTTCTCTTGGGCCAGTCTTGTGACCTGTCCTACGGTGTTAATTAGCCACCTCCAATGACAATCACATGTAAAAGTTATAGGTTTTTCCCATATAAAGTTCCGGGACTAGAACCAGTCACTAGCCCTGAGAATTTGTCACGTGACTAGTTTTGAAACTGTTCTCCATCCTCTAGGGTATTTACAATAAAAGTTAAAAATAATTACTGTTTTTTTTTTTTTCGAGAGTAGAGAAAATGACGTAAGATTTTTATAGTGGGTGGATATGACCACAGTATATCGTTATCTTCCCTTTAGAGGAACCAATGCGATATACAAATTTTTGATATATTTTAATTATACTCCATTTCATCATACACAGAAACTTTATACTGGAATTTAATTATACTATTTATTAATATGGTTAACTTTATAATTGGTTTAATTTTTTTTAAATAAATTGACAGCTCTTAAAAAAATATAAAAATAAATAAATTTCTATTAAAAAAAGCAGTAATAATAAAATCAATTATTCTAGTTAATTAATATTATCATTTTGATGTTTGGAGCAAAATCAAACAAAAACGAGATAGAAAGATATAGTCGGTCAAGCCCGACCGTATGATGCTCTACACCATCATGTATGTACATCAAAATTCGGGGAGGGGTCATATATTTCAATTTGTCCTTGTTCCAAAGTAATTATTCCTGCCAAATTTCATCAAGATTTCTTTAAAATTGTGACCTGTACTTTGTTCACAAGGTTTACATGGACAGACAGCCAGTCAACCAGATGGACGGACGAACATCGTTAAATCGATTCAGAAAATGATTCTGAGTCGATTGGTATACTTTAAGGTGGGAGTCCGAAGATGTTTTCTGTGCGTTACAAACATCAGCACAAACGCATAATACCCCAACCACCTATGGTGGTGTAGGGTATAATTAATTTAAATTTTATTTTTTTTTTGTGTAGGGCAGAAAGTATTTTGAAAAAATAGATCTATAACTTCTAATCAGTTGATATGATTTACATGGAATTTAACATAATCGTAAGAGAGCATCAGAGTTTAAATTTCGAAGACAGATCTCAAAAATTACAATTTTTTTTCTCATCCGAATTAAAAATTTTTATTTTTTGCTTGAACTCTCATTGATGCTTTTAACTTTTATAGTTCTCGAATTATTGATATTTAAAATTTTACATTTCATATTTTCACAAAATGTTGTTGCAGTTTTTTAAATATGTATATCGGAATCATTTTCCTTCCAAATTCATTCAAATTTGTTTCTTTAGTTAAACAATAAAATTATTTATCATATAGAAATAATTTCATGTCATTACCTTTTTCAAGTCCTAAAATAAAAAATTACGAAAAATTACGAATTTTCTGTGCGTTACAGTAATTTTTGACCAAAAAGGGGTCAATACTAGGGAGATCGATTATTTGAGGCTTTGTGAAAACCGGTTATCAAATAGTTTGAATATTCGCGATAATAACAAATTTCAATAGGCTTTGTCTTTGTAGCGAAATAGTAGTCTTAATTATACCCTACACCGCCATAGGTGGGGAGGGTATTATGCGTTTGTGTTGATGTTTGTAATACCCAAAAATATTGGTCTAAGACCCACCTTAATTTATATCAATCGGCCTAGAATCACTTTCTGAGTCGATTTAACGATGTCCGTCCGTCCGACCGTTTGTCCGTCCATGTAAACCTTGTAATCAAACTACAGGTCGCAATTTTGAACAAAAATTAACGAAATTTGGCACACAGGTTTCTTATAGTTCAGGGACGAAGCCTATTGAAATTGGTTATGATCGGTAAATTATTTCACTTAGCCCCCATACAAATGTCCTCTCGGAAAAGGATTTAACGATCATAAATCCCTTAAATGGGGTTTGGGTTTGATACTAGTTAAGTTAAGATTCAGATTGATAATGTTCCTGTAGAATTTGTTGGTAAGATGAAATGTCTTGGTCTTATAACGGACAATTTATTAAATTTTTCACCATATATTGATTTTTTTATCTTCCCGTGTGTCTTTTCTGTTGAAAAGATTATACGCGTTAAATATTTATTTACCCTGTGCTATAAAGAGAAGGGTTGCTACAGCTATTCTGATGCCGCATATATTATATTGCACTGAAGTTATTTCTAGTGCTGGGTGTTACACACTGGGGAAATATAGACTCATATTTAACAGAATTATTCGTTACATTTTTAGTTTGAAAAGGCGAGATCATATATCTCAACATATACTTAGCTTTCTTGGATCGTCTTTTGTTAACTTTATCAATATTAGGCTCTTACTATTTTTTTTATAAATTTGTCTTAAGAGGTTGCCCGGGATATATTGTGGACAAATTTCATTTTTCCCGCTCCACGAGAAATCCACAGATAATTTTTCCTATTAGACGATTGAATACATTTGGTAAATCATTTCAGGTATGAGTCTCAAGGATTTGGAATTCCTTGCCACTTGAACTAAGAAAATTTTCTTATTCGCTTTCGGTTTTTAAATCGAAATCAATTGAATATGTGAACACTCAAGATCATGGAATTTTGTAGAAGCACAATTTTTCATTTTTTAATATATTTGATTATATAATGCTCCAGCTTTGATTATGGTTATATTAGATATTGATTGATCTCATTTTAATACAAATTGTTACCATTATTTATTATTAATGTTAGTTAATAATTATTAATTTTTGTTATTTACATTTACTTTATTTTAGTTTTTACTTTTTATTGAAATTGTTATTATTTTTAGTAGCTTTGATTAGCCATATAAGGCCCCAATGTGCTCGGTTATGTAAATGAAGAATTAATAAAAAAAAATATAGCAATATTTTAATGAAATTTGGCACATATACTTAAGTTTCATATAATTTCATAAATAAGTGTGCCGATTTTTAGAAAGATCGGTCCATAATTGACTATAGCTCCCATATAAACCCCTTTTCTGAAAATCACTTAAACGGGCTTATATCCCATTCAAATGTTAGTATTAAGTTAATATTCGACACAAATAAGTTTTATATAAACATTAATGATAGTACCAAATTTTATAAAGATCGGTTCATAATTTACCATAGCTCCCATATAAGGCCCTCTTTCGGGAATCACCCAAAAGTGAATAAATTTATATAAATGTTAGCATCGACTTAATATTACATTAGCTTCCTCTATATTACATAAATAAGTACTTAATAGTATAATAGCAGAGTAATTTACAATCAAGTGGATCAGTTGGCCAGAGCACTGGATTAGCAACCAGAAGGTTGCTGGTTCAACCCCATTTTGATGCTATTAGCTTTTTTTTAACAAAACGTCTAAAAATATATTTTATACTAAAACAAGTTTTTGTCATTTAGAAAATTAAGTGCAAGAGAAAGACGTTAGTCTCTAAAAACGAATGGTTAACTTGTTCCCAAGTTTAAATTTCACTAACTCTCGTTGTTTTTCATTTTTATACCCACCATCAAAAAGATGGGGGTTTATTGATTTTGTCATTCCGTGTGTAACATGTCGAAGGAATCATTTAAGACCCCACAAAGTATATGTTTTCTGGATACTGGTTAGATTCTGAGTCGATCTAGCTATGTCAGTCCGTCTGTCTGTCTGTTGAAAGCAGGATAGGGCTCGAACGGAATGTAGGCGAAATTTGGCACAAATATTTATCTTATATAAGGTTGGATTGGTATTGAAAATGGGCAAAATCGGTTAATAAACAAAAAAGTTATGGGCTGAAAACTAGAAACATAGGGTGTTCGTTTCATACTTTTCTGCTGATATCTCTTAAACAAAAGCATGTACGACATCGAAATTTTGTATAAATAGTTTGAGGGTCAGTATAAACTTGGAAACCAAAATGGGTATGGTCCGCCCACTTTACACAACCTCCCATATAAGGTAAAACTTCAACGAAATTGTGCTCAAATACTTCAAGGACCAATGTAAACTCGGAAACAAAAAATGGGCGTGGTCGCCCACTCTACCGCCCACCTCCCATAGAACGTAAAATTTTTTCATACTTTTCTGCTGATATCTCTTAAACAAAAGTATGTACGAAACCAAAAATGGCCGTGGTCCGCCCCTTTTTTATTTTTGTTTAGGTAGATATTTTTGAGTATCCGTAGAGTCTTAAAATAACTACATGAATTGGTGCACAACACAAACAAAAGCAACTAGTTATTTAGACAAAAAATAAGTAGTTTATTTTTGTTTTAATTATACCTGTTAGCTTACCAGGAAAGCAAAGTTTTTGCTGGGTTGGATTAAATTATTTTCGTATTCTTCATTTAATCACTGTGTCTTTTTTGTTTTTTATGAAATTACATTTTCTTTTAACCCAATATTTTTATGTATACATTTTATCCTAAATGATGCATGTCAAAAATATTTTTTTTATTACTGTTTTAATAAAATTTTTATATACATACATAAATGTTCTGTGTAAGTTTTACAAATATTTTAAGTGTGATTTCTGCCATAAAGTATTCTTTTCTTTTTTTCTCTTTTAAAGCAGGATTTTACAACATACCGCCACATGTTAGCAGGACTTAAAACACAGACTACTCAAAGGTTAAAACACATATACATATGTATAATACTCGTACATGTGATAACATAACAAACACAAAGACGGAAGTTTGAAAATTTATAAATTTTTCCAAATGACATAAAAAATTATATCATTTGATAGGTGTTAGGTTTTATGAAATATTTATTTAATTTTTACATATTTAAATATTTTGGAAATAGAGATTTTTTTATCTAAATCATTTTTAATAGACATATACTTGAATGACATTTTTTCTATAGTCGATATTTAAATTATTGTGTTTGCTGGGTTATGTTTAGTACATAAAACAGCGAGACATCATCAAATCTACATGACACAATAAAACATGAAGGTTTTAAAAGGTGAAACAAAAAATAATAATAATAAAAAAATGTTAAAAAAAGGGATTTTGTTTTTTAGTGTCACTAAATAAATTTTAAAAAGTGTAAACTTAAGTTTATTTAAACAAGTTCATGACACCTTCTTTAAATAAAATGTTATTTTTATGGTTTTTTATATATGTATGTATTTTGTTTTATTATATTGTTTGTTTGCTGTATTTTGTTTATTTAGATTTCGAGATGTAAAATTTGAAATTCTTGCAAAATTAGTACCTTTGACATTTTGTTCAACACTAGGGTGATCGATTATTCGACTTTTTGGAGAAACCAGTTTTCGAATAGTTCGAATAGTTGGTATTTTAAAAAAACCGGTTGCACTTTTTTAAATTCAGAAAAAAACGGTTAACCGTTTTTTTTTTTGCAGATGTTAATATTTCTACCAAAAGACTACATTTCTTAAAGAAAAATCAATAAATATTATGATGTTCAAGTTAAAATATATTACACATAATTATTTTTGGAAATAACTATTAATCCAATAAGAACGAAAAAGAAATAGTCGGTCAAGTCCGACAATACCCTACTCAATTATGTGCACCAAATTCGGGGAAGTGTCTTCTTTTCTAAACCTGTGGAATTGTGAGCCAATACTATGTTCAATTATGGACCGATCTTCATAAAATTCGGAAAACAGATTTTAACTTATATGGACATTACATGTGTAAAAAAAAATTCTTACTACATTTAAGGGATTTATGATCGTTAAACCCCTTTTCCGGGAGGATATTTGCATGGCGCTAGTTTAAATAATAGAACGATCATAACCAATTTCAACACGCTTCGTTCTTAGACTATAAGAAACCTGTGTGCCAAATTTCAAATTTAATACATGTTCAAAATTGTGACCTGTATTTTAATTAATTAATTAATTAATTATTTTATGAACAGACAGACGGACGGACGAACATCATCAAATCGACTTAAAGACGATTGGTACAAATTATGGTGGGTCTGAAACCAATATTTTTGGGTGTTACAAAGCATATGAACGAACGAATAATATAATATAAACATTTTAAGAAAATAATCATCAAAACAAACAAAACAGAAACCATGGGTTAATATGATAAGAGCCAGAATAAATTTTACTGAAACTATTTTGTAGGAGAAACTTTTTTAAAACAAAATCTTTGAAAAATGAACAAAATATTGAATGAAAAAAGACTAAAACATTCAAATTAAGTGTAAAAATATTACAGGTGTTACAATTGAAGTAATTATTACTAATTTATTTATTTAATATTACAATATTTAATTTCGTTTTAACCTTAAACTATATTTTTAAAACATTACAAATAATACTCTAAAAAATATTCATAAATTTCGATTCAAATATCAGTATTTAGTATATGTTTTTTGAAATAAAAAGCTATTTTTAAAACCGGTTTTTTGTGTTTAAAAAAACCGGTCTATTCGACATTCGAAAAATTAACATTTTGAAAAAACCGACAGCACATTGACAAAAAAAACCGGTTGGAAAACCGTATCTATCACCCTATTCAACACCCAGTATTTAAAGTGTCTAAAGGATTTTTGTCAAATGGAGCGAATTAGTATGTTTTCTATTAAGTTAATTTTTAGGTCTTGCTTTAAATTTTTTCCTGTAAGCCTCAATGTGTGTTGATTAAATGGGAGGTACTACGACCAGTGTACAAATGTGAGCTAAAAGACTGTGTGTATAGGGATGTATATATGTATGTAAGTATTTATGTGAATGTATGTATGTGTTAAAAGGTGTTTTTAATTTATATATGTATACATAAAAAAACACCATAAAACAACCAGAGATATTTAAATGAGGTTACTGAGAAACACACACTCACATATACGTGGTAGAATATATAAATGTAAATGAAAAGAAATATAAAAGGATGTTGCAGAATGTTTTTTTTTTTTTTTTTTAATTTTAATACATACAAAATATATCTAAATGAAATGTACGCATATATGCGAAGATAAACTGCAATGTTATTTATAAAAAAAATTATCAATGAAAAATTTTAACTGCGTCTTATAGTTTTGGAGGCTAGCTCAAGATCGGTGATTTCAATGGGGATTATGGTTCCTACTCTTTGGAATGGAAAAGAGTTTCAAAAAGGACTGTAAAAATCTAATATATTACCATCAATAAAACTGTAGGGTTTTGTTACGCTTATACACTTATGTTCCCCAAAATTCTTACATTTATATTTAACAACATTTGTTTTGTAGCAAATTTTATTTAAGTTTAACCCGGAAAATTTTGGGACCAATTTGTTAATGGATTTTACTTGTTGACTAAATATTAATATTTAAATGAATCAGAAAAAAAGCAGATTATACAACAACTGCAAAGTATAAAAAAACAAAAAGGATTTAAATTGGCTGTTTATTTTTTGTTTTGAATAGTGTGATGATGGCTCCCTGCCAACATTATTTGTTAAATGACATTTAAATGCTTGTCTTTTATTAATTAATTTTTGTTTACAATATTTAAAACAGTTGGTAAACACATATGTATGTTTTATTTTTGTACATAAAATGTCTATTAATATATGAATGGAGGCAATGGAAATTTTTAAAAATGTTAAAAATAACAAAAAGAACCATTTTGGAATACAAAAATTTGTGTTTTGAGAATTACTCCATATTTTTCCTAAGTATTAAACCTATTAAGAATTACAAATCATAACATTACATACAGTTACATTATTTAAGATATATGTATATCGACCATTCCAGGAAAGAACGCCCGAAAAAGTATATTTTTTTACTTGATGGCTTTCAATTTCGATAAAAATTTGTATACATAAACTCCATTAGGCCTTTTATTAATTTGAGTTTTCAGTTTTGTGAAATTGCAAAAACTCGCGATTTAATTTCGCTTTTAAATTTTCTCAAAAACCAAACAAATTTCAAAAGTATGTAACTTTGAAAAGCAATATCTCTGGAAAGACTTTGTGAATTTTAATGATTTAAACGGCCTTAAAATTTCGCATATGGCGGCTTTATGACGAATGTTTTAAAAATAAGAAAGATTTTTTTAAAAATGCATTTTAATGCAATTGCATTTTTCAAATGCATTTTTCTTTAAATATGCTATTAAAATTTTTTAATTTTTTAACATAAATGAAAAGTTTGGAATCTTTACATTAAAATAAAAGTGTCAAATTTTTGGGACGCGAAAATCTTATATGCATAATCCAATTTTTATAAAAACATGTTTCAAATTTTTCATATAAAATAAGAAATTTTTCTTGTTTTTGAAATTTTCTTTTAACATTTTTATAAAAGTTAACAAAATATAAAAAGTATGCAATTTTAAATGTTCATATCTCTTGAAGTTATTGATGGATTTATGTAATTTAAAAAGTATTTAAAAGGCCATTGTATATTTTTTGTGTAATTTAGTCAGCATTTCAAAAACCACTTCTTCGATCCATAATATTTTAAAAATATAAATGCAGTTTTTAGATGCATTTTTGTTAGTTGCGAATTTATTAAATTTTAATTTTTCAAAAGTGTATTTAAAAATGCTTTGTTTATTATAACTTAAAACAATAAATAGTCTGATACATAAAGTTTTACTATTTTTCAGGATTTTTTAAAAAAATAACACAATAATTTTTTTAAACAAAATACGTAAAGATACTTCATAATACCGGAAAAATATAATTTTTATATGAAAAAATTTAAACTAGAAGAAGAAAAGGGGAAATTATGCATAGTACATGTGTGCGTCCCAAAAATTTGAGATTTTTATTTTAATGTAAAGATTCCAAACTTTTCATTAATGTTAAAAAAATAACAAATTTGAATAGCATATTTAAAGAAAAATGCATTTAAAAAATGCAATTGCATTAAAATGCATTTTTTAAAAATATTTTTTATTTATAAAATATACATGTTTAAGCTAACATAATTACAATTCAAACGCCGTTTAAATCTGCAAAGCCTTCCCAGAAATATTTGTATTTAAAATTGTATACTTTTGAGATTTTTTAGATTTTTTCAAAAGTGAAAAAGCGAAATAAAATCGCGAATTTTCTGAATTTAGCGAATCTGAAAACGGAAATATTTATAGACACCCATAGACCTTATACGAATAAAATTTTATAAAAATCGGAGGACACTTGGTATATTTTTGGGCGTTCTTTCATGGAATGGACGATATACTTTTTAGTTGAAAATTAAAAAAATAAAAAAATTTATTTAAAAGTATGTATGTTCTTATCAAGGTTGGAAACCGAAACGAATAACGGTATCGGTAACGATATCGGTATTCAATTTATTTTTATTTCGGTAACGGTATTTTAAATTATATAGGTATACCGGTACCGAAACAAAAATACCGGTAAATACCGTTATTATTAAAAAAAAAAACTAGAAAAATCTTAAAAAAGTTAAATTTTTAAATAATTTTTAATTAAATTTCGCGAAAAAATGATTAAATTACATATTTGCATATTTAATTTAATAAATTTGTATATTTAATTTAATAATTTTCTCTTGAAATGTTTGAAATATGAATATTTTTCGTTAGAGAACTTCATAAAATTTTTACAATTGCTTGTTTTATGGCAACAAAGCATTTAGGAATATTAAACTCGACTTCTTAAGACAAATTGATATAATTTTTTGCAGTACAATGAAGTTAAAAATTTGAACAAAATTTGTATTTACCACAGATTTTAATAAAGACAAAAATCGTTAAATTCATTTTGCAAAAATTTTTTTTTAAAAAAGACTAATTTTGTTATAAAATTGCAAAATGTAAAATTGTGCAAAAGATCTGTGGAGTAGCACAAAAAAACAGAATACCATGAAAAGGAACTTTTGGACGAGAGATTTTGTAGAGGAGAAATATTGCTCTAGCACAGGGGTTCTCACAAGACCTCGCTTCGCGACCCCTTTTGATATTGCAATGGAAGCGCGACCCACTACAACTTTGACTAATTTAAAAATTAGAAAAAATGTAAAGATGAAGTAATTTTAAAAAATAATATTAATAATTTCGACATTGTTTTCTTTGAATATTAAGAATTTTAAGATCGAATCTCTGTTTTGAGGGACAAAAGAGTAAAAAAGATATTTTTTACATAAAAATGTATGTTGAAGAAAATTTGTTTAATATTTTTAGGGCTTCGGAGCCAACAAGCGGATATACTTTGCTATATTTCAACTATTTAAGATGCTTTTAAATCTGTTGATCCAAAAAAAAAAGAAGTGTCCGGTAGACAAACATTTTGTAGGAAGATCCTCAAACGATGCTTAAAAATTTACTTAATATGGGAGAAATATTAAAAAAAAATTTAAAATTGATCTTCAGTTCCCTACCATCGATTGAAAGTCACGGGTCTAGAAAATTTCGTCTAAAAAATAGTATTGAGTTTGGTCTTGAAATGGGTATCATTTGCCAATTATAGCAAAAATATTTTAACAAATTTTCGCAAAAATGTTGATTCCTAACCGTAATAAAATTCGATGTTTTTCTTAAAAAATTTATAATAATTTTATAATTTTGTTCCCTTTATGGCTAAAATATTAAAAATTAGCATTGTAGTAATAAGTACTATTGATAATATATGATTTTCCAAATTTGTTCAAAAAAATTTTCATCAAACGTCTTCTAGCGAAACAAAATCCCACGGACAAAATATTTAAAATAAATATTTTTTCCATAACCAGCATAAAATTACGAATTTTTTGATACCTAGTTCGATTAAAAAACCTAAATTTTTTTTATTAAAATGTATGGGACCCATTACCCAAGCAAATTTTTACACATCGTTCGAGGGGTGTTCCTATATCGAAACTATTGGACAGCATTACTTTCTTCGTTTGATTATAGTTTCTTTTTGAAGCATAATATTTTCAATTAAAGGTTTCTTCATTAGTAGTTTCTAAAAAGAACTCATTTTACGCTTGTCTTTAATTTGGATATATTTTGTAAAAATATGTATTTCTTTTTTTAAATAGTTTCATGTTTTTAGTGGAATTTTGATTTAAACTTGTAAATAATATTTATATAAAAAAATTTTATGTTTAAGAATATGTTTCAGGAACTCTTCGCGACCCCCCACTAATGTAGAGAACCGTTGCTCTAGCAAGAAAGTATTAATTATGTTCCATTTACTCACTAGAAGTTTTTAAAGTTGCAAGATTAAAACGACTCGCCATAACCATGATTGAATGAAAGTAAGAAATTCAAACTCTAAAAACGCTCAGGAGAAAATTACCCGGACTTTTTGATCTCCCTGGTATCGCGGATTAAATACTTTAATTATCTCTACAATCATTAGTTTAATAACTGAGATCAAATAAGAGATGAAACTTTCCAATATTAGGTTTAAACAGAGTTATAAATGTACAGAGAAAAAGAAATTTAAACAATTGTTATTGTACTGATTTTTCAAATTAAATGAATTCTGACTTATACATTGTGAAACACGTTTTTGGATATCCGCACAATCGTTTTTCATACATATATCAGAGTTAATTAATTCTGGATGTTGTCCATACCAATGAAAATTTTTTCAAAGAATAATTAAATTATATGTATACATAGTTCTCAGCTGGATTTAGCATATTATATTATATTCGTTAAATAATTTTCGAATTGTTGAAATTCAAGCAGTTTTCTTTTACTTAAGTGCTTTTAAAATTCCCGGAAATCACGGACAAAATTACCTCAGAGAGGGACAAGAAAAATCGCAAATTTCCCGAGAAATTCTGGTATACATTCTTCAAAGATAGCCCAAGTTGTAACCTTCTGAAGAACATTTGTCGGTCTTTTGGAGAAACCAAAATTAACTAAAGAATCTTCATAGAAGCAAATATCAAAAACCTATCAATAATTTCAACAGTACGTTCAAATGATAAATAATTGAGATCATATTAATAAATAATAATAAAGCATTTTTTGTGTTCGCAGTAAGACTTTTTATCAAATTGAATTCGCATAAGGTTTAAGGCATTAAAACCTCTTTAAAAATATATTTATTGCAATCTATATAACAAAGAAGTGAACAATAAATGTCCTCTTTAAAACAAAATTCTATAAATATTACATTAAATAATTACAAATAAAAATTTGTATTTTTAAAATATCGAAACTAAAATAACGGTATATACCGGTATAGAGGGAAACGGTATTCGAATACCGGTATTTTTAACAAAATAATTTCGGTATCGGTATCAGTTACGGTAACCAACTTTAAATGGTATTTAATCGGTATCGGTATTCATAACGGTATCGGTTTCCAACCTTGGTTTTTATATAAAAATAAAATTTAAATATATTAATCATACGCCCCAGATAATATTTAGGGTTTATGTATTATTTCTAGGGGGTGAATTTTAATGGAAATGCATGTTTTTTTCCATTTTACTAAAAAATCGATTTTTAGTGCATATTCATATTTACACGAAAATGCATATTTTAGCATGTATTGCTTCGTGTTTAAGAAAATACTCTCCTTCTGAAGTACAATTATTTAATATGCTCCTATCAAATCTGTTGATGTGGAAGGATCATTTTCTATGTATCAAAATTTTTCTCGCCAAAATAGACAATCTTTTACGTTTGACAACTTTGTAAAAAAAGTTTTGTTTATAAAAATAAAAGTCTATCTAACTGAGTTTGTATTAAATCCAATGTCACAAATATAAATTCAAACAATTTTATTTAAAAGAGGTTAAATTTAAAAAATTACAACGAATTTGATCTTTAAAAACATAGCTTTAACTTTGAAAAATATAAAATGTGATGCATTTTTTTCCTATAGAGTGATTCTATGTCAAAACGGACAGCAGTCGGACTTGACATCTCCGATGTCAATGATGTTTCCCAAATCATCAAATTTTAAACTCATGCCCCTTTCCGGTCCAAAAATATGACGGTTTGAAAAATTAGAAAAACCTAAAAAATTTACAAAGGTGCATTTATTTTAGTTTCATAATAAAGACAAAAATATTACCTTAATAAAGGTATATTACCTACCTACGCACAGAAAATTTTAATTTAGAGTCTCATTTAGTTTAGAAGTTATGAACCAAAATAAAATTTTATTACTTCCCAACAAACCAAGAAACGATACAGTATCATTTATGATATCATAATTTTAAAATTATATGATAAAATATCGAAATTATATTTTCCTTAGAAAAAAACTTCAAACATTTTCAGAAAAATAAAATTAAATTGAAAATTTTTGTATTAGAAAAATATTTTATGTTATGCTTTATATGGGAATTTATTATTTACAGCTAAATTTTTGTGGAATTGCAAAAAATTAACGCGTATAAGATGAAGAAACCAATATCAGCCCAGATTTAAAGGGAGACTTGTATTCGGATTGCAAAAGTTTCGTAATACATGTAAAATGATTTGGAGCTGGGTGAACTTTGGATTATTATGGCTATTTTACTAACTTTTGATAACATATTTAGAATATAATATATTGATCCAATCTTAGCATATATGTACGTATATATTTTGCAATATATTGCTAAATTATCGCGCTGCTTAAATTAAATGATATCATTACTAATATTGTTATTTTCAAAAATTATGATATCATTTTCGAGTGTACCTTTTAGAAAGCAACCTATATCATTTTAGAATTATAAATGATATCATTCTCGGGCTTCTATATCACCGAAATGATATCGTAATGATATCATTACGATATCATTTGGTTTGTTGGGTTATAACTTCTATACTATACACAATAATTTTATTTTAGTATCATTTTAAAGATTAAAATATTGTCTTCAAAATTATGTAAAGTTAATTAATTTAGTTTGAAAGTCCAAAGGTCAAATTTAAACTTATAAAAATTAAATCTTTATATCTCCAAAAACGACATTTTTAAAATTCTTAAAAAATTATATAATGTTAACACAACTCTTGTCCACACCCGTGCAAAATTTCATATTGGACACTCATTTAGTTTAGAAGTTATGTAACAAAATATAAACCAAAGTCAAATTTTTTATATAAAATTTCATACTTTTTAAATAAAAAAAATAATTTAAATTAATTTTTTTAAATATTTTAAATTTTTATATACAAAAAAATTGCTTTTTACTATATTTTGCTTCATAAATCCTAAACATAAAGAGACTGCAACTTGAATTTTGGCTCAAGTATATAGAATGGATTTAAGTTATAAATATATAATTTTTTGAAAAATTTTAAAATACCGTTTTTGAGATATTCAGCTTTGAATATTATATTATATATTTTGACCTTTGAACTTTCGAAGTAAATAAATTTTATATGCGTAATTTTAAAGCCAATATCTATTAAATGAGATACAAATTATAATTTTACAATGTATAGTTTAGAAGTTATGAGCAATGAACTATGTACACTTTTGGATAAAATTTTATAGTTTTTCAATTTTTAAAACGTCTTATTTTTGGACCGGAAATGGTCTTAAGTCTGAAAGTTTGCAATTTGAGCAACACTGTAGCGAATTTCATTGAAATCGGAGACATGAAAACCGAAAATGACTGTTTTTTTGTCCGTTTTGATATGGAATTACTCTATGGAATAATTTTGGTTATTTCTTTTTAAGGTACGGTCACATTAGGGAAACATTTGACTAAAACTCACAAATATTTCTATGCCGTAATGTGACCATAAAATATTTTTATGTGGCAAACAACAAATCAGCTGATTTTGGGCAAACAAAATTATTTGATAGCAAACAAAAATATTCATAATGTGAACACAATGTGACCACATAATTCCCATTTTTTGGTCAAATAATTATTTGAACTTACAAATTTTTTGTAAGAGAAAACAACATCAAATAATAGTTGTATCGAGCCATATTTACTATTGAATCTAAGGGTGCCAAAAACCATTTTATGCATTTTATGATATATCTAATAATTTTTAGTATCAACTATATTTCAGGATGATATAGCAATATTATATCAACCATCTTCTAAAGATATTTACTCTTCTTTTGCATATATTGCCAAGAAATCTTTTCTGATCCAAGTGTAAAATTTTCAGTGAGGCAAAAGAGTAAAATTACAATGTAAAAATTAAAAGACTTCGGGAACATACTTAAGCATGTCAAAGGACTGTCCATACAAGTTTGGTGTATAAAAATGTGTGAGATATATGTATGCAAAAAACTGATTTTTGGCACCTTCAACCGTGAATAACTTATGTAGCAGGGCAATAAAGTATTACAATTTTACTTTTAATTTATCTTTAATTGCATATATTGTCGAAAAAACTTTTTGTGGTGTTCGAAAATGTAAAATTTTCAAAGAGGCAACAGATTAAAATTACAATAATAAAATGAAAAGACTTCGTGCACATAATTATGCAAATCAAAGGACTATCACTACAAGATGGTACGTACAAATTTAGTTAAGCAAAATTGTTGCAAATTTTATATTCTATAGATGATATAGTAAAAACACGTATGATGCATAATAAGCTAGATATATTCAAAAAATTATTTTTGGCTCCTTTAACTGCGAATAACCCGTATAGCAAAAACGTGATTATATGTGACCTTTTGCAGTATGACGACGTTATGTTGTCAGTGCCGGCCATTTTGCAACAGTGTGAACTAAATTCGTCCAGTTTGAAGGTGGACTTGGGACAAACGGTTCAATCGATGGAGAGTGGTGCACTAAGGGAAAAAAATCGATTCAAAATCAACAACGGTTGTGCTCACATTGGTAATTTACGGTAACAGCTTTTTAATACCTTTCGTTAACAAATTTAATAGAAAACATATGTAATTTAACAATTTGATACCGAAATGGTTTCAAATTGGTGCCAATTAGGTATCGATTTTTAATAAGAATTGAACACGCAGTGTTTAATTTAAACACATACGGTGTAGATTCACTATTGACACAGAATGGTATCGTTTTCAACACGTATGTGATTGATATTTCTCTGGGTGTGGTGAGGTCGCTGTTAAGGCTATTAGTGATGCATATGGGACGAAGGATGCTGCTGCTTCCTGTGGCAAAGCTGGCGAAAAGACGCGTAGAACGCAGCACGTTCTTGGCGCTGGTGGTATTGGGGGCAATACACATGGTCGTGAACAGTCTATGTCGATGGCTATGCCATTGTCTTACTTTTTCTTCTTCCTTTTCCAAAAAGCAATCGAAGCTGCTCTACATCACAAATAAAAAAATTGTCATGTTCTATATTATATTTTCAATAAAAATAATTTTATTGTTTTAGACAGTTTGATGAAATAATTTTTGAAGACAAATAATTTTTCAAATGTGACCGATGAGAAAACATGTTTTCCTATTTGCCTATTTGACTATATTTATTGTATGTTTGAACAAACAAAAATGGGAAAATAAATGTGAGTAATGTGATCATAAAATAAATTTCATATTGCTTTGGAAAAAAAATTGTTTATGTTCGGGCAAACTTATTTGAAACAAACATTTGCCTAATGTGACCGTACCTTTATTTAATAAAAATTAAAAAAATAAATTTATATTTTTAAAGTTTTTGGGGTATATTTTGAATTGTTTTGTTTTTAAAAGAAATGGTTACATTAACCCAAAGATGACTGGTAACGTTATGAGCACTAAGTTATCCTCTTGGTCTGTCCAGACCATAGAGCCGTTATAGGTAAAATTTTGACCCTAGGAACTATTTATATAAGCACTTTTGTATTGATTTCGTTGATAGTAGTTAATATAAGTTTTATATGTAGTAATGATTCGGTATAATTATAATAACATATATTGCGATGAAAACAAAAGTAGAAGAAAAAGTTCCTAAATTTGCACTTTTTTAAATAAAACGCAATTTTATGTTTATTCCATTGGTTTTTTATTATTCAAAGTAATGCAAGTTATTTTTAAGATTTTTAACTACAAAAAGAAAATATTTCTTTTTTTTTTTAGCAATAGCTAATGAAAATAATTTAGAGCATATCTTTTACATTTTTTAGAGCATATTTTCGGTTGCCCTGTTAAAAAGTAATTTGAAAAATTTTACTTCTTTAGTACAAGGTTTTTTATAGTAAATGATTAAAAAACTAATATTTATTCAATCAAGTTATTTTTATAGAATTGCTAACTTGCTTTTTTTTGAAAAATTATACTTTTCTTAAATACTCTATGAAAATTTTACGAAAAAAATTGGCTTAACCTAGGAATTCAATGGGGGGAAGCAATTTTTGGTTTATATCCTCTTATTGGTGTCATATACATTCTGTTAAAAGTCACCGAAAATCCCGTGTGCGCTACGCGAGTTATTTGTGGTAAAATGTATCAAAAGTATTTTTTTCGAATATATCTCCGCTTTATAGGTTTTGTAGTTTTAGCGCTATTAATGTTCGATTTAATGTTTTTTAGTATCTGCTATATTTCAGGACGATATAGTAAAATTGTAAGGATAATTATACCAACCATTTTCTAAAAATATGTAATTATCTTCTGTTGTACATATTGTCGAGAACCTATGTATTTCATCAAAAAAGTTAATATATTGTAGCCTAAGGAATTACTCGAGGATTAAAATATTTCACTAATCGAAAAAAGAGCTAGTGCATCTGCTCTAAAATAGGCGCAATGTTCGCATTGATTAATTTTAAGAATATGGTATTATTATGCATTGGGACATGTTTCTTAGTCATGTAATTTGCCAAGGTAATTTTTTATTTGCGAGTCAAAAAAATATGGTCATTATAGATTTTAAATAGAAAATAGTTTGTATTTCAAAACTCCTTTAGAAAATGTAAGAAATTCTTTTAATTCATAGCTAAAATTTATAGTCGAAATGCATATTTCCTTTAAACATAATTTTGTTGAAAAAAAACCTAACTCTATGAATTTACAAATTAGTAAATAAATAAACAACGCTTTAAGAATAAAAGAAAAGAAGCTGAGTGTATTTTTTAAGTTTTAAATATATTAAACTATTTTTTTCTAAAATTAGAACTAAATACACGTATTAGTTTTAAATTAGTCAAAGGTTAATAAATTTGTTTTTATTATGACAAAATATGTCTCTCAAAATTTCTTAATGTTAACATACTCACCTCCAAATACATAATTGCGCAGCCTATTAAAGTTATTAACAAAAATATAGGGCTGGCCACTTTAAAAACTTTAACACGTCGATGATGGAATAAATATCCTGCCAAAATACAGCAACCAAGAGCACAACCCACCGAAATGGTTAAGAGAGATATTCTAGAAGTAAAACCATAAAAAAATCAATAAAATATTATCATTATACTTATTTTTGTTATTTTTTATCTAAAACCCACCTAAAAGGCCAATTATAATCAGCCAAACAAGGTTCCGGTCCTGTACAACTGTCACAACCCGGTGCACATTGTAGACAAATGAAAACTTCTGAATAATAATTACTGATATTGTCTTGATGTTCTTTCCAAGCAATTTCCATAATGGTGCCATTAAAACCATCCGGATGACGTATAGAATAATAGCCACGTTTGCAGAGGCATTGATATGCTCCCCGTGACCAAGTATTGGGTGTAGCCAAAATTTTACTAGTGGTTATTGTCGGTGAATCGGAGGTGGGTAAGCGATAATCACACTAAAAGGAATTTAAAAGAGATTAATATTTTTAATAAACACATTAATTTAAATAAGACAAATTAGCTGTTTTTCATAATAAATACATTTAAATTTAAACTAATTTTCCTAATTATTTATTTTTATCATAATTTTCTTAATACACTTTTAATGACTTGTTTTTTTTTTTTTTTAAGAAATTTCCATAATATAATAACCCAATTTTTTTATTTTACCTTTTGTTCTTTTTACTATTCATTACACTTATTAGTTTTTTATACAATAACCTCTTACATCTCCCCTACTTACCACCATAGTTTCGCGATGACATTTATGCGATTTATGAAATGCTTGTATATCATTAATATATTCACTCGTTTGCGTATCGACCAAATGTAAACGTCTCGTTTGTATTTGTTGGTAATTGAATCGATACGCTACCGGTGCTTCACATTGATTGACACGCAAACCAGTCACATCAATATCGATACTTATGAAACCGCGCAATCCATGACGACCATTCGGTGGTATTGCAATACTGTAGGATAAAATCCATTTACTGAGAGAACATGAAAAATAAGGAAATGTCCACCAGCCTTTGTAGTAAATATTCGGTGGGCTGGGTGCAAATTTTGGTGAACGTAATGTGGGTGAAGAGCTTTCGTCAGCGAACCTGGGTAAGAGAGAGTGAGAGAGAGAAAAAAAAAAAGAAGAAAGAAAATAATATAATAAATAATAATTTAATTGAGTAATTTTGTAGTTAAAATAAGTAACTAAGAAAGTTAAATTTGTTGGTAATTTACAGGTGCTACGAAGCGTATGATTTATATTTATTTCGTTGTATTAATTCAATATTAAGCATACGTAGGATGGTCAAATGTTTATGGAAATTCTATAAATTATTTTTTTGGTAAAGACGTTCGGACAATTATCTAGTCTATAGTCCATCCTGTAGTCTAGTTTAGTCAAAATCGACAAATTAGGAAACTTAACGAGAGTTATTTTTTTTTTTTGAACGAAAGATTTTTGATCAAAAAATTTATTCAATTCGTTAAACGTTGTTAACACTGTTTCCAAATTAAAAAAAAAAATTTTTGAAAATTTAAAAAACGAAACTTAAATTTTTGAATGAAACCCATATGAACAAAAATTTGTTTCGAATTCATTAAGTATAAATAAAGCTAAATACAAAATTTATTATTTTGAGCAATTAAAAAAAACTTAACGAAACTTTTATTTCTGGACGAATGAATTTAAAAAAAAAAAAATTAACACATTTATTTAGTATTATTAACAATGTTCCTAAGTTTATGAAAATTTTACATTCTGTACCAGTTAAAAAGTTAACGAAACTTGATTTTCTTGAACGAAAGATTTTCAAACAAAAATTTTGCTCAAATCGTTAAGTGTTATTAAGACTGTTGCCAAATTTCTAAAAATTTTGTTATTTGCAGATTCATTAACTGTAAATAACGATAATTATAAATTAATAAAAAAAAAAAAATATTTTGAGCAATTTAAAAAACTTAACCAAACCTTATCATTTGAACGAAACATAAATCGACAATAATTTTTACAGATTTTTTAACTGTAAATAACGATAATTATAAATTAATTAAAAAAATTTATTTTGTGCAATTTAAAAAACTTAACGAAAGTTTTATTTTTGAACGAAAGCTTTTTTAACTTAAATTTTATTTAATTCATTAAGGATGATAAAAACTGTTCTCAATTTTTTATAAATAGAGTAATTTATACAATTTAAAAAACCTAACGAAACTTAATTTTCTTGATCGAAAGATTTTCAAACAAAAATTTTGCTCTATTCGTTAATTATGCATAAGACTGTTGCCAAATTTCTAAAAATTTTGGAATTTAGACAATATCAAAAACTTAACGAAAAATTATTTTTTGAACGAAACATAAATTAATGAAAATTTTTTTTCAGATTAATTTAGTTTAAATAATGCTGATTCCAAATTGTTAAAAATTTCTAATGTATAGCGATTAAAAAAACTTAACGAAACTTTTATTTATGAACGATTGATTTCCGAACCATAATTTGTATATTATTGTATAGTATTACTAACCGTGTTTCTGAATTTATAAAAACTTATTTTTATGTGAAAATCAAAAAACTTAACGAAACTTTATTTTTATGAACGAAAGCATTTCGAACAAAAATATTTATTAAAATCATTAAGCGTAATCAATACTGTTGCCAAATTTAAAAAAAAAAAAATTAATTTAAACAATATAAAAAACTTAACGAAACTTTATTTCTTAGACGAAACATATATTAACAAAAACTTTTGCAGATTCATTAACTATAAGTAATGCTAATTCTAAATAAATGAAGAGTTTTTATTTTAAACAATTAAAAAAACTTAACGAAACTTATTTTTGAACGAATAATTTCTGAACCAAAATTTGTATATATTTGTATACTATTATGAACCGTGTTTTTATACAAATTTTGTTTTATGAGACCATTAAAAAACCTAATTTTTATGAACGAAAGCTTTTCGAACAAAAATTTTATTAAATTCATTAAATATGATCAAGACTCTTGATAAATATTTAAAAATTATTTAATTTAAATAATATAAAAAAATTTAACGAAACTTTATTTTTTGAATCAAAATATAGTTTCGTTAACGAATTGAATAAATCAACAATTTTTTTTAGATTAATTAACTACAAATAACGGTAATTATTAATTAATAAAAAAATAATTAATTAAAAAAATATTTTGAGCCATTTAAAAAACTTAATGAAACCTTTATTTTTGAACGAACAATTTTTAAACTTAAATTTTATTTAATTCGTTAAGTATGATTAAGACTGTTGCCAAATTTCTAAAAATTTTATAATTTAGACAATATAATATTTTCTTAATTTATTTAGTGTGTTTAAGACTGTTGTTAAATTTCTAAAAATTTTGGAAATTAAACAATATAAAAAACTTAACGAAACTTACGGAACATAAATTAATGAAAATTTTTTCAGATTCATTTAGTATAAAAAATGCTAATTCCAAATTATTAAAAATTTCTTATATTAAGCAATTAAAAAAACTTAACGAAACTTTTATTTTAGAACGAATGATTTCTTAACCAAAATGTATATTTTTTTGTATAGTATTACTCACCGTGTTTCTGAATTTATAAAAATTTTATTTTATGTGAAAATTAAAAAACTCAACGAAACTTCATTTTTATAAACGAAAGCATTTCGAACAAAAATGTTTATTAAAATCATTAGGTGTTTATTTAATTAAAACAGTATAAAAAACTTAACGAAACTTTTAATTTTGAATGAAAGCTTTTTGAACTTAAGTTTTATTTAATTCGTTAAGTATGAATAAGACTGTTTCCAAATTTCTAAAAGTTTTTTAATATAAACAATATAAAAAACTTAACGAAACTTTACTTTTTGGAGCGAAAGCTTTTTTCAACATTAAGTTAATTTAATTTAATTCGTTAATTATGATTAAGAGTTTCCAAATTTCAATGAATTTTTTGATTTTTATAAAGAAACACATTTAAACAAAAATGTTATTATAAGTATTTCAGACTATAGTTTTGTTTTATGTTAGACTACAGTTTAGTCCAGATTAAACTCTAGTCTATAATACAGTTTAAATTGTAGTGTAGAATATATGTACATAGCCAACTCTGTAGTTCGAACATACATAGTTCATTGTCTAGAAGATTTTTTATTTTGTTTCCTTTAACTATATGTCCTTCAATTTAAATAGTTCATTTTACTAAAAACGAAACTTTTATATTTTTTTGTGGTTCCTTGAATTGTTTACCAAAGATAAACCCAAACTTTTAACTTCAAAAGTCTGGTTGATTTTCACCAAAGGAAGCATATCATGCACCTATCGAAATTGATGTTTAGCAATTAAGACAAAGTTTTCTAACAATTTTCTTTGTGAAAATTACAGAAAACTATAAACAATCTTGTAGCAGAAGAGAAAAAAAATTAAACTTTAAAAACCTTAAAAAATTTGTTAGTGCAAACTTTTAGTAGACATTTTTTCCCCTTCATTTTGGTCATTATTTATATACACACAACAATTTTTGCAAAAAAAAAAAAAAAAAAAAAAAAAGGAAGAACTTTGAAATATAATTCATTGTTTTACACAAACTTTAATATAAAACAAAATGAGCAAAAAAAAAAGTTGAGAAGAAAAAAATGTTAAACACCAAATACTAGTAGACAAGGCTAAAGAAAACAACAAAGAATATAAAAAGAAAGTTTGCCAAAAAAAGAAAAAAAAAATATGAAAAATATTATTGTGTATGGGAAAAACAACTATGCAAACATAAAAATTTGCAGAAAAAAAAAAAAAAAAAAAAACAAAACTATTATAAATGATATAAATGTTCAAGAAAAACTTCTTAAAACATAAAAATATAACAAAAGTTTAAAAGAAATGAGGAAAATAATAATTTGACTTTAAAACGTGCCAAAAGAATATTTGCTGCTTGTTGTTCTTTAAAAATTTGTTAAGAACAAAATGTATAAGAATCATTTGAAAGGGAACTACTTTTAAAGTTTTTCAATTAGTATAGTTTGTTGAGTTTTTTTCTGGGATATATTGTCTGAGTTATGAATATTTAATGACATACAGTGAGCTTTGAGAATTACATAGATAATTACGAATAATAAATAAGATAAATTTTTGAAATAATGATAATTTTGAAAATTTGAAGGAAATTAATATTAATCATACGCACATATGGTTAAAATTTAAAACGTTTTGTAAATAAAAAACTCTGTCATATTTAACTAGTTTATTTTGAGAAATTCTACATGCCTTTATATTTAACAACAAAATTTCCCTATATTCGCCACTGTGCCACATATGCTTTGCTTTATAATAAGCTTTAAACATCTACTCCCATACAAACTCTTAACACTTTCAATTTATGAATCCCAAACAAATGTTTTGTATTTGTGCCAAAAACACAAACAAAAAAAAAAAAAAAAAAAAAAAAAAAATGCAAAATCATCATCAATTACGTGCTACAAAATTTAGTAGGAGGTTTTTTTTGTCTGTCTCTTTTTTAAAAACAAACAAATTGTTCAAGCGTAAAAAACCATATGTAAAAAACCAAAAAAGAAAATCAAAGACAATTTATTTCAAACAAAATAAGCTCTTAATTACTTTTTTTGTTTGTTCATTACGATTTACTTACCAAGGATACATTTGTGAGGGTTTCTTACCAATTTGTAAACCCTCCTCTTCGAAACGTTGTAATTCTCCATTCTTATCATGATTTTTCTTAATCCACCACACGTAGGACTGTATGGAGCCGTTGGTTATATTAAGTGCCAAAATTCTAGCACCCGTTGTATAATCATCACTAAGTAAACCTTTGGCTAAAGCATCAGAGAGACCTGCATATGAAAGAAAATTTGTGGTCAAATAATATAAATAACATTGGGTTTAGAGAAACAGAACACATTTTAGTTAAGGGAAAAAACTAATTATTTTGTTTTATACATAAATGTTTAGAAGATTATTTAAGAATTTTAAAGGATTTTGTTGAAGGTATTGATGAAATAGCTTTTATAAGTGAAAAATAAAAGGCAAGTGAATCAAAAATTGTTTCCAAAAATTTAGAATCTAAAAAATTAAAACAGGTAGTCCAGCCTATAGAGTAGACTAAAGCCCATACAATAGCCAAGTTTATAGTCCAAAGAATAGTCTATTTTATAGTACAGACTAAAGCCTATCCTATAGATCTATAGTCCAGATTACAGTCTATTCTTTGGTCCACACTATAGTCTATTCTATTGCTTAAATTATAATATATTCTATAGTCCAGACTATAGTTTATTCTAAAGTCCTGACTATAGTTTATTCTATAGTCCAGACTACAGTTTATTCTATAGTTCAAACTATAGCTTATTATATAGTCAAGACTATAGTTTATTTTATTGTCCAGACTATAGTTTATTCTATGGTCCAGAATATAGCATATTTTATAGTCCAGACTAAAGTATAAAATATGCTATAGTCCAGACTATAGTTCAGACTACAGTATATGTATATTCCAAACTATAGTTAAGACTATAGTATATTTTATAGTCCAAACTATAGTATATTCTATAGTCCAGACTATAGTTTATTCTATAGTCCAGACTATAGTTTGTTCTACAGTCCAGACTGTAGTTTATTCTATAGTCCAGATTATAGTTTATTCTATAGTCCAGATTATAGTTTATTCTATAGTCCAGACTATAGTTTATTTTATAGTCCAGACTTTAGTTTATTCTATAATCCAGACTATAGTTTATTGCATAGTCCAAACTATAAATTATTCTATAGTCCAGACTATAGTTCAGACTACAGTTTATGTATAGTCCAAACTATAGTTCAGACTATAGTATATTCTATAGTACAGACTGTAGTTTATTCTATAGTCCAGACTATTGTATATTCTATAGCCCAGACTATAGTTTATACTATAGTCCAGATTATATTTTATTCTATAGTCCAGACTATAGTATATTCTATAGCCCAGACTATAGTTTATTCTATAGTCCAGACTATAGTTCAGAATATAGTTTGTTCTAAAGTTTAATCTGTATTCTATAGTCCAGATTATAGTTTATTCTATAGCCCAGGCTATTGTTTATACTATAGTCCAGACTATAGTTTATTCTACAATCCAGACTAAAGTTTATTCTATAGTCCAAACTATAAATTATTCTATAGTCCAGACTACAGTTTGTTGTATTGTCCACACTATAGTATATTCTATAGTCCAGACTATAGTTTATCCTATATTCCAGGCTATAGCTTATTTTATAGTCCAGACTATAGTTTAATTTATAGCCCAAATTATAAATTCTTCTATAGTCCAGACTATAATTTATTTAATAGTCCAGATTATAGTTTATTCTATAGTCCAGACTATACTTTATTCTATAGTCTATACTATAGTTTTGTCTATAGTCCAGACTATAATTTATTCTATAGTTCAGACTATAATTTATTCTATAGTCCAGACTATAATTTATTCTATAGTCCAGACTACAGTTTATAATATGGTCCAGACTATAGTTTATTCCATAGTCCAGACTATAGTTTATTCAATAGTCCAGACTATAGTTTATTCTATAGCCCAGACTATAGTTTATTCTATAGTCTAGACTATAGTTTATTTTATAGTCTAGACTATAGTTTATTCTATAGTCTGGACTATAGTTTGTTGTATTGTCCAGACTATAGTTTATTCTATAATCCAGACTATAGTTTATTCAATAGTACAGACTATAGCATATTCTTTAGTACAAACTATAGTTTATTCTGCAGTTCAGACTATAGTTTATTTTATAGTCTAGACTATATTTTATTCCATAGTCCAGACTATAATTTATTCAATAGTCCAGACTATAGTTTATTCTATAGTCTAGGCTATAGTTTATTCTATAGTCGAGACTATAGTTTATTCTATATTCCAGACTATAGTTTATTCTATAGTCCAGACTATAGTTTATTCTATAGTCCAAACTATAGTTTATTCTATAGTCCATACTATAGTTTATTCTGTAGTCAAGACTATAGTTTATTTTATAGCTCTGACTATAGTTTATTCTATAGTCCAGACTATCGTTTATTTTATAGTCCAGACTATAGTTTATTCAATAGTACAGACTATAGTATATTCTGTAGTACAGACTATAGTTTATTCTATAGTTCAGACTATAGTTTATTTTATAGTCTAGACTATAGTTTATTCCATAGTCCAGACTATAATTTATTCAATAGTCTAGACTATAGTTTATTCAATAGTCTAGACTATAGTTTATTCTATAGCCCAGACTATAGTTTATTCTATAGTCCAGACTATAGTTTATTCTATAGTCCAGATTATAGTTTATTCTATAGTCCAGACTATTTTTTATTCTATAGGCCAGATTGTGGTTTATTCTATTGTTCGGACTAAAGGTTATTCTTAAAGACTGGTGTATAGCTAACTATATAATATTTTCTGTTGTTTAATTTTTAAAATTTGAATTACTGTTTTTATCTTTAAATAATTTTGAGAAAAAGCTCTTTTCCTCTAAAAGTTCTCTTCCTTAAATGTTTACCAAATAAATTTTCCACTTAATACAACACTTACCTCCATGTCTTATTATTCCCACCTCCTGTAATATGGAGGCAATCAAATCAGCCTTTTGTCTCGAACTATCATAACGTTCCGAATTGATGGGTACTTGCAAAGGACGATACAATGTTGAAATACATAAAGTACCCAAGTTTTCAGTGGCAATATCGTGTATGGTAACCAAAGATTGTTCAATGGCATCCTGTTGTTTAAAAAGGGGGTGGTGAGAATAAAAATAAACAATAAATAAATTAATATTATGTGTTTGTTGTTGTTATTGAAGATATGTAATTATTTTTTATGGCCATAACTAAACCCTCTCTAACAATTTATTACTTATGGTTTTTTTAACTTTTTCGCTTAATTTTTATTACTTTTGGAATAAGGCCAATATGCTACTGTTATACTTAGGTTTTGTTAGTGCTTGTTTGATAAAACGCTTTTATAAAACAATTAGTTTAATTGCTGTTTATGATAAATTATGCCACTTTGTTGGTGGTAAAAATGAAAGAGAGCCTATACCCTGTAGTTTTGAATATAATAATGTACAACAATTTTAAAATATACGCTTGTACTTTATTCAAAATCCAAAACATCAATTGACTACTTTAATGTCTCTCAGTAATCTATGAAACTGTCTGTCTTATGTTTCAGTAATCCATTGATTTGCTTTTTGAATTAACCTAGACAAAAACTGGTTCATGAACATTGGCAAATTCTGTTGGGATTTTGTTTCTCCCTTATTTTTTTCTCTCTCTTTCATTTCTCATTTTTATTTATGTGTATTATTTGTTTGTTTGTTTGTGTTGTATTGTTTATGATAGACGACAATTATAAAAAAAGAAAAAAGAAAGTCCACAAGTGTTGACGAGCTTTAAGAGTGAGAATATTTTATAGGTCTGTTTGTGTATGTTTGTTTTTCTCTTTATTGTTTTGAACTTGTTTTTGTTTTATTTTTTTATATTGTTTTTAGCTTTTGTTTTGTCTGTTTTAATCCTGGCATTTGACCTTTTAATTACTAGTCGTTTTATTTTTTTTTACACATGATTCATAGTATTGGCGGGATTAAGTTTAATGAACTGTTGTTGACATACATACTAATTTAGTATAAGTTTTTTATTGGATTTTTCATTAAATTTATATAGCTTTTATTGTATTTGATTAACAAAACAGAGGTGTGGTTGAAAGGGAAGACTAATTTAATGTTAAAGAAGAAAAAAGTTAGAGGCAGACAATCCGACTCTATTTATATTCTACAACACTATAGATGGTTGTATGAACATTGTAAGGTGTTTCGCACCTTTAAACGTACCTCAAATTATGAAAGAGAACCTCATTTAGAACTTTATATGATAATTAGAACAGAAGATACAAATCATGAACCAAAATTAATGATTTATACATCAAACGATAGCTAATAAAAATCATTGTACCAATATTTCGTAATTTTACAAAGTATCATCCTGTTCCAGTCACCTTATGAAGTTAAAATTTTATAAATATGTTTTTACAAATATAAAATGACATAATTATAGGTACGTTTAAATGTAGCTCGCAAAAAGGGATATTGGACCACCCTAATGTCCTTGTAAACTTTTTGAACAAAGTACAGGTAGCAATTTTGAAGATGTCTTGATGAAATTTGGCACTAATAGTTATTTTGATTCAAGGACAAAGCCTGTTGTAAGTGTTTATGATCGATCCATTATTTTGCTATGCTCCAAACAAATGTCCCCCAGCAATAGGGTTTTAATGGTCATAAATGCCTTAGATATAGCAATATTTTAGTGAAATTCGGTATGAAGAAGTTTTATATAAGTGTTAATCTTTGTGCCAAATTTCATGAAGTCCATAATTTACTATAGCTCCTATATAAGCTACCTTTTCCGAAAAACACATTAACGTGAATAAATTCTAAAAAAGTTAATAATCGACATAGAGAAGTTTTATATAAGTAGAAACAATATTGACAAATGTTATGATAATCGGTCCATAATTTACTATGGCCCCAAATATAAACCCACTTCCGGGAATCGCCCTAAAGTGCATAAAGTCAATTAAATGCTATTTCTGTATTTGAATATTTTATTACATTTAGTAAGTGTTGGTCTAAAATTTGCCACAGGTATAATATCTTTCCCGAATTTTTATGCTCATACACAACGGTGTAGGGTTCCATATGGTCGGTGTTGACCGACTATATTTATCTTTCCAGTTTTAGAACTAAATTTTTGTTGTTCTAGAACTAGCAAATGTGTTACTGTGTATCTATAATTTGATTAAATGTTTTTTTTACAAACAGATGATAATAGATGGACGGAAGGACGGAGAAGACAGATCAGTAAGTCGACACAGAAAGTGAGTTTAACTCCATAGAAAAAAATACTTGGATACCTTAAATGAATACTCTTTAACAAATTTCTAAAATCGACATAACATTTAAAAACCAACAGACTAACAAACACAGATTCACTTTTATATCCAGCAAAAAAACGATCAAGTGCTTCTAAAAAATAACATTTTCACTACTTCAAAATTATAACTTTTTGGGGAGTTCTTAGTAATTAAAAAAAAGTGAAAATAATTTCTAAGAAAATTAATATTTTAAAAATTTTAAAGCATTTTATTATCTTTTAGTTAGATTGAAAAATATTTTTTTTTTTTTAATTTTTATTAACATAGTTTTAAGTGAAGTACTTCGAAAGCAATGAATAAGAAGTATAAAAGAAGAACATCCTATTAGTGACAACCGTGGGCTGAAAAAAAAGAACTAACCACTAAGTACTTCCTTCCAATGAAAAGACATTGTTAAATTAATGACTTTTTCAGCTCTTTTTCAGTTCTTTTTTTGTTGAGTATAGATAGCATTTAACCCGATCTTACAGAACTCCTACATAGACCAGATAAAAACTTGATAGGTTTTTTATTTAGAAAAACAAAATGAAATACCAAAAGTGAAGAAACCCGTAAAATTCAACTATGATTCCTACCTCCTGTGGGAACAGTTATAATAATGGTCTTCTGTCAGCATTAAGAACAATAAATATTTTAGTTCGAAGGTTCAAAAACTACCAAATTATTTCTATTATAATATTTTAGTAGAGAAGAATGTTAACAATAGAGATTTTGGATTCTAAACACAGAATCTTATATCTTTAATTTCACGTTCGAAAGTTAATTATTTTTACAAAAAATTCAAAGATTAATATAATAACGAAAAGTACCCTGGATTCTCATTCACATAGGACCATATATCTTTAATTTTATGATTTTAGGTTAAATATTATAGAAAATTCTAAAAATATTATTAGAAGAATGTAAAAGTACAAAATCCTCTCTTAGGGATTTTCTTTCACTTAGGACCTTATATCTTTAATTTCATTTTTTCAGGTTCAATATTTTAGAAAAATTAAAAAGCACCTTTAGAAGAACGAAAAAGTTCCACCTCTTGAATTCTTACCCACATAGGACCATGTATCTTTAATATCATGTTTCTAGGTTCAATATTGTAGAAGATTTAAAAAGTACCATTAGTAGAACAAAAAAGTACCACAAAGTCCCCACTTGTGAATTTTCACTCACTTAGGACAACATGTATTTAAGTTCATGTTTCTAGGTTTAGTATAATAAAAAATGCATTACTTAATTTAAATAAAATTTAATTTTCTTATTTTATCCTCATTTTGGTACTTTTTGTTCCCCCTAGATGTAACAAAGATTCTATTCCAATTAATTTCTAAATTGTGCTGGAATCTAATGTTCAAATATCCATATGTATGTGTCAGAAAAATAAAAAAATTAAAAAAATATATTTTGTGAAAAAAGTACCAAAATCAGGTACGATTTTTACCCCTTAAACGTTCGAATTTCCAAAAAGTAAGTTTTTTAAGTCATGGATATACCACTACCTGATAAAAGACCAAAAAACCAGTTTTGTCCAAAGTCTGGGCCCCCAAAGATTTGGGGCCTCGGTGTCATTTTTGCAAAAAAATGATCATTTTCTCATGCTCATATCTTGCAAACCGTTCGGAATTTTGATTTACTAAAAAACTTCATCTTCATGATCAAAATCGCCAAAAACTTAAAAAAATTACAAAAATAATAAAAAAAATATTCGTATTATGTTTATAATGTTGATGGCCCTGTACTTGCAAATCGCACTCTCTTAAGTTGTGGATACAAATCGTCGTCCGAATCTGACTCTGATTCATAGCACGTTGCTTCCAGACTGCCCTCCATCCTTTTTTTCTTCAAATACTTCAGATTCGGACGACGATTTTGATCCACAACGTAAGAGAGTGCGAGTGCAAGTCCAGGGCCATCAACATTATAAATATAATACGAATATTTGTATACCCTACACAGAAAAAATTGTCGGACCCTCACCTTAAAGTATACCGTTTGACTCAGAATCACTTTCTGAGTCCATTTAAAGATGTCCATCCGTTCGTGTGGTCGGCTGGTCCGTCCATGTAAACCTTGTGAACAAAGTACAGGTCGCAATTTTTAAAATATCTTGATGAAATTTAACACCAGGAAGAAGCCTATTGAAATTGGTTATGATCGGTCCATTATTTCACCTAGATCCCATACAAATGACCTCCCGGAATAGAGGTTGAACGATCATAAATGGCTTAAATATAGCAATATTTCAAACTGGGTACAAAGGAGTTTTGTATAAAATTTCATCAAGATCGGCCTATAACTGACAATAGCTTCAATATAAATCCCCTCTTCCGAAAATCTCTTTAACGTACATAAATACCATACGAATAATAGTATCAAGTTAATATTTGACACAAATAAGTTTTATTTAAGTAAAAACAACATTGTCAAAATTACTGAGAATCGGTCCATAATCTACTATAGCTCCCATATATACCCACTTCCGGGAATCCCCCTAAAAAGCATGAACTTATATAGATGTTAGTATCAATGCATTGTTCTGTATTTGTATAATTTATTTTACATTGAGTAGAAGTGCTGGTCTACAATTAGCCACAGGTCTTATTTTTAGCTCATAGAGAATGGTGTAGAGTATCATATGGTCGGTCTTGACCGACTATAGTTTCTCTTTCGCTTTTGTTATTTTTGTAATAGTTAACATAGTATCTCAATGTTGAAGTAAAGAAAAAAAAAAATTAAATTAAAAAATTTTCGGGAAATTTTTCACTTTTGCGGCTACTTTAGCGCTACCCAAACTGTGCTAAGAATCATTCCTAGGAAGTTCATATGTTTTAGAAAGTTGTTTATTGAGATCTTAGGTACATTTTTGTTGTTGATTGTTTCCTTGAATTTTGAACGGTTTGCTACCTATGGACCCGAGCAAGGAAAAAAAAGGTTAAAAATCAAATTTTTTAAAGTTTTTTTGCGATTTTGATCTTGAAAATTATTTTTTTTTTGATTTTATATGTTCACAATTTTTGCTACAACTTTGCCTCAGAGAGTAAATCAAAATTCCAAACGGTTTGCTAGATATGAGCCTGAGAAAATTATTACTTTTTTGCAAAAATGAGACCGAGTCCCCAAATCTGTGGGGCAAAACTGGGAGACAAGGGCTTTTTTTATTTTTATTTTTTAAATGAATAACTATTTAACTTTTTTTGTATCTTTATTAGTTTAGGAGATATTTTACCCGTTTTTAACTCTTTTTTAACCTTTAAACATCAAAAATATTCCAAAAATCCCGTCTTAGTGAATATATTTGACAGGAGACCAGTTTATAGTCCATAGCTTTTACCGTTTGGGCTGTGCGATAATGAATCACCAAGTAAGTCGGTCAGTCAGTCAATCACTCAGTAACGTAACTCTTTTATATATATAGATGTATGTATATGTATACAGATTTCTTATTTGTTTAAATTAAAACTAGAAATGGTGTAATTTTCCAATTGAACAAAATTAATCTTTCCCCTCCCACTTACCCTTGATATTATATTGCCATCTCCAATTCGTATTATATTATTTAATGATGACGTAGTTGATGTTGAGCTAATAGCTGCTGATGGTATTGTGGCTATTCCTGTTGCTACTGATGAAGAGGGTGATAGAGCAGCTGCAGCAGATGAATTGGCAACATAATGTGTTGTTGCATATTCAACTTGCAATTGAACTCCAACTAATAGGATTATAAAAATTAAATGCCAACAAAACATTTTTAAATGTTATTTTTAATGGAAACACTTCTGACAGCAATGACGTTTGCAATAAGGATCTTGATGATGATGATGACTTTGATATTTTTGTTGTTGTTGCTGCTATGGCTTTTGTTGTATAAAATAATGAATCCAACAATGCTAAAGTGGAGTTAATATAATTCCGTTTATTATTTGATTTAATAAAATTATGGTAAAAACTTGTTGCTTGCCACCCTGAACAAATGCTAGATGAAGTAGAAGAAGAATTATTTAAACATGAACTGTTAAAGTAAACTGTTGAATTTCCTGTTGTTGCCGTTTCTTCTACTACTGTTGTAGTTGCTCTTATTGTTGCTTTAATAGTTTTTGTGGTTTGTTTTAACTTCCTTTGTGATAAGTTGTTTGAATTATTTTGTTTGTTGTTGTTGTTGTTGTTGTTTTTGTTGCTTTTATTATTCTTATTGTTTTTATTATTAATGGTATTGTAGACGTTTGTTTTTGTGTTTGTTGTTGTTGTGTTGTTATTATTCAGGCTTATGGTAGCCATATTGTAAGCAAGCATTTCATTGTTGTTGTTATTATTCATATGGTTAGTAAGTAGCAGTAGTTGTATTTGTGATTTTGCTATTGTTCCTGTCACTGTTGTAAATCTTACTGAAATTAAACGAAAATAAATGAGAGGACATTTATTTTATTTCTTTATTTTCTTGTTGAAATGTTATTATAATATAATAATAATTGTAAGAGGGGTGACATTTAAATATATTTAGAGTAATTTATAGTTATTTAAATAAATAAATTTATTATTTTATACATACATCTGTATGTATATTCTTATTAAAATATTTTTAAGAGCAAAATTTTTGTATAAACAAAAACATTTTTTAATAAAAATACTTTCTAGGGAGGGTAAATTTATATTAAAAAAAAAAAATTATTTCAAAATTTAATTTAGGGGAAGTAGCAGCAGATATTTCAAACGTTATTACAAAATCAATATATTGTCTTATTACAAGGATTTTTTTTGTTAACATTTATTTTAAGTGTTAAAATAAATTTTATGCTAGAGTCCAATTATCCTCTTTTCTCTCTTCTTTCATTCATTTTGTGGAATGAATTATAGCAAAGAGGTTTTCGTTGACTAAATTTGTTCTTAATGTTTGTTAAAAAAAGACAAAAGTGATGTAAAACTAATTTTTTTTATAAATAAGTTTTAACCATTAAAAGTGTTAAAAGCTGTGTGTAGATTTAAATATTATTTTTTTGTCAGCTTAAATTGTGTTAAAGCTTTTACTGGGATTAAAATAGTTTCCTTTTGTTTTAACAAAAAACAAAAATAAAAATTAAAAAAAAAAAAAAAATAAAAAATAAATAAAAGGTGATATAGAATTTTATGTACCCTTCACCCAACTATTTTTTAATAATATTACATACTTCTTTTTAAGAAAAGAAGTCATTATGCTCGTCAAAACTGAGACTGATTACAAACTTTCTGATAATTTTATCAATTTGTTCCCGAAATACAGTGCACGAAGAAACCTAAGCATACAGAGTAAAAGTTTACATATTTTGCTATATATAAGTATAATTAAAATATAAATTATATTTTTAGAAACTGCAATCTAAGTGCATTAAAGGGTTTGTTGAAAGATTTAACATTTTATATGGTTTATTTGGAAAAATATAAAAAAGTTTAAAAACTCTGAACGAAATAACCTAAACATACAAAATAAAATTTTGAGATAATCATGATTCATTAGTCAGCATTTTATTAAAATAACACATTTAGGTATTCATGTTTCCCTAGTAATTGTACCCTGTATGATTTAAAATGTTTCATTGCATTAATGTAACAGTAATTAACGAAATATCCCGTTGATCGTATTGAATTAAATAACAGTCCGCCAGAAATAAAGGTTATCATATTTATGTGTCCAAACAATTGCGAAAGTTACCGAAAAGCATTCTTGAAAAAAGAAATAAAAAAATTTGAATAAGAATATTATGGACATAAAAAGAATTCGCATTAAAAAAGAAGTATCGCCTCGCTAAATATGAATCATTTTTAAACTGATATTATCTTTGAGTCGTATTCATACATTTAAAAATTGTATCCCAACATATAGTACGCGAAAAGGGATACTGAAATTTAAATCTTTGTACTCTCACAAAGCACTAAGACTGTCGTTCACCGAAAATAAACGATTTTGGACAAAAATTGGAGTAAGTTGTTCTTAGTGACAGTAAAATATTTAACATAACTAGATGGTTCTGACGCGTATTGATACAAAATAAACAGCGGGATGAGAAAATCAAATTTTATTATATGTAGAATATCGTGCAAATACTTTTAATAAAATATTCCTAAAGGGTTTTATAGCTACAGAAATTAATGATAAACGTTCCTTTTCTTACAAAAGGGATTATTGGAACTTGGTCCATACATTTCACCGAGATTTTACTTCATCAAAAATTAAAAGTAAAAAAAAAAAAAAAATTTTTTTGCAGAAAAAAACTGTTGTAATAGGACATGAGCGAGTTTTTCATAGACCTGAATTTGTTCGAGAGTATGCGAGGATTTATATGTCAAACATTTTCGGCTGAAAGGAGCCGCTTTAACACTATAAAGGCCTTAAAAAAATTCATGGACAATAATAATGGAATATTGGCCGTTACGATTGAAATATGTTATAAGGAATGCAATTAGCCATAAGGACTTTTAAACCGCTATAACATTGTATATAATTTTAAATAAAGCATTCTAATATAATTTGTATGCTTAGGTTATTTCGTTCTACTTTTTTCAATTACATCATATTTCTTAACAGTGATCTTAAGTTTTGTAATTTCAGTGTCAAAATATATAACTGCAAATAGTTCAAAATAAAATGTGGAACATACTTTTTCGATATAAAATAAATAAAGTGGTTTTTCTTATATTTTTATTGTATATGCTTAGGTTATTTCGCACACTGTATTACAATTTAAAAGTGTAAAATAGCTAAAAATATTCAAATAGTTGTATATACAAAATTACAAATATCTTTCAAAGTATTTATGAAGTAAGATTTTTTGAGGTGTCATTTTAAAGTTATCAAAATTACCTTTAATATGATACATGTTAAATTTTACAGGTCAATAATTTGCGAATTAAACTTCGCGGTCGTGTATCTCACAAAATGGTATCTTTAAATTCGTGAAAAAATTATATTTAGATGAAGAAGCCATTTTGTATTTTCTCTGTAAGTATCGTGCTGGGACAATTAGTTTTTGGAAAAACTATAAATATTTTATCTGAAATAAAATCTTTGTTAATAAAGATATCAAATTTATCAGATAACATAATGGAGTTGACACTTGTTGTATCCTGTTTTAGAGCAGTTGAACTCCCTTGTTTTGCTCTCTTCATTGACGTTACTCAAACCTTCGATAAAGTATGGCACGAAGGATTATTATTTAAAATTAAACAATATTAACCCACAAATAAGCTGCTATAAAGCTATTTAACTCATCGAAAGTTTGTTCTTAAAGAGGGGGAATTTATAAGCTCACCCTAGTCCATTGAAGCAGGTGTATCCCAAGGCAGTATACTGGCTCCCTTTTTATATTTAATATGCACTTCTGATATGCCAAATAATAGTCGAACCCATATATCAACATTCGCTGATGACACAGCTATTCTAGGCGTTCATGAAAACCCCCAAGATGCATCTAAATTCTTGCAAGATTACATACTCTTTCCAGAAAAATGGTTGAAGCAATGGAGAATAACGGAGAGAGATTCGTGCCCCCCAATCCTGATAAATAATCAGATTATACCCTAAGAAATGGAAGTAAAATATGTTGTGGTATGCATCTAGATCGACGTCTTACGTGGAAATCTCATATAGATACAAAATTAATCCAAATGAAGTTGAAATCACAGATTAACTGACTAATTGGAAGAAATACAAAATTAAGTATAGACTGCAAACTGTTGATTTTTTTTATAATTCAATTATAAAGCTAATATGGTGCTATGGTATCCAACTATGGGGCACGACCTTAGCTTCAAATTTTGAAAAAAATTAAAGATTCCAAAATAAAATACTACGAATAATAACCGCAGCACCCTGGTATGTAAAATGAAATTGAAAAAAGATTCGGCTGTGCCGAATCTTTGATACCCTTCACCATCCACCATCTTACGGACAAATAATTAAATGTTCGCCTTAACGTATGCTTTCATTATTTCATATTTATAAATCTACATTTTTTTCAAACTACGAAAATTTGAATATGAAAAAAAAAACTATCATAACAAGCTTTGCTTTTAAAAAATAAACAACAACAACAATTCCATATATATTTATTTTTGTATGTGGCTATATACAAACTGACTGCATATACAAAAAACAACAACACTGTTATTCAATATATTACTGCTGTTGCTAACTAAACTGCTTGTCCTATAGGCAAAAACGTCGCTAATAGTCATTACAATGCTTAATATACATGTTTGTGTGTGTATTTATATTATTTTAGTTTTTGGTCCATAACTCTGATGATTATGTATTTATGACCGATATGTATAAAAATAAAAACCTATAGCTTAAACAAGGGCTTCAAAACATCAAAAATGCTTTTTGTCCTGTATCTCAGTTATTATGAACATATTTGTTTCATTTTTTTTTTAGCAAAAAAAAAAAAAAAAAAAAAAAAAAAAAATCAGAAAACAATGTCCGAGCATTCTTTGCAAAAACGAAGTCCCTGGTATATAGAGGCTTCAGAAAGTGGAAAACCGGTTCTAAAAACCGGTTTTTTAAGCATATCTCCGCAATGTATGAACCGATCTTGCTGAATTTCAATAGCAATATTCTCGAAGGGATTTCCGATCGTTTGATATATATATATTATATATGCTAGTTATCGGTGGGTTTAATAAACGCAATTTCAACCGACACACTGACGGACGGACATGGTCCTATCGTCATCGCTTCTTACAAGGATACCGAAAATATAAACTTTTTTGCTCTCCGACGAAAATTGTGGAAATTACAAACGGAATGACAAACTTATATATACCCTTTACACCTGTGGTGATGGGTATAAAAATGATAACATTCACAAGAATCTCAATGGTAAAACATTATTGGCCAAATATTAGGAACGCCCATAAAAAATTCCAGACCTGATGGAAAAAACTGAAAGCAGATTCGTGTTTAGTACATCAAAATCCATATAATTCAACTATTTATCTTTAGGGTAGGGTTTTTTGCCGACCTGTCCTTTTTGAGAAATTGTCCATTTCCAAAATTTTTTCGAATATTTTTTATAAATAATTTAATTTTTATATTTTGTTTGTCCTTCTTGCAAAAGAATGAAAAGAAAAAGCAAAAACAATACCACTATCTCATTTCATTTTTTTTTTTGCATTTTTTCAATACACTAAGTGTTGTGATCTTTTTTATGCAAAGGAAAGCAACAACAAAGCTTACTCTTTATTTTTAACATAATATAATATATAAAGACGCAAAAAACAAAAACAAGCAGGTCAGTAATAAGTGGTAGTTCAAAGTGAACAGATTAAAGTGTATAAAAGGATCCTGTAATACCTTGGCTATTCAACGTAAGGCATTTAATTACTTCACTAGTACGTTTAAATAATTTAATCAATTTAATTTCTTTTAGAATCATTTAAAACCAAATTTGCCCTACAAGATGACGACTTTGATAAAATAAAACAAAAACATTTTCAATATGCCCATAATCGACTTTCAAAAATATCAAAAATCTTTTTGACGCTTAGTATATTTATTAATTTAAACAAGAATATTAATCTTAAAAGTGTGTTTTTTTATGTTTTTATTTAAATTAAAAGTAATAACAATAAATTAAAAATTTTAATAAATAATTATTTCAAATTAAAACAGTATTGTTTTTTATTTCGAAACAAAATGAAAATGAAACAAAACTTCGTTCTCGAAGTATTACAAATATATAAATTACGAATATTTAGCAATAACGAAGCTACACTTTGCGCAATATTTTTAGAGAAATTTTCTCGATATCGCATTCAGTATAGAGAAATTATTTTTTTTCGAAGTTTTTTCGATATCGAAAATGAATATTAATAGATGCCCGCTTGACCTGAGACAAAAAACTATTGAATGTTCGCAAAAACGAGCAATTTTCGAAACAAATATATTCGAGAAATTCGAGAATGTCGCAACTTACTCGATAATTTCTCGATATTTTGTTACATAAAAAAACGTATTTTGTTTGTGCGTGTCATTCTTCAGTCATAGTTCATATTGATCGGTTGTTTAACTTTTAAAACTTTTTTTGGAAAATAATTATAAAAATGGTAAGTAACATTACAACATGTCTAAAAAACATTCGCAATATAAAATATTTATCTAAATGATACATTTTTTTCTGACAGTTTAATTCAGTAAACTTTGATCTAAAAAATTATGGATTCGGACAACAGAAAAACTGATATTATTGAGACTTTCTCTGGAACCATCGACATACAAGTTTCACCACTCTTTTTTTTATTTCTTTATTTGTACGTTATCTGTTAATTAACTTTAAAATTAACTTAAGTCTATTTTACTTTTTGAATATTTGGTGTATTGTGTTAGGTTTATAGCCTTATTCTGTAAAACGAAACGAAAATACGTTTCGACAATTTGTATTGAAAACAACAAATAAATTTGATTTTATTTGTTGTTTTCAATATAAAATTTCGAAACGTATTTTCGTTTCGTTTTACAAAATAAGGCCCTTAAAATAAACAAAACTGCTTTAAATATTAAATCATCTTTTAATTTTAAAAGGGAAACGAAATGGCAATGAAACAGAATAAAATTATTGCCAACGGTTCGATAGTAATGTCGATATCGAACAATTTTCGATATTGGCAACGAATATTTTCTCGTTTCGCTAAAGATATCACTTAAAATTCGATATAGATATTACAAACGAACCTTCGATATCAATCGATTTGCTGCCACAAACTGAACGACAGGTGAACTTTACGAGTTCATTCTCGAAACGCCTTCGATACTCGTTCTCGAAGGTTTTGTTAGAGAAATGTTCGAGAATTATTCGAAGGCGATATCTTTATCGAAGTTTGTGGTCAAGCGGGTGTTACTTACGATTCGTATTTGATATCTCTAAATGTTCTCTATTAATACGATAGACGAACCTTCGAGATCGAAAGATTTGCTACCACAAAGTGAGCGACGGGTGAGCTCAAGCAACTCGTTTTCGGATCGCCAACGATAGTCGTTCTCGAATGTTTTGTCAGAGAAATGTTCGCGAATTGTTCGAAAACGATACCACTATCGAAGTTTGTGGTCAGCTGGGTTGGTAATAATTTTTGTATTGGTATTGGTATTTTGTATTTTAATTTTTAAATTTCTTTTCGACAATGTTGTGTATGAGTAATATTTATTGTTTACTTATTACAAGTCCAGTTTAAATAAAAATATTTGTTTTATTAAAAAAATGGTATGAAAAATGTGTATTATTTTCTGCATTGACTTTTCTATGTTTTACTCTTTAAAATTAAACAATTTTCTTTGTTACCACCCTTTTTACTCACTATTAAGTGTATACATATTTAGATTAAACACAATTTATTTATGGTTTTTAATTTATGAGGTCATATTAAGGATTACTTTGTTTTATTTTATACAAACTTTAAATTTAGTGTAAATACATAAATATAAATTTTGATGATTATGGACAAATTTGCTTTATATATACAAACATACTTATTATACATCTACATATATCTAAATATTACAACCTAAACTAAAATAAATTACAAACATTTGTAGCCTTCACCTTTATGTCAAATGTGTGTTAAAAAGAAACCTTTTTATATTAAGTGTTAAAAATAAGAATCATTTGGGGAATATGAAACATTTAAACTTATCCACACATACATATGTATATATAAAAAATATCTCTGTCCCATTATACAGTTAAAATCAACTTATATATGAATATAATAAAATTATAAGGAGTAGAAAAAGAGCAGGGGGATGGTTTAAATATTTAAATAAATTTAAAGTGTAAAATATATGTGTCAAGTTTTGACATGATTTGTAGCTAGATTTTTAGCATTGTTTAAATTAAAACAAGCCAAAAAATGAGGATAAAATATTAAGTCTTACTATTAGATAAATTTTGTAATGATACTTTGATATCAAGGAAAATAATTTTATATATCCATTATATCCATTATTTAATTTTTATTTCAAATTTGTGTAATAACTTCTTCAAATATGAATTATTAAAGAAATTTTTAAAGGGTTTTAAATATGTTTAAAAATATAATATTTACCGCCTTTTTTTCCTTTTTATAACTTAATAAAAGTCATTAGTTTCTTTTACATATTAATCGTTCATCTAATCAATATATTCTCAAATTAATTATTTCTTTTATATACATTTCCTGCAACTTAATAGCATGTGAGTTATAGTATACTATTAAATCAGGCAATGTTCTTGGTTTATTTTAGTTAAAAGCCTTAAGGTGAACATTGTCTTTAAATATTTATACATATACTACATATGTGTATTTGTGTAAGTAAATGTCCTTATTTTATTCATAACAATGAATATTTGATTAAATTATCAATACATTATTATCTTTATTTATTAAATTACTAGGAAATCATTTCCTAAATAATTTAATATAATTGCTCTTATGTTGATAGTAAGTAGGTATGTCTAACTAAGTATATACTTATGAACATGGTCAAATATTGTTCATTTAAATCAGGAAATTCTCCAAAAAAACAAGAAAAGCCATTCATATAATTAAAAAAAATATGAACTCATACTAAAGCATAGATTCTAAATACGTGTGTTATTATGTAAAAATTAAGTATATGAGGAAATTCAAAAAAAAAAAAAAAAAAAAAATAATAACTTTATTATTGCGAGTAGTATAAATGTCGAACGTAAAAAAATATATATCGTCCATTCCATGAGAGAACGCCCAAGGAGCCTTTTAAATATCTCCATTTTTATTTTTTTTTTAATTTTAAAAAATTCACTAATTTATTCACGATTTGATTTTCCGAAAAGTCAAAAAAATCGCAAAAGTGTGTAACTTTAAACATCAATATCTTTAAAAGTTGTTAACGGATTTTAATGATTTAAGTTGCATATATAAGAATAATATGTCCACTATAAATGTAGTAATTTAAAAATAATATTATCATTTAAAAATGCATTCATAATGCAAATGAAATTTTAGGATGCATTTTTGAAAAATTTCTACTCTTTAAATTTTTTTCTTCTTCTGATATAAAAAACATTATTATGTTTGGTAAAAATTGCAATAAAAATTGTTCTGGGACAAAATGTTCCACTATTTTAAAATATTTTTTAAAAATATTTCTTCAAATTTTTTCATACAAATTTTTTTTTTTAAATTTTTGTATTTTTTTTTTGTGAGTTTACTTTAAAATTAATTTTAATCATAATATTTCATAATTTGTTGTTTGCGATATAAGGAGTGCGATCGAAAAAATCTTAACACACGTTTGGCCGCATAACTTTTTTCGGAAGAAATATTAAACATTTTTTTTTTTTGATAACAAGCATGTTGATTTGTCGTGATTTTGATCAAAATGAGTGGTAAAAAAGATGTACGTGCTACAAATTATTAAAAAATTTCAAAAAACTCCAAATAGGTCCTATAAATAATTGGCCACAGAATTAAATTTCTGCCTTCAAACTGTTTCTAATGTTACTAAACAGTATCAGGAGAATTTGACCATTGATAGGAAACCTGGTTCAGAAAGAAAAAAAGTCCACATGATATTGAGAAGGCCGGAAAATTGAAATCATATTGAAAGGTACTCCAAATACATCTGTTAGAAAAGCAGCCCAGTCAGCTCAGTGCTTTGAATGTTTGGTGCGAAAAATTAAAGCTAATTCAGAGTTGATAACATATAAAGTCCAAAAAGTTCCAAACAAGAATGCTGCCAAAAATTTAAAAGCCAAGAATAGGACACGGAAATGAAACCCAAATTTCATACAAAAATACTCATATTGTATAATTGACGAAGAAACGTATGTGCGGGCAGAATTTTCGCAGCTTCTGTGACAAAACTTTTATATTGTAAATTCTCGAGGCAATGTTAAAGATAAGTTTAGGACCCAAAAGCAGAACAAATTTCCTAAAAAATTCCTGGTATAATAAGCTTTTTGTAGTTGCGGCAAAACAGAAAATCATTTGTTACATTCGGCTCTATAAATAACAAAATATTCATCAAAGAATATTTGCAAAAAAGACTTCTTCTTTTCATAGGAGAGCACAACGTGTCCACACATTTTTGGCCCGATTTGGTATAATATCACTACGGTAAGAAAGCTTTGGAGTGGTACCAAAACAATAAAATAGTTTTTGTACCAGGAGAGGTCAATTTTCCAAATTGTCCATAGTTTAGACCAGTGGAGAGATATTGAGCTCTTGTGAAAAATGATTTGAAGAGCACAAAAAAAGTGTCACAAAATACTGAAGATTTTAAAAGAAGATGTGCACACTGTTCCAAAAAAGTGACTGAAGCAACTATCAACTCTCTAACAGAATTGTTACCAAAAATGGTCCACAAGTTCAAAAGCAGTGGTTAGAACTATAAAAGTTATATTTTTCTGTCAATTAAATAAATAAAGAATGTAAACTATAAGATCAAATGTTTCCAAGTTATTAAATATTATATATGTTAAGATTTTTTCAAACGCACTCCTTAATATCTATTTGTCCCAGATTAAATGCTGATGTATATATAATAAACATATTTGTCTTCAATGTTAAGCAAAAATATTTAAAATCAAAGGGGTAGAAATTTATTTAAAATGCATCCGAAAACTGCATTCTTTTCGTGTGTGCATCTTTAGCAAACAATTATTTTTTATTTATACAATATAATTTACAATATTTATTGTAATAAACTTTATACTAGTTTTTAGCATAACCAAAAAATATTAAAAATCAAAATTTAATAAAAAAAAGAGAAATTATAGTCGGTCAAGACCTACCATATGATACCCTACACCATTCTGTATGAGCTATAAATTAGACCTGTTGCTAATTGAAGACCAACACTTTTACTCAATGTAAAATAAATTATACAAATACAGAACAATGCATTGATACTAACATCTATATAAGTTCATGCTTTTTAGGGGGATTCCCGGAAGTGCGTATATATGGGAGCTATAGTAGATTATGGACCGATTCTCAGTAATTTTGACAATGTTGTTTCTACTTAAAAAAACTTATTTGTGTCGAATATTAACTTGTAACAGAAGTGATTCTGAGTCGAACGGTACACTTTATTTCTTCTGTGCGTTACAAACATCAGCACAAACGCATAATACTCCCACCACCTATGGTGGTGTAGGGTATAAAAATATTGGGTGACTTTTTTCTCAAGCTTGATGAACTTTAAATTTCTTTTAGAATTTCACAATTTTTGATCAATGCTGAATGTAGGGTGATACTTTCAATTAAGTAAAAATGTCTTTAGTTTTTATTGAAAAAAAAAAAAAAAAGAATTAAAGAATCAGATTACGGAAAACTGATTAATTATATCATTGTGATCTGCATTGAGTCTACTTTCATAAAGTCATATGCTTTTTAAAATTTTTATTTTTTGGAGCAGAAATAAAAGTTATTTTTTGAATTTTATCTTTTTGAGCAGAAATAAAAGTCATTTTCTGAAACTTCAAATTTGATTAATGTATTTGCTTATAATGGTATTGTTCTAGTGTTTTTAATAAATAATATTAATTTTGATTTTTTTATTTTGGATTTAAAATTTTTTTTTGCCTTTATTTAATTTTGGAGTATAATTTTTTCTCTTTTCGTCTTTGTGTCTTACTTTTTGGTGTTTTTTTTTTTTTATTTTGAGATTTTGTTTTATAGTAAAAATCACAAAATAACTTTTATTTCTGCCCGAAAAAATAAAAATGAAAAAATAACTGTTATTTGATTTTTATAATAAGTCATATATAACTTTTGAAGTGGTGAAAAATTAATAATCCTGTTAACTGGTTTGTATTTGCCATTATGCTCACTTGTCATATGCTAAGTTTCATGGTAATAGCAAAATTGGTTTTTCTTAAAATGGAAGTTTAACAAAAAACACCTAAACATATAATTCAATTTTTTCATGAAATCTTGCATTGGTCATATAAAATAATTTCAGGGAAGGATGTTGTGTCATAATAATATACAAAGAAGTCATGATCACTGAATGGTTACCTGGTAATGGAAGACAAATAGTATCTTCAGGCTGTAGGACTCAGGCAAAATAGAAATGATTTTGAGAGAAAATCACCTTATCTCTGGAAGAAAAGTGTCAGAAAAAGTTAATTGCTTTGAATCTTTATCAGAAAATTTGAAAAAAAGTCTAGCCTGAAGACGTATAAAGTAAGAAAAAAAAAATCATATTAGAAACGCAAGCAAGAATTTGAAGGTAAAAAATAATATGAAAGTACTTGGGACGAATTTTTTCAGAAATTTTATTTCTGTATAGTAGACGATGAAACGTTCGTACGTGACTTTTTTCAACCTTCTAGCTAGGAATTCTATGTCGCAGATGCTAGAGGGATTATGACAAAAAAATTTCGTGTATCAAAGAAATCAAAATTCTCAAGAAAGTTTTTGATTTGGAAAGTCATATGCATAAGCACAAATGAAGCACTTCATTCCTAAAAAATGGTTGCATTAACACAGAAATATACGTGAATGAGTGTCTTTGGAAAAGACTTCTCCCTTTCCTAATAAAATTTAGTGTATCCCCTGTTTTCTGGCCTGTTTTCGCTTCTTCTCAATACAACAACAAAACAATGGAGTTGTAACAAAGAAATTGTAAGAATTTGTACTGATAGAGGCTAATCCATCAAATTGTCCGAAACTCTCTGCAATTGAAAAATATTGTTCTCTAAAAAAAAATAATTTAAAGGACATTAAAACTTCAGCATAAAATGAAACGGGGTTTAAAAATAAGTGGACTTATTCGAGCAAAAAAGTGACCGAAACACAATAAAACCTTTAATTATAATAATTTCAAAAAAGTCAGATATTTCTTTAAAAAACCAACAGGAACTAATTTATTCTTTTATGTTTAGAACTCGAACATAACAGTTATTAATAAAAATATCACAAAAATATCACGGATTTTTTTCGTGCGCATTCCTTATTATCTCATCAAGTTCTTTACAAAGGTTTTTAAATCTTTAAAATTAGACATGATTATGGAAGTTGCGATTTTTGGAAACTCTAATTTGTATGTGGTTCACTATAATGTCCTTTATATATTTATATATATTAGTATTGATAACTTGATTACATTCTAAGAAATAAACTTTGAAATATTTTATATATAGTTATTAAAAATCATGTACTTTTGAAACTTTGAAGTTCTTTTGAGTAGAAATTTGATTTCTATATTTCATATAGATTTTATAACACTTTAAACATTAATAAAATTTATGAAATTCTCATATACTTGCTTTTAAGCATGTGAGTAGGTAGCGAGACACATGTATACAATATACATACATATGTATATGTTTCACTTTTCTACATGTGTTACTTTGACGTGTGTTAACATTATGAAAGTTTTAGTTTTGTCCAAGAATGGATTTATTTTTGTTGTTTTTGAGCTAAATGAAGCTATAAAGTTTGCTAATTAGGTGGTGACATAATGAACCAACTAAAGATTTTTGTTTATATGGCTTTAATATCAACTAGAATTTTTTAAAAACTTTTTATTTAAAATTCTTTGTTTGAAGATGGTTTTACAAAATTGCCAGTATCTACATATTGAAAGATAAATTAATAAGAAAAAAAAAAAAAAAAAAATATATGTAAAATACCCTGCCTTAAAATTAATTTGGAATGATTTCTATATGTCTTATGTTACTTTCAATATAGAAAATTTGGTAGAAATATCTTAAAACACAAATAAAATTTTTATAAATACCACAGGCAGTTAAAAGACAAATTTTTAAAATATTATTAATTTTAATAGAATTTTATATATAATTCATTATGAAGGGTATGTAATAATTCGACCAAAGAGTAAGAAAAAACTTTTTTCTTTTTTGTATGAAATAACAGTTTTAGCACATTAACTTTTATATAAAACAATAATGGAAAAAGCTAAAAAGACTTTATATATATGAATATGTATGTTTATTATTATTATTAAAACATATATACATTAAAGTGTCTCACGAAAAAAAGTTGCAAATGTACCCCTCTAGAAATGAAGACTAGTATGTTCTTATATGATTCCCAAAATATTAAATCTCAAAGTTAAAATTTATGTGATTTGGAACATTTTCAAAACACCTCTAAAATTACATATTTCTTTTATCATCATTATCAAAATTTTGGTATTAAGAAAATTAACTTCAAATTGTAAAATATTAGGTTTTAATGTACCATAGGAATGGTCTATCCTGCTACTATTCAAGATAACACGTAATTAACCCACTAAAAGCTAGATGGTCAATTTTATGCATTTAGTTCCCAAAAGGTTAAATTAGTAATTTTTGCAAATAAGTTCCATGGAAGTACTCATTACACTTAAATATTGCTAAATTTATGAAAAACATAATAAGTTCATTTAAAACTGCGATAATAATCGAATAAAAAGTTGGTTTTGAAATTTAGCCGCTAATTTACAGCTTTTTTGATTTATTTAAGCTTTCGGGAACATTTATATCTTTAACTAACCATTTACTTGCCGTTAAAATTAACTTAAACAACTATGGACCGGAAATATAATTTACGATGGAAAACGTCCAAAATATTCAAACTTTAGTAAAATTCTATTTAAAATAAAATCTTTGAAAATTTTACTAAAATTTTAATTTCACAGGAATGAAAACAAATTTTAAATTTTTTGTTCAATATGTATTAGACGTAGTTTTTCTGTCATATGTTGTAGTTTTGTTTTGACAAAAAGTTAAAAATTGTATGTACTCTGATCGAAAACCATATTTTTGGAGGTTTGTAAATGAAATAATTGAACAGAAATATTTTGGGAATTAGTTTAAAACATATCAATCTTTAATTTTAGGGGGGTACATTTGAAACTTTTTTTTTGTCCCCATACAAATCAAGGCACTTTAATATACATATGTATATATAAAGAGTGCGATCGAAAAAATCTTAGCATATATCAAATTCAATAATTTGGAAACGGTTGATCTTAGAGTTTTGATTGTTTTTTTATTTAATAGAAAAGTAAAGCTCTTAAGCTTCTGTCCACTACTTATGGACTCGTAGACCTTTTTTGATAACCCTTCCATTAGCGATTTGATGGTTGTTTCAGTCATTTTTTTGGAACAGTCTGCCCATCTCCTTTCAAAATCTTTGATATTTTGGAACAACTCTTTTGTCCTCTTCGATTCTCTTTTCACAAAAGTCCAATATCTATTCACTGGTCTTAGCTCCGGACAATTTAGAAGATTGACCTCTTTTGGTACAAAAACTATGTTATTGTTTTAGTACCACTCCAGAGCTTTCTTACGTACTGATATTATGGCAAATCGGGCCAAAAACATGTGGACATATTGTGCTTTCTTATAAAGAGAAAAAGATTTTTTTGCAAACTTTCTTTGATGTATTTTTAGTTATTTATATAGCCCACAAATGACTTGCTTCTTTTTTTTTGGGGCAAAACGTATGTTAAGATTTTTTCGATCGCACTCCTTATAATTATATTAACACATGTACTTTAATATATTCATACTTAAGGATACGAGGGATAGGTAAAATATTAAAAAGGTCTAGTAATTTTTATATATCCCTTTTAATAAAAATGAATTAACATTTTTGGAGCAAACTAATAGACGCCATTTTGCTTTATTATAATTATAAATCAATTTTAAATATATTTTAAAAATGTTCAATTTCTTTTTTCCTCCCAATTTGTCATTTAATTTTTAATATACCCACTTTGTAGATATACTTTTAATTACTCTATTATGCTTTTATTTATACAATTGCCATACTACCCACGTATTTAAGCTATTAATAGTTATTTTCTTTCTTTTACTAATTTTACCTCAAACAAATAAGCTTTTCATAACAAACTTATATCTACTTATTATATGTGTGTATATTTGCTTATTTATTATTATATATTACTACTAAAACAGAAAAAATCACAAAGAAGTTTACACCCAGCAAACATAATGTTAAACTGTTAAAAATTTATGTTCATATTTTATGTTTACCAAATGTAATATAAAAACAAAAAAATAATATTTTCAATTCTTCTCAATCATAGCAAATATTTTCTTTAATAATTTTGAATTTGAGTATAAACTTTTTTGTTTGCTGGGTTATTTAATGTGAACGTCACATTTTCGTTAACATGAGCAAATGTGTATGTGAAAGGATTTTTTTTGTTATTGTGCGATTAATACACATCTCAACAATGTTTAGGAAAATTGCAAACAAATTTCTTTTTGATAGGGTTTTAGGCGTAAATAATATTATGTGTATATAAGTATGAGAATGTGTGTAAATAAATGTTACCCACACACGTACTAATGAAAAAAGAAGAACAGAACTTTAATGGTTTATATTCGAGGAAATATTGTAGTAGATTTTTTATTTACATATTAAATTTTGTAAATTAAGTAATTATTTCTATATTGGAAGATCACAATTATACACATAAATTTAGATTTCGTATAAGATGCCATTATCCAATTTATTTTTTGTTTTTAATAAAAAAAGTCATTAAAATATTGAATTCTCTTTTGATAGGGCTTTTTATTAAATTTAGCGATTGTAATATACATGTCCCTGATAAAATATTTAATTAGTATATTTTACATCTCAACCCGTAACTACAAATATATTTTTTTAATTCATTGTAGAGAAAAATCCAAAATAATATGAAACATAATAATATGTTTTATTACTTAAAATATGTAGTTGTTAAAGGTTTGAGGCTGAGCTAGAATACTGTAAACTTTTAATGTAATAAATAGAATAGGTCTATGAATAAAGATGGTAATACTAGAAGATGATACCAAGTTAATAGAATCAAGGTTATTATCACCTCATTAAAGCTTACTTGCACTTTATGTAAAATAAATCGTTCCCTTTTATAACTGGCTCTCCCACAAGTAAGACGTACATAATCAGAAGAATAATATATCAAAAATTAAAATAAAAAAGTGACAAGTACAAAATTGAAATTAATTAAAAGTAAATTTTGTATCAGTAAACTTTATAAGAACTACAAATATTTAAGTAAAACAATTGCTAAAAAAGAAAAACGTGTAAGGTAAAATACAGTGTTAATCAATTAAAAAAATTGTTGAAAAATTAACAAAAGACGTGTATTCATCTTAGGCTTTTAAAAAGAAAAAAATACATCATCGATAAAATGAAATAAAGAATAATTTCTTCGCCCGTATCATTAATTTCATGGAGGTTTTGGAAAAAAAAACAATTAACAAAAAAATCATCAACGTAAAATTCCATCAAATTCATCAAATTTAATTAGGTAAATTACATTTTATTTAATTATTGGTTTCCTTTTACTAAGTTCCTCTTATTAATAACTTTATTAGATAATTTCGTGGTATACAGTGAAAAACTTATCAATTGATAAGCAAATCCTAAATACCAACGTCCCTGTAAATTTTATTTAATACATTGTGTAATCTTGGTACATTAGTCAAATAAAGAAAAAACCTGTGACGTCACAATTCTTAATAAAGAGAAAACAAATCTGTCGTTAAACATCATCAATACTCCACGCACCTATTCTGGATGTTGGCAAATGAAAGGAGAGAAAGAAAATAACAACCTGTGACGTCACTATTCTCAATAAAAGAAACCCAAATTTTGTTCGAAAACAACCAGAACCACCCCAAGTAAGCACATAAAGAAACACCCAAAAATTATATCTCTACATCAAACTGTGGTCGAATGTAACCCACAAATTACATCTCATTTATAACCAACATCATCAGACATTACCTGTTCTTTAACCTAATTTTTACAATTTCTCCATAACATTCCTATATTCCAATCCTATTACCATTTATACAAAGTTATTTAAAATTTACCTATAATTTTTTTAAACTCTAAAATTTTCTAAAATCCAAATCATTCTACTGGTAAAATTAGTTTAATTAAAAATTTAAAGTTAATATTATTTGCCTTTATATTCTAAGACATATTTTAACTCTTGTGTGTAAATTACAATAGTTAACAGTTAATTTTTTAAACTAAAATCTGTACAATTATAAAATTTAACTAAATAATTTTACAACTTTTCAAATTTCTTAAAATTCTAAATTAATTTAACGTTAAATTTAAAAAATGTAAATATTTAAACTTTTTAAATCTTTCATTCAAATATTTAAGAATATTCCCTTTCTATTCTATACCACAACACCATTACTAAATGTAATTTACACAAATGTAATTATACCTTGTATTTACAAAAAATTACTCCCGCTATTAATCCTAAATCTACTTTAAAACCTAATATAAGTACTTATGTACATATGTACATATATAATAGTACTTATGTACATATATGATAGTAGTGTAAAATATTTAGCTAATAAGTTTATTTCTTTGTACATAATTTAGAAATATGCAATTAAAAACTTTTCCCAGCCCCAATAATTAAGTTACCGAAATGCAGATGTTCGGAGAGGCCTCATCGACATCAAACATCCAGTACTACAAATAATAGAAAATAATACGTTCGATACAACAATCATACATATATATGTATCAAAATATATTGGTGAGTGCACATTTTGTTTAATTTCTTTATTTGCATATTTCTTTTTATATATACGTTTGCTTATCACAGTAATATGTAATTAACAGAAGCAATAACAGACCTATTTTTTTTTTAAATAATGTTTGATGAGATCAATTAAAGTTCTCTTAAATAAAAATTAACGGGAATTCGTAAATTTTGTTTTTCTGTTTTGTCATTATTTTTTTTTATTTTGATTGCACATCTGTTTTTGCTTTTGTTAAATTTTTAAGTAAAATTTTAAGATACACAGAGAAAACAGATTGGTTGTTACAACCGAATTTTTTGCCAATCGAATTTTGTCGGTTACGAGTACTATCTCAATATTCCATTGGGACTATGGTAATTTGCGGTTGTTGCAACCACTTCAAAAATGAAATTCGGTTGGAATTATAATAATTTGTTTATAAAATATACCGACTAATTTAGGCTGTCCAATAAAAGAAATTATTTTTAATTGTTTTTTATTATATTCATACATTTATTGACGAATATATATACAAATATATATGTATAATAACCTTAATACCTTAATAAATTAGAATTGAAGAAGGGTTCCATTTAAATGAATATTTCTGAATTCAGAAACTTACCACTACTTGGGTGGTGGTAAGTGAAGAAAACCAGTGATAATGGTGATATGCATTAGTCGGATGTTCAAGCAATATTTGCGTACGTTACAAATTCATCACATCGTCCCTACCTAAGTGGTGGAAGATATAAAAAATTTATAAATTTTGAGAAGGTTTGACTTGCTCTGTTCCAGGAAGACTATCTGACTACATTAAAAACAGAGCTAATAAAAAATTTATAAGCACTCACCGCATTCGTCACACGTTATGAACAGAAATTAACAGCAAACTGGTTTTTTGAAGATTATATCTGTTTAAATAAGTCCAATTTCTTCATTAATATTGTAATAGAAAGTTTCTGATAAGAAGCCAAAATAATTATACATTCTCTTGACGAAATAACAAACTAATTACCTTTTTAATGCAATTGGCCAACTGGAGATATTTTCTTCAACGTAAATAAATTTTTTCAAATTAAGTTATTTTTTTTTTTTTTTCATATTTCTTTTATTGAACATTTTAATTTAATTTATTTTTTGAACAAATGTCAATCAGAAAAACCGTATGATTGCCTTAAAATGCTGTTGGTTGGGTATATCGAATAGTACTAAATTAGTTAGCACTATAACTGAAAAGATGGTGGAAGTTTTATGTATTTAAATACAATTGAATTTTTAATGATCATTAATAATATTTCATAATAAAATGTTAACCAAATTCAGTAGTCTTTTTCGAATTCGTTTTAACTTTTTGAAATTAGTACAGATTGATTATAGCAACTAATGTTTTAATTGTAGACATCATAACTTTAATATAACTGCGTAAATAAAGTCGTCACTATAGAAAAACTATTAAATTTATGTATTTTCAGTAATTATAATAAAATTAAGATTATTTTAAGTGAATATTATTAATTGTAACCATTTTCCAACCAATATTTTTTCTGTGTGTAGATTTAAATTTATTAAGGAAGTAACCCTAAAGAACAAAACTTGTTAAAACAATTTTTAAAATTCAATGAAATTTCTATTTAATAAGTCGGTTGCTTAGAACTTAATATTCTTTTACAATATTCTTTTTTCTTCTTCATGTTATAATATAAAATATGAATTAAACATAATAGTTTATAATCTAGTTTTAAATAATGAATTACACCCTTATCTCTTGAATAAATTATGAGCTTTAAAATGGATCTATAATTTTTTTCTAAATATTTTCTTACGGATGTGAAGTGAAATGAGTTAGGGTAAAATGTCCATGGGTTTTAGCTTTATAATCGCAGCTAAAACGAAAGGTAGGGAGGGTAACGAGGCGTTAGCCCCAATAACATCTTGGGTGCTCTAATATTTTAGGTATAGTCGATGTAGTTTGTTTTTTTTAGTCAATAATTTCAAGTAATTATTTTAATTTGACGTTTTTCTTTAATTCATTAATTCATATAACCGAGGCAAGGGAGTCTGAAATATTATGTGTTAACGTACAATATTTGGATATGTGGAAAATATAGAATTGTAGATGACAAAAAACCCACCCCAGTAGACTGTCAGCTAGCAGTTAGAAGGCTCCCAATCGTCATTGATACAGTTCATATAGATTTGCACGATAATTATTTGAAAACTTATCACATATCTCTAACACCGTCTGAAGCAAAACTTAGAATGTTGTTATTTGTACATTACACGATTGTAGTCAAGTTGGTAGCTAGTCCACCTGTCTGGTTGTTGCGGGTTCTATTGCCACCAGAAATTGTGATCTGTTTAACTAAAAGTGGCTGGTGTCTTCTTTATTCTTCTTTGTATCAATATTTTTCAGAAACGCGTAAAATTACATAAGTTGATAGGCAAAAAAAGTTTTGGGTTATAAATCTGTATTTGCTAAACTACTGGGGGGATAAAATTGAAATCTATTAGAAGTTTCAGAGGAAAAATTATCTTATCTTGGTACAAAAACTAATATATGAAGAAGTCTTTATGCACTAATTTTTGATGTATATTTCGGTATTTGTAAAGCCTGTAACAAATTATTTGCTTATTTTGCCACAACTTTGTTTGCAGTATCAGGAATTTTTTAGGAAATTTTGTCTGTTTTTAAATCCTTAACTTATCTCCAATATTTCTTCGAGCATTAGAAACATAGCAATTTTGTCCCAGTAGCTGCGAAAAATTTGCCAGTACATACATTTTGTCGTCCATTTTACAACATGAGTATTTTTGTATGAAATTTGATTTTAATTTCCGTACCCTAATCTTGACTTCTAAATTTTTTACAGCATTCCTGTCTGGAAATGAGCTCAGTACTCTTTTTGCGTGATGTACTATTAATATTTTTTTTCATAAATGTCTTCAAAATTACAAGCTTTTCGATACCCATTTCGATATAAAACTCAAAATTTATTTTGGACAAAATTTTCTAGACTCGTGACTTTTTCAATTTTAAAAAACTTTTTACATATTAAGCTTATTAATACGCCACGATTGAGGGATCTTTCTATAAAATTGTTTATACGGAGCACTCTAATGTACATGTGTGCGACTACTGCATACGATCCAAAAATCTATATGGAAATATTTGATTATGAATCTCTGGATTTTGTTATTATGAATTTCCTTTTGCTTAAAAATAACAGTTAAGCATGTTGGTGCACGCAAAGAAAAAATATGGTTCGGGTGACCATAAACTAAGAGCTACATACTATGATTGTAATATATGATCCCAGGTTACAATAAGTATATTTGTACGTAATCATTTTTCTGATTCCATTTAATCATTTTCTCATCATTTAATGATTCGGTTTAATCATATTTATAACTTTTTTTTTTATAATATTTCTTCCAATTTCCCAATTTTTGTTATCATTTAATAATCCCATTTTATCACATATATATAAACGAATTTAATCATTTAATAATCCCATTTTATCATGTATATAATCCCATTTTATCATATATATAATCCCCTTTTATCATATATATAATCCCATTTTATCATATATATAATCCCATTTTATCATATATATAACCCCTTTTTGTAATACTGAATATATTTAAAATAAAGCACATTTATTTGAAATTTTTATTTATTTATTGAGAATATTGAACAAAAATTTTTCAGGTATAAAAATTGATTAATTTTTTATTATAAAATTATAAGTTATTAATAGTTTTTTATACAATATTTATACTCTACATATTAATTTTTAACATATATTTACATATTCATTGTTTAAATATTATTTACATATTATATTTTATAATATTTACATAAGAATTTAAATCAACAGTTTTATGTTTTCTTTGGTAATGCAAATATAGCCAATGAGATTTGATTATAAAATTTTATTGGCTATAGAATAGATATTAAAAAAAAAGTCCTCATAATCCTGCTGAGAGGCTTGAAAATGTGAGTTAAATCCATGGTTTGAAAGCCTTTGACCGCAAAGATAGTAAGATTCATTAGAGCAATATATGTGGTTTATATGACCAAATAATGGAACGTCATTTTCATACATTTCAATATGAAAAACCATTCCTGCATATCTCAGAACAGGACATATTTTTCATTTATTTTTTTATTTTGTGGTTTTATTTCACAATTTTTTAAACTTAGAATACAAATAAATTGAACACTTTTCTAAAAACACACAGCTATACCGTTTGCCTTCTAACAAACTACTGAACTTATACACAAAAATGTGTATTCAATAGTTATGTAGAAAATAAATATGATTAACGATAAAAATACAATAGTTGTGTGAAATAAAATTATAGTCAAAAACAAATATTTTATATTTAAGGAAAACATAAACATATTCAAATACAAACATTCAACAGTTGTGCAAAACAAAATATGACTTAAAATCAAATAAAAATATTAGCTAAATGGTTGTAGAATTGACTAAAATTGTAAAATTAACTTAATGATTATAGAATTATAAATAAATAATTCATAATAATTCATAATTCATAATAATTCATAAGAATTATAAATAACAATCATAATTCATAAATATGATTTCATATAAACATATTTAAAAACATATTATAATTCAGTGAACCATATTAAAATTTTGATTGTGGGTAACCATTAAATGATAAAACAGAATCATAAACGTTGCTATGATGATCACAGTATATTTAAATCAACGAGAAAACGGCTATATAATCATTGAATAGTTGTGGTGATCATGCTGTAACCATGTTTTTTCTCTGCGTGTGGCAGTTTCATGGTTTGGGCCTGTATGTCAGTTAATGGTGGTGGGAAGTTGGAACTAATTGGATCAGCAATGGACAGTAGTAGATACCTTTAGATGCTAAAGGATAATTTGTTGCAAAGTGCAAACATATTTTCATGTTTTTGATATTGCCTACATAACGAACCGAAGAATAAATTTGGTATTGTGTTCAATTTGCTAATATATAAACGCTCAAATTTAACGACGCTCTCTAAACAGTCGCCAGACCTCAATATTATTGAAAATTTGTGGTCCATATTGGAAATTTACATAATAAAATAGGAATTAGGCCCTAAAAATGCAGTAGGAACACATTTCGCTTAATGTTACACAAAAACTAGACGCACCGGTAACAAACCACCTCTAATCTGTTGCATGCAATTAAGACTACCATTTCAGATAATAAATATTGTAATTATCAAGCGTAATTTTCAATTTTCAATTGATGTCATAAGTGGCTGCATAAAATAAGCTGTGAGATAAAAATATTGCATATTTTTGTTCTCATATCTTTAAGTTACTTAAAGGTAAACTTTAACAATAAATAATGGTTCTATGTTAAACTAGAAATCTTTCTCTTTCTAATGATACCACATTTTATTTTAAATTCCAGTCTGTTACTTTGTTATGGAGCTTTAAAAATAAAATTGTATACTGCATAATTTTAGCTGTGAGCCACTGTCTTATTTTCTATATGAAGTTTATAAAAGATTTCGATTTCAAACTTAAATTTTCTTAAAGCAAAATATATAATTGTTTTAAGTATAAATTAGAATTTAGATAGAATCTAAAAAAAGAAAAAATAAGATAAATCACACATCAACATATCCTTTGGGATATTGTTCCCTTTTTCTCATTAAAACTTCGAAACATAGCAGCATAAATAATGACATATTAATCAAACACTTTCTGAGACAATGTGACGTTTCTAAATTTAAAATGAAAGAAATGTTTTTCTTTTTTGTATTGCAAACGATTTAATAGAGAATAATTCTTACAATGAAAAATTATTTTTAATCTTTAATATAATACGCAAAAATATCAATCACGACACAGAAAAAAAAAATATATATTTTCGAAAAATTGCAATTAAATTATTAATCGGAATTTAAAAATAATAATAATAATTTTTTAATTAAACGAGCTGTAAACCAACTACTTTATTAGCAGAATTTTTTTTGTAAAACCATACTATATAATAAATTTAAACTAAGATTCTTAACTCCCGTGGGAACATTTTTAATAATGGTGTTGTATCGTCATTAATAACAATAAACTTTTCCGAAAAGTACAAAAGGCATTTTTGATATATTTCTGATAAAAAAAAGAAAATATTTTAAATTTATTTCTATGCTTTTGGTTTAGAAAGTTCGTAGGGTGTCAATAAAGTACCAATTTTTAACATCTTTAACGTTCGAAAGTTAAAATACTACCAAAGTATTTCTATTATTTTTTAGTATAAAATAATGTAGCTAATAGAGCTTGAGAATTCTCAACTATAAATAACAATATCTTTTTAATTTCAGGTTTCCTATATTAGAATAACGAAAAATTAATATTAGAATTACGAAAAAATACTTATATTAGAATAAGAAAAGAGTACCACAAAATCCCTTTTAAGGATTCTTATTCACTTAGAACCTTACATCTTCAATTTTATACTTTTAGAATGGATATTACAGAACAATCAAGAAGTACTATTAGAAGAACGAAAAATTACCACAAAGTCCCTTCTTATGGATTCTCATACACGTAGGACTACATATCATTAATTTCATATTTCTAGGTTAAATATTACAAAAAAAAATCAAAAAGCACCACTAGAAGAACAAAAGTCCCCCCTGTGAATTGCCACTCACTTATGGCCACATATATTTAATTTTTCTCATAATTATAGAAAATTCAAAAAGCACCATTAGAAGAACAAAAAAGTACCATAAAGTCAACTTTTATGAATTATTTCCCACATATATTTAATTTCATGTTTCTAGGTTAAATATTACATAAAATTCAAAAAGTATTATTAGAAGAACAAAAAAGTACCCCAAATTCCGCTCTTATGGATTTTCATTCACTTAGCACGACATGTTCTTAATTTCTAGATTAATAATTACAGAAAATTAAAAAGTACCATTAGCAGAACAAAAAGGTATACCAACGACTTCCCTGTGAATTCTCACTCTTTTAGGACTACATATCTCTAATTTCATGTTTCTACACGCAGAGAAAAAACATGGTTATAGCATGATCACTACAACTATTTAATGTTTATATAGCCGTTTTTCATTAATTTGAATAATACCATGTTCATGGTAGCAACGTTTATGATTCTGCTTAATCATTTAATGATTACCCAAATTTAATATGGTTGACTGAATTATAATATGTATTTAATTATTTTTATGTGAAATCATATTTATGATAAATCCAATCATTTAGTCAATTCTATTCAGTTAATTCTACAACCATTCAGTTAATTTTACAAATTTGGTTAATTCTACAGCCATTAAGCTAATATTTGTATTTACTTTTAATGACTTTTGAATACACATTTATGTGTATCAGTCCAGTAATTTGTTAGTATATTAATTCTCATTTAGTTTAGATATGAACAAATATAAATTAACAATATTTGTTTTTATTCAGTATGATGAATGTATTACAAATCGTTGTACAAATGAATATAAATATGAAAACATGGGATTATATATATGTTAAAATGGGATTATATATATGATGGAATTAGTTCATATATATGATAGAATGGAATTATATATATGATGAAATTATTTTATATAGTATATGATAACATGGGATTATTAAATGATAAAAACATGTTGAAATTGAAAGCAAAACTTAAGAAAAGGTTATAAAACTTATTGAAAGTTATTAATAAGGTTATGAACCTTACTAATAAATTATAAATTGGAATCATAATAATGATTACGTCCAAATATACTTATTGTAACATGGAATCATATATTACAATTATAGTATATTGCTCTTAGTTTATGATCACTAGAACCATATTTTTAAATATTATAGAAAATTCAAAAATTACCATTGAAAGAACAGAAAAGTACCACAAAGTTTCCTCTTATGGATGCTCATTCACATTAATTTAATGTTTCTAGATTCATAATTATAGAAAATTCAAAAAGTACCATTAGAAGAACAAAAAAGTACCTCCTCTTGAATTCTTACCCACAGGACCATGTATCTTTGAGTACCACAAATTCCACTTTTGTAAATTCTTATCCACATAGGGCTACATTTATTTAATTTAATGTTTTTTGGTTTAATATAATTGAAAATTCATTACTGGGTTTGAATAAAATGTAATTTCCCGATTTTACCCCCCTTTTTGGTACATTTTGGCCCAAGGAATTTAACAAAAAATGTATTCTAATGAATCTGTAAATTTAAGGGGGATCCCATATTAAAATACGCATATGTTTATATCAAAAAATATAAAAAAAATGATTTATGAAAAATGTACCAAAAATATGTAAAATTTTTACCCTTTAACGTTCGAATTACAAAAAAGTACCAAATTTGAATTTGTCATTTTTTTGATAAGTTATGAATACGGCGTAAATTTTATCTGTATGTTGATTGGTTTCAAAGATACATATGGCGCTAAAAAAAGTACTTAAATACAGTTTTCTCCCTAAAAGGGCCAACTTTCAAAAAAGTACCAAACACCTGTACGATTATTTTTTAAACGAATAACGATAACTATTAAATTTTTTTTGTATATTAGTTTGGGGGATATAAGGTCACTGATTTTACCCGTAACATTCGAATTTCCAAAAATCCCGTCTTAGTGGATCTATTTGGAGAGAGACCTACCTGCGTTCCAAATTTCGTCTCTTTAGCTTCAGACATTTAGGCTGTGGGATGATGAATCAGTCAGTCAGTCAGTCAATACTCCTTTATATATGTATATTTAAATAGATAAATTACTCATAATTAAAGTATTCTAGCACATAAAAAATGTGGTCTATTAAACGATTTATCAAAGATAATCAATCATTTAAATGATCAAAATTAAAATTTCTAATATTTTTTTTAAATATTAATTAACAAATTAATCAAATAAATAAAAACGAGAGAAGAAGATATAGTCGGTCAAGCCCGACTATATGATACCCTACACCATTACCATCCACATAATTTTGTTTTTACTTATATACAACTTACTTGTGTTAAACATTAACATAATACTAACATTTGTATGCGATTTATACACGTTAGTGATTTTCGGGAGATGAGTTTATATGTGAGCTATGGTCAGTTATTGACCGGTCTTCATGAAATTTGGCAGACGGATTTTTGCTGATATAAAACTTATATGTACTAAATTTCATTAAAATATTCCTATTTTTTGGCATCTATAAGTGCTAAAACTCTATTCCGGGAGGACATTTGTATGGAGTCTAGGTTAAATAATGGGCCGATCATAGCCAAATTCAATAGGCTTCGTCCTTGTACTGAAAAAAGCATATGTACCAAATTTCATATTCAAAATTGCGACCTGTACTTTGGGCACAAGCATTACATGGACAGCCAGCCAGCCAGCCGACCAGACGGACGGACGGACGGACATCGTTAAATCGACTCAGAAAGTGATTCTGAGTCGAACGGTATACTTTAAGGTGGGGGTCGGAAGATTTTTTCTCTGCGTTACAACTTCTGCACAAACACATAATACCCCAACCAATAGAGATACAATAAATAATAAATTAAATAGTTTGAATGTTTAGTAATAATAATTCTAAGACAATATTAAATTAAAAAAAAATTATGGACCGATTTGACTGATTTAAAAAACCGAAACTCGAGAAAAATATTTATGATCGATCTGTGCATAGCTCAAATAGTACCTGCAAAAATCGTAATAACACGTTTTGACCTATAACTCGGTAAATATTAGACCTACTTAAAAAACACAAAAAAATCCGAAATTTCAGTTAAAGAACGAAGCCTCTAGCTTGTATAGTTCCTTCAGTTAAAAAAACAATACTATATGCAACAACTATAAGGAAAACAACAACTATAAGGGAAACGCGCATTAAATAAATAAAAATAAGATTTGCCAATAACTCGGTTGTTTATTGACCTATTTGATTCAAAAACCCAAAATTCTAGAAATATATTTGTGACCGATCTATATAAGAACTAAGTCCGTAACATATATAAAATTGAAAATTGGTAAAAAATATATTTTGGCCAATATCTTGGTTAATAATAAACCGATTGAGTTAAATTCTTCTACACTAAAATGGTGAAGGATATAAAAAAAGGAAAATTGGAATAATTGAATACACATTTTTTTATAATAAGTTGATTTTCGATTAATAAAATAATTGAATATATTTTATACATAATTGAAATTGGATTTTACAATTTTTTATTTAAAATATTAACTTAATTTGTTAGAATAGGATAAGTGTACCGGTGGTCGGCAGTTTATTTTTTTTCTGACTTTCAAGATTTATATTTCCGAACGTGATAATGATATTTGGATAACGAGAAATTGCACCACTTTATTAAAAGGTACTCTTTTAGATTTTGTTAGATTTTTGCAAAGAAATAAATGTTTAATTGGCCATTTTATTGCATTTTATAAAAAACATCGTTTGCATCTATAGTCGGCATATTTTTCCAGTGTTCGGCATGTGATGATCCAATAGTCGGCATGAAATTTATTGACACATTTTGTATATAAATGCCCTAAACTATACTTTGAAATATAATATAATTTTAAAAAATAAAAATATTTTGAATGAAATACTTGATAGATTTTATAGTTTATCTTTTTTTGGAAAAATGGTCCAACACCTACCTATAGTAAAATTTTACGTAGAAAAATTCTGTAGAACATTTTTATGTATAAATCTAAAGTTTTAATTCACTTTTAAAACATTTTTTACCAACATCATAGAAATGACCCCTTATAATAACAGATAAATCATTACATAGTTCCTACGAAATATTTCTAATAATAGGGTCTAAATGTATTTGCAAGAAATATTCAGGTCCGAAGTAATAATTACATTATTATCTCCCAATTCCGACTATAGAATACTATAACATTTTTTTGTTCCTAAGGTCGGCAGCCACTAAACCATGAAATGGAATTCTTTACGCAAAATTTTACACATTTAACATAAAGTTTCAATTGTTGCCTATTTTCTGAATATTTTTTTGTTAAAATACAACTTGAATTATTATAATTAATATCATCTTTGAAAGTAGCCCTTTTTAATTTTTTTCTAAAAACTGATATCAAAAATGTGTTGTTTAAGAACGGAGTAAATTGCTAATAAACTGCTACTGTTAGTATATTTTGAACATTTGCACTAAAAATATAAATATATTTTCATGGCAAAATTGATCTTACATCAATAATTAGTATTCGCTGTTGTTAATTATTTCGGTTTATATTAAAAAATGCCGACTACTGGTACATGCCGACATTAGGTGCACTTACCCTACTTTGATTTTGAATTATTTATTAAATTATAAAAAATGTTAGAAATCATTTTAAAATTCTGATTTAATTGATATCAGAATTTTAAAATTTCTTACTTGATTTTTTTTAAAATGCTAATATTATTTCCTAAATTTGTGCTATGTATTATTTGTTACTCTATACACTGACTTATTGTTTAATCATCATGGTGTTTATGTATTTTTTTCAACGGATGACTGATTTTGGCGTAAAAAGTGCGTAAACGTGTCTAAAGATACAATACATCATACACATACTTAAAAGCATTAAAACTCATAAGCACACATACTTCCATATCTATTATAAATAAACACATACATTTATACATATGTATGTGTAAATAAACTTTACTTATACATATACATTTATCAATATCCGTCATATACATTTGCTTCTAATAAGGAGCTCATTTATTGTTCATGTTAGCACAAGATTTTCAAAGTTTTATTTTGTATTTCCATAATACACAATGCACAGTGGGATCAAAGGAAAAATATATGTGTGCCGATATAATAAAAAATTATAATATTTTTAAACATAATAATATAAAATTTTATAAATTAATAATACAAAATCCATCAGAAAATTTAGATTTAAAAGTTTCATTTTCTTTTTTATAGTAGCTGATAAAAAAATTTTAAAATTTTGCTAATTGCTAATATATTCAGATTTATTTTTTACAATTCCTTAGCCATTCCATTGTACTCTTATATAAAGTATAAAAATAATCATGATAAAATAAAAATTCATCATACAAACATACTTCAACAAAAAAATAAAAAGGAAAAACGATTATTTGTTTGCTTTAGACTTGAGAGTAAAAAAAGTTAAAAAAAAAAGAAAAACATTAGAGTATTAAATAAGGAAATTTCTTGGCAGTTTTGTTAATATTTCCGTTTCTTCTTTTTATATTCTATTGTTCAAACAATACTTTTGCCTGTTTTTTTTTTCTATTACTACATTTTGGAAACATATACTTTCGTATACAATAAATATTGAATCTATCAATATTAACAAAATTCAAATAACAATGAACAGTATTTGAAAGTTTCAATATGTTTATTTAAACACATACTCCATCTATAATATTATAGCTACATAAATATGCATACATATGTACGTATCAGAAAATGAAAATATGTGTGTATGTACATATTTATAAGTAAGTCCTTATGCAAGGATATATATGTCAGTTTAATAATAAACTCAGGAAATGTGTAGGTATGTATATGTATAAATGATTTTTTAGGTATGTATTTAAGAGTTTATGGTTTATTTAATAAACAATATATTCTCATCGTATTCTAATAAACATATTTAGGTTTATAATATAGATACCTATACCTACATATGTATGTATTATATGTGTGTGTGTGTTTATTTTAATAATTTTATACATGGTCCACTTGTTATTGATTTAATATTACATATATTAAGCTGTATTGAATGAGGGTGCTTTTTTAAATTGTTTGTAATAATATTTTCTTTGGGTAATATTTGGGAAAAAAACTACCCAAACTTTTAAAGTATGATTTTCTAAATATTCAGACTTTTCTTTATAACTGCTGAAGAAAATAAGAAAAGATTATGAAAATATGTATTTCATGCAGCTTATTTTCTTTTATTACATTAAATATTCAAAAATATTAAATCTCAATTGTAGGCATATTTAAAATTGTTAAAGCTTATGATATTTGGTATATTATAGAACTTTATATTTAAATATGAATAAATGCTTATGTATTTGATTATGATTTCAGATTATAACTTGTTTATGATTTGGAAATATTAAATTTAAAAATATATTCAATTTCTTCTTTATTTTCCTACTCCTTATAGTTATTTTAAAGTGATTGATATCACTGGTCGATAAAAAAATTTTTTTTTGAGCTCCTTCAAAAAAAAAAAAAAAAAAAAGAATATGTAGATTAGATGCTAAACTCGAATCTGCTTTCAGTTTTTTTCCATCAGGTCGGGATTTTTTTATGGGCGTGTCTAATATTGCACCATAAATAAGCCGATTACTCGAGTATATTTCACTATAACTCGAGAACGGTACACTGAAAAAATTAATTTCAATGAATGAAGTACATTAAATGAAATTCATTAATTTTTTTTTCCAAAAATTTATTAACTTAAGATACAAATTCATTGCTACAATGAAAATATTCAATGAAATTATTAACGTATTATGAACATTACATTGAAGCCATTCATTAAATTTATTTCTTATTACAATAGGTAAATCAGTTAATTGATTTAATGTATTAGTTCATTGAATTAAATTATTCAATGTACTAATACATTGATTTAATTAAGAAGAAGCATTACACAATGAAGAAAAGCATTGAACCAATTCCATTCAATTGTATCGAAATAAATGATTTCTAACGGGAAATAAAGTAAAATGAAAACAAATACAACTCAGTTTTCTTTTATCTTTTAACAAGAAATGACGCGTTTTAAACAATAGCAAAAAGTAAAAAATTAGTGTTATGTTAAAAACGAAAATAATGTAAAACTAAATAAGATAAATCAAATTATTAAAATACATAAATATAATTAGTTCGCAAAGTAGAAGTCCTGCAGCATAATTGAATACACCAAATTAAATTAATTACCCAAAAGAAGGAATTTGGAGACTTGACTTCATAACACGTAAGTTTAATAATGTTTATGATTTTATACAGTTCTTAAATATTACATTTCATTTATATTTATGTAGATAAAAATACTAAGATGCAGAAGAATGTGTTATTAGTCTCAAATACCAGGGCTTCAAAAAATATTGCCATTTCAAAATCAAGAGGATTCGATTCGTAAGTATACATAAATATATGAAATATTTTAATTGAATTCTTAATAAAAATATATTACAGACTGATCAAGATTTGAATGCTACATCTGGTGATCGTCAAAATAAGGAAATTTCTATAGAACAAAAAGATTTAAAGGTAACTAGTTCAAATATCTTAAGCAATTGAATGAATTTTAAAAATTTTATTTATAAACTTTCTTTGTTAAGAATAATGCTGTAGTTATATTAATGTGGCATCTAAATGGATATTTCATACCATCATTGAACAATATAGAGGACAACAGGAATTACTAACACGATCACATCTGTAACATGCATTTTGTTTATTTAAATTTTTTAGTGAAATGTAATATTTTTATATTTATATTTAATTTTTGTTTATATTAACTCAATATCATATAATTTAATCATTTAATATAAAATAAAAACCATTACATAATACAAAATACATTTTTAATGAATAGTTTCATTGGGACAAAATATGAGTTCATTGAAACCAATGTACTGTTCACTGAAATTATTTATTTTATTTAATGAATGATTCAATGTAAGAATAAATTTATTCAATGAACTTGTACATTGAATTATAATATTAATGTATGACGATTCATTGTTTGAATGAACCTGTACATAGGGTCAAAATTAGTGCACAAATTCATTGTAACAATGAACTTTTTAATTGTATTTATGTACCTTTTTGGTTCAGTGTATGCATGATTTATATAAATGATATACCAAAATATGTGGAAAAATATTGGCTTTAAGTCACTTTACTATCAAATTTTTATCTGCACAATAGTTTAGGAGATATTTCGAAAAAAGTGTCGAAAAAAAATTTTTTCATGCAAAATTCAAGATTTCTTTTTTTTTTTTTATTAAAACTTCTTCTTGAAAGTGAAAACATCAAAAATATTTAAGTTTATCTCCTTTATATCAAAGCTGGCAAAATTACGAGTAAATAAAGTCATGTATCATAAAAATTGATGCACAAATCTTGATTGGATTCACAGTTAAGTTTGGATACCCATGCTACTAGTGCTACTAGTGGACAAAAAAAAATTTTTTTTTTTTTTCGTCTTAAATAAAAAAAATAGTTGGATTAGATGTAATTTAACGTGCTAAATAAGAATCAGCTTTTATTTTTTTTCTATCACGTATTGATTTTTTTTATGGGCATGACTACTATGACAACGCCTTTAAGCAGTCACACTTGTATAATTCGAGAACAGTTTATTCAATTTAGACAAATTGAACTTTAATATATAGCGACCTAAATTGTCTTTGAGCTGAATTTATATAATTTTTTGTCCAGTTAATATTTCCGTAGTTATTCGGTTATTAGTACCGAAAATTTTAAAATTTATTTTTTTGAAAAGTGGTGAAAATTTTGATCCGTAACTCTGACATTCTTCAGAGAATGAAAAATATTGTGAACGTACCTTGAAGACAATTTTCGTATGCATCTTTTGATGTATCACTTATTAAAATCGTGTAAAGGATTCTTGAGTTATAGCCTAAGTTTGACAAACCATTCTCGAATTTTATAGTGTGACCGCTGAATAACGTGATTATATTAGTCATGCACATAAAAAAAAAAGGTACCCGATAGAAAAAAAGTGAATGCAGATTCTTGTTTAACTCGTCAGTATCGACCTAGTCCACCTATTTTTGTTTCAAGAAAAAAAAAAAAAAAAAAAAAAAAAATAAAAAAAATATATTTTTGGCCACCACTGTATTTCTACTCAACATGGGTATTTTTACTTAACTGTGAATAAAATTTAGATTTGTGCATAAATTTTGAAGATACATTCCTTATTTTTTCCGCAGCATTACCAGCTTTATGACAAAGATGATAAACTGTAACAGTTTTGATGTTTTCATTTATTAAACGAAATTTAAGTAACAAAAAAATATAAAATTTTGTATGAAAATTATTTTTTTCGGCTACTTTTTTCGAAATAACTCCAAAACTATTGAGCGCATAAAAAAACTAATAAAAGGAAATTTGAAGATATTTTTAGTCCCTATTTTTTGGTGTATCACTTTGATCAATCGTACACACCGTTCTTGAGTAATGAGGGATAGATATGAAGCTTAAAAAAAAAAAACGAGAGAAAAATATATAGTCGGTCAAGCCCTACCATATGATACCCTACACCATTATGTCCATTATAATTCGGGGAGGGATTTTTTATTAGACTTGGAGCCAAATGTGGACCGATACTCATATTAAGTGTAAAATAAACATACGAATACAGAATATTAAGTCGATTTCATTAATTTTTGTTCAAAATTGCGACCTGTAGTTTGATTACAAGGTTTACAAGGACGGACATCGTTAAATCGACTCGGAAAGTGATTCTAAGCCGATTGGTATAAATTAAGGTGGGTCTTAGACCTCCCACCTATCGTGGTGTAGGGTATAATGAAATGATATTTTTTACTAACACATGCTTAGGCGTTTTTGACAACTGACTTAGGATTTTGACAACGGATCTATGGCAATAACTTTTAATCAGGTATGTGATGAAAATCGATTTCGAACCAAAAACGATTGAAAAACGAAAAAAGTTGTGATACGCATATATATTTCGATTTCATTTTCGTTTTATGGTAAAAACGAACTCGATTTCATTTTCCAATTTGTTCTATGAAAATCATAATAAATTAGGTTGTGATGAAAAACGAAATTAACATGATTTTATCGTTTTCAAATCGAACAAATTTTAGTACTCGTTTTAAAATCAAATTCGTTTAAAACTGTTATAAAAGTATTATTAAGAGTTCGTGGCATTAACATTTTATTAAAACATAAAAAATTGTATTCTCAGAAGAAAAATATATACAAATAACAAAAAGTAATTTAGATTTGTGTGGAAGCTTAAGACAAATTTAGGGATTCTGTAAATCTCAATATTTAACATATTTAATATGCACAGCTGGTCATGTAATAAAGCGATGATCGTACCGACCACAGCTTATCCCGGACCTATAATAATATCTTTGTTGTTTCGTCGACGGTTTTTTAAAAACATGTAAATGTAAATTCCCATACGGTTTTACAAATTAAAATTTTAAAGTTTCAGGATGTAGTTACCATAAAAGAGAAATCAGCTTAACACTACACAAGAAAATAATTGCGCTTGCATAATTTCTTAAATTTAAAAACGGCTCAATAGTACCGTTTAAGAGAACTTAAAAATAAAACTACACCAGTAAAAGATTTGATGTTCATTTTTAAATTTTAATGATCACGGTATCAATTATCGGAAGTACCACGGACTTGAATCACCATAAATATGTTATCCCTTAATAAATTGTCACAATGATTATCCTGTGTATTGTTCGGAATCAAGAGTTGTCTCTTCTGTGGCTGACTCATCCAAAAACTTTCAGACTTTTTGTCCATTATTTTTTTACGTTTATATTTAAATATATTTTATATGAATATAAAATAAATTGTGCTAGAATAAAGTAAATACAATTTTATTTTATTTATTTTTAATTTATAAAAAACTAATTTCAAAATAAATTTGTTTTTATTTGACAAGAAACATGTAGAACAGAAACAAAAATTTTAAAATGAAATCGATCGAAATTCATCACAACCTGATCGATTTGAAAACTTAATTTACTTTTTAAATCGATCGAATTTCATCACATACCTGAATAATTTAAAATATCAATTTCATATCAAAAATATTTATCAAACAAAAGTTTTTGAAAACACCCAGTTTTAATAAAACAAGTCAAAATTAAACACAGAAAATTATTTTTTAATAATGTTATTAACTAACTTTATATTGGAATTTAATTATATTATTTATTAATATAATTAATTTTCTAATTGGTTCTAATTGTTACTAAAATATAAAGAAAAATGAGAAATTTGTATATAAAAATATATAAATTAAATAAATTTAAGTCCATTTCCAACAATTTCAGCTCATTATATCAATTTAAAAATAAGTTGTAATAATAAAATCAATTATTCTAATTATTAATATTATCATTTTGATGATTGGAGCAAAATCAATTAAAAATTAATTAATATAAGCAATTTCGTAATTGAAGTCAATTTTTACTTTTTTCTGTGAAGTAAATAAAAATAAATATTTACATTTTGTTTTAGAGCTTCTAGTTTCCTCATTAGAAGACATTTTAATTTATTATATAAAAATTCAATTTTGTTGAAAATATCAGTGATTACAAATTTGTATTATTTTTTGCTCAAGTGAACATTAGGGTAAAATAGGTCGAAAATGGAGCTTAAATCAGGAATAGGTGATATCAATAGTTATTGAGCATAGAAGTTTGGGTTATTATGCTTTTGTGGTGATAATTATAGCGCACAAAAAAACTTATCGAACCTCCACCTTAAAGTATACCGTTCGACTCAAAATCACTTTTCAGAGTCGATTTAACTATTTCCATCCATCCGTCTGGCTGGTTGTCTGTCCATGTAAACCTTGTGAACAAATACAGGACACAATTTTTAAGATATCTAGATGAAATTTGGCACGAATAGTTACTTTGACACAAGGACGAAGGTTATTGAAATTGGTTATGATCGGTTCATTATTTTATAAAAATGTCCTCCCAGAATAGAGGTTTAGTGGTATTATAAGCCTTACTTTATTTTAATAAAATTTGGTGCAAAGAAGTTTTGTATACGTGTTAACCTTTATGTCAAATTTCATGAAGATCGGTTCATAATTGACCATATTTTCTATATAAATTTCTCTTCCGCTTGCATAAATTCAATACGAATGTTATAGCCTGTTTCTCTATGTCGAACGAAAGCTTTCTTTCGCCTTCTAAGCGAACGAAAACTGATTTGGGTTTCTCTAACTCACTTCTATGCGAACAATGAGTCGAACGACAAGTCGAAAGAAAACGTAAGTGTTTTCATATAAAATTGGGTTTCTGTATTTCGAACGATAAGAACAAAAATGTCAAAATCAGTCACTTGCTATTTTGCTTTCGACTGGTTGAATTTTTTAAAGAAAAATAGGAAAAATTCTCAGAAGGACATTGCAAATGTTCCTTAATCATGTTTACTATTCATTTTGATGTATTTGGTATCCATTAATTACGATTTTGTGTCTAAAAAAACAATTTCTAAAAAAAATCAAAGAAAATTTTAGTTTTTTAATTTTTTTAAATTATTTTATTTTTTCTTGTTTATTTACTTAGTTGTATCTATGTTTAAACAATTTAGTAGTATTTTTAATATATTTACGAAAAAATGTTACTCTTAAAGAGAAATAAAACAACAACAATACGAAAAGACGTAACTCCATGCGAACGAAAGCGTAGGAAATACAGAAACCCAAATTGATTCGAATTCGTTCGACTTGCTTTCGTTCGCTTAGATTTTCGTTCGACATAGAGAAACAGGCTATTAGTCTTAAGTTATTATTCGAATAAGTTTTATATAAGTAGAAACAACATTGACTAATTCTATGAGAATCGGTTATAATTTACCATAGCTTCCATATAAACCCAATTCCGGGAATCGCTTTAAAGTGCATAAAATCATTCTGTATTTGTGTATTTTATTTTATATTTAGTAAAAGTGTTGGTTTGCAATTGGCCACAGGTCTAATATAATAATAAGTCGTCTTCTCGAATTTTTATGCTCATACACAATAGTGTATGGTTGGTGTTGACCGACTGTGTCTTTATTTTCCGTTTTTTTTTTTTTATTTATTATTGGGTAAAAAATGCAATATTAGAGTCTGTTAATTTTTTGCAAATTTGACAGTTCAAAATCGTTTATTTTTTAAATCAATAAAGATATCGACTTGAAATTCTCTTTATCCGATAGATAATTTTGTTTTTAACTAATTATAAAAAATATAATAAAATCGGTTAAAAATGTTAAAAACTTGACCAACATTTAGTTTTTTGAATTTTCCAATGAATGTAACTCGAAAAAGTATCTACATATGTAGTGAACGTTTTTCTATTTTGTATAGTTATGTTTTTTCTATAAATTTATCTATACAGAAACATATAGGTATATAGTTTTTGCTTTTAGAAACATTTGTATTTCTTATATAAATTATATTTTGTTCTTTACTGGTATTAGTTCATATTGAACAATATAAATACGGACAAAAATTTATGTTTGTACCTAATATCAAAATGATACATATACTCCCATATGTTTTTTGTTTACAAACCATTGTATATAAACATGAAATGTTTATAAACATTTACGTGTAATTATTTACATATGAATGAAACACATAATGTAGATATACATCCATGCGTTCGTTTAGAAGGATGGTAGAAAAGTACATGTATTACCTGATAATTTTTAAGTCAACATTTTAAAGAAAATAAATTAAATAAAACGACTACAAAAAATTAATTGGAAAAAAATGGTTATTTCTTTACGAAAATAGAAATATAATTATATTTGAGCGCTATATTCGGTGGGTCAGTGTAGGTTGCCACGACTTATGCAAAGACGTCGATATCACCTGTCAGTCGTAATGTTTTGATAATTATCGTGAATTAAAAAAATAATCAATTTGACACTAAATTCTTCTCACCGAAGTAAGTTGGCAGATAGAAAAAGTTTATACTTCCTTTTTCCTGGAAATCTTTTGGCATACAGACGTATCCATCTTGAGTCGTGACTGTATTGAAAAAAAAGTATTTTAAGTATAAGGCTTTGTTACCTATACATCTTTTTCAATCTTGTGTTTGAAATTTTAAATTTCTACTAAAGAAATAAATTCATACGAAATTTTTTAATAATTAGGTAAGATTAATTATAAAAAGAAATCCTTTTGTGTTAAAGTCTCCTAAAACGTATGCACGTTTCTTCCATATAGACAACCGAATCCAACATAGTGGCTAAACGGAAAGAGTTTTACTCAACCATCGGAAGCCACCCACATGTTTTCTTTGGAAGCCTGTATATATATATTTTCAAGTGAAACTCTGCTTCCATAAACTGAAAACTAAGTTCGTAACGCCAACTTACAGTGTGATAGAAACCACTTCATTCTTGCATCAATCATAATTACCATCATAGCTATCATCAAAAGAAACATTATACTAAAAAAATACTTGCCACCTAAGAAAACTCAATTATTTGCAAAACTATTTACCAGGAAGATACAGTGCTTAAATACTCTTTTAAGCAGTATACCGCTGATCTAACAAGTTAATTCTGTTTTACATCCAAATTTTAGTAAAACAAAATAACAGAACCTAAAACAAATTATCAATTCTTTTTATTATCTACAATTAACATCCTATACATTTAATTATTCATTAAAAAATCTTTAAATAATTGTCCTAAGAAAAAAAAAAAAAGAAAATATATAATTCGATAACAGCTGAATTAAAATATTAAATCAATTAATCAGAAATCAGAAAATCTAAATTGTTAAAACCTTAACCAGTGTGCAAGAATATACTATAAACTTCTAATTTACCCTACTACAGTAGCACCCTACATCGAGAACGGAGAGGCCTCAACGTCCATCGCTGTGAATTTTGGTGAGTGCAATTACATTTCATTTTATTATCTACATAATTTATAGTACGCTCTTGCATACACAAATATAAATCTAAACATCTAATCAATGAATAAGATCCACATAATTCGTGTATTTTTATAAAATCCACTCAAAAACCACGGAGGTTTGATATTTGTTGTTGCATTCTTATTCATTGAATACTTTGTTTATATTTATACTTATGTTTATTAAGTACCTAAAGTCTTGATAACTACAAAAACCTATAACATATTCCATAAACAAAAAAAAAAAAAAAAAAAAGAAAATCAAAGAAAATTACAATTTTTGATTTATCAAACATTATTTTTTTATTTATTATTTCAAAATAATTTATTAAAATAATTTGCAATCGTGAATTTATACAATTGTTACACATTTTTTTATTGTTACACATTTTGTTTTTTTCTTTTTATTATTGTTAAATATTTGTCTTTAAATTATAAAATGTTATCGAATTATCCATTCTTTTTATTACATTTAAACTCATTAAATTTTAACTAATTTAATATTAAATTTCAACGTATTTTAATAATTCGTTCCATGAAGACACATTAATTAATAATTTTGTTTATGCACATAGTTAATCAAAACAAAAGTAATGATCTATTAAATTAAGAAGAAGCATACATATGATATTAATTTAATTCTCTTTCCACGTTTTTCTTCGTTGTAATACTACTCATTACAACTCTGAAGTCATGTTTGATTAAATTTTTACCTAATCGTGTTAATTATGTTAAAACGTTACCGTAACCGGTTATGAAATTATATATTTTTTTTATAGTAAAAGTTAAAAACCAGTTTTGAACTGTTACCAAAATTGCATCTGTAAACAATACATTTTTATACCATTTTTTTTATGAAATTATTCTAGAAAAAGAAATCATTGTGAATTTATAAAACGTTACTCATAATTTAAAATTTTTATTCAATATATATATATTTTTAAATTTTTCTTATTTAAAATGTATTCATTTATAAATCTTATTTTTGGTATTTATTTTTCCATATTTTTAATACAAATTTATAATAAGATTTTTTATTTTCGCATCACAAAATGCTTTAATAAATTATTTAGCGCTCGTGTTAAATATTGTTTTATGTATAATCTTCAACAAATATTTTTATTCTAAATACTTTTATTTAAGTATAAATTTTTTTGTTACAATTTGAATTTTGAAAATAAATTGCATTAAGCAACATGAATTGCTAAATAAATAAACAGTTTTCTATGTGAAAAATTATGTTAGGGTAATCAGTTTTGGGATTCTATATAGCAATAATTTATGCCTATAGAATCATGGTCAGGGAGGGTTTTGAGGCACAGGGTTTTAATAACATCTTTAAACCCCAAACTCATGAACTAGTGGTAGCATTTGATCATTTAATTGTTTTTTATATATTTTATATATCACCAAGATATCATAGTAGGGGCTTTGTTTTGATACTATGATTATTAATTTATTTTCACATTAATTAAATAGTTCTTTATATATAATTTCAACGGGAGTCTTATAAAATTATTAAATGTAATAAAAAAGGGTAGGAGTAGATGGGTCACGAACCCCCCATCCGGCTGATTGCTAGCAATTATAGGCTCCCACCGACTTCATCTAACTTCTCATCTGTCCAAAATGGGATTAGTTATTTCATTGTTTCTGGTTTGGAAATATTTGACTGACGGATCCAAAATTTATATTGGCACTTTTAGTGTACGTTACATTATAGAAAATGGCGCCCAACGTGGGGCCGAAATACGCTTACATCTTAAGTATTTTCGGTTCCGAACTTTTTTTTTTTTTTAACTTAGTATATTAGATTTCATTTTTTTTACTTAAGTATATTTACTAATTACATTTTACACAACTTCTTTCGCGAATAGATACGTATGTTTTCTGGATTTTTAGGGACTTGATGGGTTCGAGTGACCTAACCGATAACCACTGTGTATGTTTTTCGGGTTGTGGTTGTTATTTTGAAGTTATTAGATATTGCTTATTTAATTTTTGTTGTAAAGTTTCATTTCTTATTTTACAACATGTAATTATCAGTTACTTTGAAAAGGTTGGATTATGATATCTTTGTATTGCAAAATATCATCCACTTTTTGGTGTTATTGAGGATTATATGTCTGTTGAATGAGTTATCTTCCTTTACTCCAAAGACCCATAACCCAGTTTTATTATATTTTTTGGTCAAATCTGTTACTTTTTTTGTTCCCCTTTCACAAATTCACATAGAAAACTATTTTCATGAAACTATATTTTGATACAAATATATATCTTCCTTTTTATTTTATTAAAGAAAAAGGATAAATTGTTACCATATTTTTTTTATTTTTTTATTTTACAATCAATTGTTTCAAATTTTCACACTTTTATCCCTTGCTATAAGCAGATTTTTTATTGTTAATTTATTAACAAAGTACTGATACTTTTTTAATATATATTTTTGAGAGCAAAGATTATAAAGTTTTTAGAGCAACATGTCATTGCCAAGAACACCTCCTCAACCTTCAGGGTCTAACGCTGGTCCAGTTGCACAGGCTAATGTTAATGCTTCTGCTCTAAACTCAGAATCTAAATGTCATATTTGTAGTGAGAAAATGGATGATAAGATTCCATGTATGATCATTAACAGTTGTAACCACATATTTCATAGGGCGTGTATTGAAAACTCCTTATCTAATGCCAAAGAATGTCCCATTTGTTTTCTAACTTGTGAGTTAGAGGACTTACGTAAAATTTCATTTCCTATTAAACAAAATGCTCCTAGACCTAGAGGCAAATCCCGTGGAGCATCTTCAAAGTCATATAACACTAGAAGTGCGAGCAAAAATCTTTTCCAAGAGCCTTCAACTCCTCTTGTTGATCTAAGTACTGTAGATTCAGTTAATCCACAAACACCACCTAATCAAAACACTGGTGCTAGTGAACTGCCTTCTTGTGGAGTAACTAATACTCAGGTTCTGCCTCCATCTAATTCTCCTATTGCAATTGATTATAATCGTATAAACCAACTAATTGAATCTAGTATTACAAAAGCACTACAAAATTTGAATCTTACAAATATGAATCAACCACAACAAAATTCCTTGCCTTCATTAAACTCTCAAGCAATAGGCCAAATGATAGAAAATAATTTACAGCGAGTTTTGCCAGATGTGAACACAATAAACTCCACCAACTCGGCTAATAACCAACAATATCCCTTGCGTAATTCGAATGGAAATCCAAATATTAACAACACCTATTCGTCACAGCCACCTCGGTCACAAAATGTTTACAATTTTTCCTCTGATCACGTAGCTTTTCATAACCGACCCCCAAACGCCATGAGAACTCCAACACCAAGTTCCCAATTTTCCACATTAAACGCAGATAAAGTCACCTCCATTATACAAAACTGGTGCCTAAAATTTGATGGCTCAAGTACAGGCTTAAACGTAGAAGAGTTCTTATATAGATTAGCTTCACTGACTAATGATAACTTTAATGGTGATTATGGAGTCATATGTAAGAATCTTCATATACTTTTATCAGGAAAAGCGCGAGATTGGTTCTGGCGCTATCATAAGCAGGAAAAGGGAGTTATTGATTGGAACGAATTTTGTCACGCGATTAGATGTCAATACAAAGATTTTAAATCTGCATTCGATATTCGAGAGGAAATTAGGAACAGAAGACAAAAGGCTGGAGAGTCATTTGATGTTTTCTTTGAGGCAATCGCGTCAATAATGGATAGATTACCATCAGCATTTTCAGAAATGGAGCTGATTGAAATAATCATGCGTAATTTAAGACCGGAAATTAGACAAGATTTACTTTATATCCCTGTCCACTCAATATCACACTTGCGTAAACTAGTTCAAATGCGTGAAACTTTTCTAGAGGACGAACATGTTAAACGAAATTTACAGAACCGTAATATAAATGCCCATATGTCCCGAAGAAATATTGCAGAAGTCGATTTGGATGTAGAAGTTTCCACTCCTATAGTTCCTGAAACATCTGTAGATGCCATTTATAATAACCCTTCAGTACGGTGCTGGAATTGCGACAAACCAGGTCATGTATGGGAAGATTGCTTATATGAAAGAACAATTTTCTGTTATGGTTGTGGGGCCAAAAATACATATAAGCCCCAATGCCCCAAATGTAAGGATCGTAAATATTCAAAAAACTCCAACTCACTTCCTCAAGCCAGGAATCCTGCATAAATACCCCTGCCTTCGCTACCAACAAAACATACCCGGATACTACAACTAACACTCATAAATTATCTCAAAATTTAATTATAAAAGACTCTGTAAATTCTAAAATACCAAGCGATACAATTTCTTACCAACTTCTGAAGCGACAAGACGCAAAACTGTCAGTGGATCCTCAAATTAATTGTGAAAAACTTATATATCCCCAAATACCTTATCACAAAAGATGGGAGTATTACATTTCAAAACGTAACGAAATTTTTAAAGACTTTGAATTAAACAAACTTGATCCTATTAAACCAAAACGATCAACACTACGGTTGAAAACTTTTTATAAAAGACGCAAAATTTGCTCAAAATTACTTATTTCTGCTATTCTTAGTAATCCAAAGGATAATCGTTTCTATGCAAAAGTGTCATTTTTAAATTATGTCGAATTTGGCTTATTAGATACTGGTGCGAGTATTAGCTGCATTGGATCTACATTTGCACAGGAAGATTTTTCCAAATTTCCCAATTACTTCAGTTGCAAAAATTATGTTAAAACTGCCGATGGTACACAGCAACGAGTTATTGGTTGGCTAAATGTAGATGTCACTTTTAAGGATACTTGTAAACGAATGAATCTTTTTATAATACCCTCAATTTCACAAAAGCTTATACTTGGTATCGACTTTTGGAGAAAATTCGAGTTAGTGCCAAATATCCTTGAATGTCCTGATTTGGTTGATAGATCGTTAATGAATTCAACTCTGCCTTATTCTTCAAACTCTAAAATTGTTTCAGAAATTGTTGACAATTCTTTTGAAGAATCTGTAGACAAATTTTTGCTTAGTGCGGTTCAACAAAAACAATTAGATGCTGTAATTTCTTTGTTTCCAAACTTTGAAAAACAAGGCTTGGGAAGAACAGAATTGATAAAGCACGTAATTGATGTTGGTGAAGCCAGACCCATAAAGCAAAGGTACTACCCCGTCTCACCAGCGGTGGAAAAATTAATGTTTACAGAAATCGATCGCATGCTTTCATTGGGTGTTATTGAACTCTCAAACTCACCGTGGAGTTCCCCGATGAGACTGGTTATAAAACCTAACAAAATACGCCTTTGTTTAGATGCAAGAAAAGTCAACACTGTCACCAAAAAGGATGCATATCCATTACCATCTATCGAGGGAATCTTCGCGCGTCTTCCCAAAGCCAATATAATATCTAAGCTAGATTTGAAAGACGCGTATTGGCAAATTGCCCTGGATGATGATTCAAAACCTATAACTGCGTTTACAGTACCTGGTAGACCCTTATACCAGTTTACTGTAATGCCATTCGGGTTGTGCAACGCACCCCAAACAATGAGCAGGCTCATGGATGATTTGATTCCCCCTGATTTAAAGAACAGCGTCTTTGGTTACCTTGACGATTTAATAATTGTGTCTGAAAATTTTGAGGAACATGTAGGTATATTGGTTCGTATTGCAGGACAGTTTAGGAAAGCAAATTTGACGCTTAACGTCTCAAAGAGTAAATTTTGCGTAACAAAAGTAAAATACTTAGGATATATAATAGGTGATGGTGGCATAGTTACTGACCCCGAAAAAGTTAGCGCAATCAAGAACTGGCCAACCCCCAAGAATATTAAACAAGTAAGGGGATTCTTAGGTCTTGCAGGCTGGTATAGGAGGTTTATTGCAAATTTTTCAAGCATCGTATATCCTATATCAGAAACCCTGTCAACAAAGAAGAAATTTACATGGACCCCTGAGGCTCAACAGTCCTTTGAGCAAATCAAAAATTTATTAGCCTCTGCTCCTGTGCTTAGCAACCCAAACTTTGAGAAAAAGTTCTTCGTCCACTGCGATGCCAGTGATTTTGGTATTGGTGCTGTGCTTGTTCAACTGGATGACAATAATGAAGAAAAACCCATTGCTTTTATGAGCAAGAAATTAAATTCCGCACAGAGAAATTACAGCGTGACAGAGCGTGAATGCTTAGCGGCTATAGAAGCTATTCAGCGATTTCGATGCTACCTTGAACTTCAAGAATTTGAAGTAATAACAGACCACTCTAGCCTTGTTTGGCTTATGAGGCAGCCTAATTTGAGCGGAAGGTTAGCACGATGGGCGTTGAAGTTGCAAGCTTACAATTTCACCATAAGTCACCGCAAGGGAAAGGAAAATATTGTCCCAGATGCATTGTCACGAATTACTAGCGAAGAAATAAATACTATAGATTTAGCAGAGCCGGAAATAGATTTAAATTCCCCATGTTTTGATGCTCCAGACTATATTGAATTAAAAAATAAAGTAAACGAAAACCAGGCCCAGTTTCCAGATATAAAGATTGTGGATAAATACGTATACATACGAAGTGAGCATTATGATGGTATTGAGCTTAATGAAAGTCAATCGTGGAAACTATGGATCCCCTATGATCTTCGTATAAAACTTATAAAACGATTTCACGATTCACCTACTGCTTCCCATGGAGGTATGTCGAAAACATTGGACTTGCTTCGACGAAATTTTTACTGGCCAGGTATGGTAAAAGACGTAAGAGACTTCGTTAGATCCTGTGAACTTTGCAAAACTACCAAACACCCAAATTTTATTTTAAAACCGGAATTGGGAAAACAAACTATAACGTTAAGACCTTTTCAAAGATTATTTATTGATTTATTAGGTCCTTACCCTCGAAGTAAAAATGGAAATATTGGAATACTCATTGTCCTAGATCACTTGTCGAAGTTTCAATGGCTACAACCACTTAAAAAGTTTACTTCCTCCGTAATAAAACAGTATTTAGAACAACATATATTTCATGTTTTTGGAGTACCAGAGACCATTGTTAGTGACAATGGGTCTCAATTTAAAGCAAACGATCTTAATGCTTATTTCACTTCATTGGGAATCAGACACACTTATACAGCCGTATATTCTCCACAGTCGAATGCTTCGGAACGCGTGAACCGTTCCATAATAGCTGCTATTCGAGCTTTTTTGAAGAAGGACCATACACAATGGGATGAAAACTTAAGTGCGATAAACTGTGCTCTTCGAAACGGATATCACCAGTCAATAAACATGTCTCCCTACCATGTATTATTTGGGTTCAATATGATAACACATGGCTCTTCATATGCCCTACTTAAAAACCTGAAAATGTTGGATGAACCTTCAAATTCTTTATCAAGGGATGACCACCTACAACTGATAAGAAAAGATATACAGACATATCTAAACAAAACATACAAACAGAATCAAAAAACCTATAATCTGAGGACAAGACCAGCAAAATTTCATGTGGGACAAGAAGTTCTGCGCAGGAATTTTGTTCAGAGTAGTATGGAAAAGCGCTTTAATGCTAAATTTGCCCCACTGTTTATAAAAGCTACTGTAAAGCAAAAGTTAGGAAGTCATTACTATGTGTTAGTTGATTCTGAGGGCAAAATAGTAGGAACTTACCACGCGAAAGATATTCGTTCGTAGAAAACAAATTTTTTTGCACACTAAAATCTCTTATTTTCTAATTATTTGTACGAAATGCAACAGAAAAATTTCATTGGATACCAAAAATAGAACCAATCAACAATTATGACTCAATATATTCCGCAAATATTCAAAACTATATTCGAATTTTAAAAGAATAAAAAAAAATAACGTTCTTTTCTTCCTAACATTTTTACTCATAGAGTAAATGTTATGCAGTTTGTAGTGAACGTTTTTCTATTTTGTATAGTTATGTTTTTTCTATAAATTTATCTATACAGAAACATATAGGTATATAGTTTTTGCTTTTAGAAACATTTGTATTTCTTATATAAATTATATTTTGTTCTTTACTGGTATTAGTTCATATTGAACAATATAAATACGGACAAAAATTTATGTTTGTACCTAATATCAAAATGATACATATACTCCCATATGTTTTTTGTTTACAAACCATTGTATATAAACATGAAATGTTTATAAACATTTACGTGTAATTATTTACATATGAATGAAACACATAATGTAGATATACATCCATGCGTTCGTTTAGAAGGATGGTAGAAAAGTACATGTATTACCTGATAATTTTTAAGTCAACATTTTAAAGAAAATAAATTAAATAAAACGACTACAAAAAATTAATTGGAAAAAAATGGTTATTTCTTTACGAAAATAGAAATATAATTATATTTGAGCGCTATATTCGGTGGGTCAGTGTAGGTTGCCACGACTTATGCAAAGACGTCGATATCACCTGTCAGTCGTAATGTTTTGATAATTATCGTGAATTAAAAAAATAATCAATTTGACACTAAATTCTTCTCACCGAAGTAAGTTGGCAGATAGAAAAAGTTTATACTTCCTTTTTCCTGGAAATCTTTTGGCATACAGACGTATCCATCTTGAGTCGTGACTGTATTGAAAAAAAAGTATTTTAAGTATAAGGCTTTGTTACCTATACATCTTTTTCAATCTTGTGTTTGAAATTTTAAATTTCTACTAAAGAAATAAATTCATACGAAATTTTTTAATAATTAGGTAAGATTAATTATAAAAAGAAATCCTTTTGTGTTAAAGTCTCCTAAAACGTATGCACGTTTCTTCCATATAGACAACCGAATCCAACATAGTGGCTAAACGGAAAGAGTTTTACTCAACCATCGGAAGCCACCCACATGTTTTCTTTGGAAGCCTGTATATATATATTTTCAAGTGAAACTCTGCTTCCATAAACTGAAAACTAAGTTCGTAACGCCAACTTACAGTGTGATAGAAACCACTTCATTCTTGCATCAATCATAATTACCATCATAGCTATCATCAAAAGAAACATTATACTAAAAAAATACTTGCCACCTAAGAAAACTCAATTATTTGCAAAACTATTTACCAGGAAGATACAGTGCTTAAATACTCTTTTAAGCAGTATACCGCTGATCTAACAAGTTAATTCTGTTTTACATCCAAATTTTAGTAAAACAAAATAACAGAACCTAAAACAAATTATCAATTCTTTTTATTATCTACAATTAACATCCTATACATTTAATTATTCATTAAAAAATCTTTAAATAATTGTCCTAAGAAAAAAAAAAAAAGAAAATATATAATTCGATAACAGCTGAATTAAAATATTAAATCAATTAATCAGAAATCAGAAAATCTAAATTGTTAAAACCTTAACCAGTGTGCAAGAATATACTATAAACTTCTAATTTACCCTACTACAGTAGCACCCTACATCGAGAACGGAGAGGCCTCAACGTCCATCGCTGTGAATTTTGGTGAGTGCAATTACATTTCATTTTATTATCTACATAATTTATAGTACGCTCTTGCATACACAAATATAAATCTAAACATCTAATCAATGAATAAGATCCACATAATTCGTGTATTTTTATAAAATCCACTCAAAAACCACGGAGGTTTGATATTTGTTGTTGCATTCTTATTCATTGAATACTTTGTTTATATTTATACTTATGTTTATTAAGTACCTAAAGTCTTGATAACTACAAAAACCTATAACATATTCCATAAACAAAAAAAAAAAAAAAAAAAAGAAAATCAAAGAAAATTACAATTTTTGATTTATCAAACATTATTTTTTTATTTATTATTTCAAAATAATTTATTAAAATAATTTGCAATCGTGAATTTATACAATTGTTACACATTTTTTTATTGTTACACATTTTGTTTTTTTCTTTTTATTATTGTTAAATATTTGTCTTTAAATTATAAAATGTTATCGAATTATCCATTCTTTTTATTACATTTAAACTCATTAAATTTTAACTAATTTAATATTAAATTTCAACGTATTTTAATAATTCGTTCCATGAAGACACATTAATTAATAATTTTGTTTATGCACATAGTTAATCAAAACAAAAGTAATGATCTATTAAATTAAGAAGAAGCATACATATGATATTAATTTAATTCTCTTTCCACGTTTTTCTTCGTTGTAATACTACTCATTACAACTCTGAAGTCATGTTTGATTAAATTTTTACCTAATCGTGTTAATTATGTTAAAACGTTACCGTAACCGGTTATGAAATTATATATTTTTTTTATAGTAAAAGTTAAAAACCAGTTTTGAACTGTTACCAAAATTGCATCTGTAAACAATACATTTTTATACCATTTTTTTTATGAAATTATTCTAGAAAAAGAAATCATTGTGAATTTATAAAACGTTACTCATAATTTAAAATTTTTATTCAATATATATATATTTTTAAATTTTTCTTATTTAAAATGTATTCATTTATAAATCTTATTTTTGGTATTTATTTTTCCATATTTTTAATACAAATTTATAATAAGATTTTTTATTTTCGCATCACAAAATGCTTTAATAAATTATTTAGCGCTCGTGTTAAATATTGTTTTATGTATAATCTTCAACAAATATTTTTATTCTAAATACTTTTATTTAAGTATAAATTTTTTTGTTACAATTTGAATTTTGAAAATAAATTGCATTAAGCAACATGAATTGCTAAATAAATAAACAGTTTTCTATGTGAAAAATTATGTTAGGGTAATCAGTTTTGGGATTCTATATAGCAATAATTTATGCCTATAGAATCATGGTCAGGGAGGGTTTTGAGGCACAGGGTTTTAATAACATCTTTAAACCCCAAACTCATGAACTAGTGGTAGCATTTGATCATTTAATTGTTTTTTATATATTTTATATATCACCAAGATATCATAGTAGGGGCTTTGTTTTGATACTATGATTATTAATTTATTTTCACATTAATTAAATAGTTCTTTATATATAATTTCAACGGGAGTCTTATAAAATTATTAAATGTAATAAAAAAGGGTAGGAGTAGATGGGTCACGAACCCCCCATCCGGCTGATTGCTAGCAATTATAGGCTCCCACCGACTTCATCTAACTTCTCATCTGTCCAAAATGGGATTAGTTATTTCATTGTTTCTGGTTTGGAAATATTTGACTGACGGATCCAAAATTTATATTGGCACTTTTAGTGTACGTTACATTATACATATAAATATAGAGCCTTTAATATTATATACAAATTTTGAAATCGATTAAGGAACAAAAATAAGCTAGTGATTAAATATTTTCTATGTCATTAGTAAATTATTTTGATCCCCCATAGTATCACTCCTGAAATGTACATAAAATCCTTCTACCAGACACAAAATATTACACCTATGTGAAATTTAATGTAAATTCAACCAGCCGATTTTTATGAAAGTTTTTCGAAATTTCACATAGTTATTACTGAGGTAGTTTCCTACTGATATGAAGGAGCACAAGTTTTTAGGTGGTCTTGCGGCAGGGGGGAGGACCACCGAAATGGGTCACCTCGGATATTATATAAAAAATAATTAAAAGAGTTGATCACTTTCGGAGGTTCTCCTCCTGCCCATAGACCAGCTAGAAATTTGTAATCCTTCAAAGTATTTGGAAAATACCTAAGTAATAACTGTGTTAAATTTCATTGAAATATATTTATCCGTTCAAAAGTTACGTTTTATTATTTAAAAAACACGTTGAAACTGCTGTGCACTTATGTATATCGAATGCTTCGCACACATTTACCATAGAAATTGAAGGTAAATGTGCAACTTTTGCGGAAGGAGGTATTTATTCAAGTATTTGGTATCGTTGAAAAGGTTATTACTTGAAAAATAATAATATTTAAATAATAAAGTATTCACACTAAATTTTTTCCTTAAATTGATAAAAAAACGAAAAATTTTTGTATTTAGTGTTAATATTTTTCAAAAAAAAAAATAATAATAAATATTTGAATTTATATAAAATCTATATTAATAAAGCTATCATTCTGAAATTTCAGTATTATATAAAAAAAATGGTTCTTAAAAGAAGAATATAAATAGATTCCCATTTTTTTATTCCAAAATACCCAAAATTCCTGTTCGGGGAAAACTTACTTCAAAAATTGACTTTTTTCATTAAAATGGTCGCTCTGTCGTTATAAGAAGCGTGGCTTATTCAAAGTTTTTCTTGTATTTAGCCAACATATGGAGGTAACTATCTACGGTATTTTTATTTTTATTTTAATATTAGGTTTGACATTTTTGTGCTTCACAAAAAACTAAAAACACAAAAAATAAAATTAACGAAATTCTGATAGGGCTAGCGGGGAGACTGTTATCCCAACTGCCCTCGGATTTATTTTACATGCATTTATATTAAGCTTTCTTTTAGAAACAAGAAAAAAATGTATGGTCCAGAGGAAAATAATGGATTTTAAAATGAAAAAATGTTACCACCTTTTTGAAAAAAATCACAAAAATCACAATTTTTTTCAAATTTTCTAATTCAAAATAATATAACTTTTTATCTAATCCACATAGGTATATGATCTTTGCACAAACATTTTTTATAATTTTATACAGAATCCAGAGAATATTTTAGAAAAATTTTAGGACACAAATTGCGCCCGCCAAATTAAAAAAACTATATGAAAATTTTTTGTATTTAAGCACTTATTTTGTATTATTATGATTCTTGATAAAATTTTTTCTAAAACTGAAGGAAAAACTTAAAGTAAAATTGGACCTTAACTATACACAAAAATAGTTATACAACATTACTCTTTGAAATGTTAAAAATCTTAACTAAATGTCAATTTATTAGTCGCTCATTAAATGTATATAATAATTAGGGCAAGTTTTTCAAGCTTTTCGCTTGGAAAGTAAGCATTTGCATATTTTAAATGAATTTCACAAAAAATGCTTGTTTTTAAAATTTTGGCATAAATTTGCATATAATGGAAATAAAAATTAGTTTTCTTAACAAAAATGCAATTTTTTAGTGATTTTTTTGAGTTCAATCAAATGAATTCTAGAATTTTTTTGTGACTATTTTGAGTACGTTGTAAAAATTGTAAAGAAAATAATTCAGACATGTCAAATATAACTTTAAAAATTAATATATTTTTATTTTTATAAAAATCGAAATCTATCAGAGATTGAAAGTTAAAGAATTCATATTTATGCATGTTTTTTACATACCAATATATAAAAATTCATAAATACGTCGGTTTTTCTATACAAATTCCTGCTATTTTTGCATATTTCTGTGCATATTATCCCATTTTTTCGTGCTTTTTCAAGCGCATATTTTAGTTTTTTTCATGCATATTTAAACTTCCCCTGATAATAATACTCCTGTCATACTAGCAACAATTTGTTTATTATAACTAATTGTTGATTTACAATTTCTAATTTATATACAAAGTTTATGTCTAATAAATTACTATTTATTATTTTGGATTATTATTTTCATATGACAAAGTAATCGTTAGAAGGAAAAAAAAAAAAAAAAAAAACTGATTCAATAAACTAATATCAATAATGTATTAATAAATATTTTTAAAACAAATTACTTTTTAATGATGACAAAAATCGATAAATATTTAATATACTCACTCATATTTGGTAAAAGAACAACAACAATAACAGCAGACAGCAGCAAATATATGAGTGAGTATTATCCTTTTTGGAATACATATACACACATATTGATAAAGGGTAAGAGGGGAGTAGGTATAGGTATATAAATAAGTTTTTTATAAATGTAAATATATATTTTTTATAAAATGTTTAAATGTAAAAATAATAATATTCTATTAACACTTTAACTATGCAATTATTGAATAATTAATTAATTTCTTTTTTTTTTTTCTTTAATATTAAAAACTTATAATCGTTTTAATTTTATTTATGTTTATTTAATGTAAATGAGTTTATGTTTTTCTATCAGTTACAAAAGGTTAAACATCAGTTTCATTTTAAATGAAAGATATTGGAAAAAATTTAAATATTTTTTTGTTTGTTACTAAAAGTAATATTTTTTCCATTCTGGTTTTTTTGCTCTTTTTCTGGGTTTTTGTGTTACCAAAATAAAAAGAACTTTTTCAATTTTATACCTTTGTTTGTGATAAAAAAATATTCTAATTTACATAAAATATATAGAAACAAATTTTTGTTTGTCTTTTCGTTTTTTATTTTATAATAAATTTTTTGCTTAGCTAAACATTTTTAGTTGACATTTTGTTTTAGCTATAGAAACTGTAGGAAAAAAATGAACAAAAGTAAATAATAATTTTAAAATGCTACTTAATTGTTGTTTGTTGCTTTTGGCTCTTCTAGAAACACTTTCCATTCCTGGTTTAATGCTTAAATAAAACATACTCCTCTTTGTATTTAGATAGTAGTCTATTTTTAGGAAAAGATAAACAAATATGAAACAGAGATAGCCCAATTTTATGCAAAATTATTTAACGAGGGTGAACTGAGAAGAGTTTAAAAAAATTAAAGATCCTTTTTTAATAGTTAATATTTTTTCAATCAATTTTGCATTAAGTTTCCTTTATAAATATTTTATTATATAATGGTTTTATTAACCAATTTTCCAATAACTTTTCAATCAGACCCTTTTAATAGCAATTTTTTTTTCAAAAGTAAACACACACTTTTGGGAAAAAAGCAAAAGTTTCCTATAAAACAAAAACGAAAAAAATAGGCAGCTTAAAAAAAAAGGATAAACATTTAAACAATGAGATATAGGTCTATTACTTCCTTGTTGGTTAACAAAAATAAACATTTAATATTACGAATTCATACACAAGTGTTTTTATATCTATAGACACACACACACATACGTACAGCAAAACTCAGACATTCATTAAACCAAGCAGCCAACCATTTCTATTCTGTAAAGCAAACTGATATTGCCCTGCCATGTGATTATGTTGATGACTCATACTAATGTTTACAATTGAAGTTCATCTGTTTACATTAACTTTTTTCAACATTCTATCTTTCTTTTCCTCTTTTTCCCCTCTGTTATATTTTCTTTGCTCTTTATGTTTTTCTATTGTTTTTATTTATTGTATACAAGTGTCTATACATGTGTAAGACTTTTATATACATACCTACATACATAAATATATAATAGTTTTGTTATAGACATATTAGTAGTTGTAGTAGTCTGTATATCCTAGTGACTTTATTCGACATAAAAATGATCTTTTATGCCACTTGATGACAACAAATTATTTGTCTTAACAAAAGACCAACGTTTAAAATTGCAAGTGTTTTTTTTCTCTCCTCTTGAAAGTGTTCAGTCATTCACATATAGTACACTCCTGTACACATACCATTACCATTTTATAAATATACACTCGCCTGTAAAAAATTTTTGTCAACATGTGATAATAAAAATGTGAAGGGAAATGAAAAAAAAAAAAAATACATTATATGACTACTTGTTGTATAAGAGTGTTATAAGCGTATATATACTTATGTATTTGTTGTATGTTTTCTCTTGGTTTTCTTACAAAATATAGTTATTGAATTTTTATTCTGGTAGTAAGAGGTTTAGAGCATAAATTTATAGGGGTAGAATATTTAATCAGACGTAACAGTTTTTATATGTTTTTATTTTGTTTGCAGTTTTACTATAAAAAATAAATTAACCCATATTTATAAAAGAGATTTTATAAAATATATTTCTAGTTTTAAATTAGAATAATAATTTAAATGAAGATAAGGAAAAATTTTAAAAAATCAGCATAAATTTAAATGCAGAAAAAATATGGTACAATTTATCAAAATTATAAACTATTATAATTACTTTTTAATTGTATCTTTTATTCAAATGATCAAAATTCAAAATTATTAATCAGAATTAAAAAAAAAGGTTTAAAATTATTTTTATTTATATTTGATTAATTTTTTAATTTATACAATAACAGAAAGGCGATAAATTGTTTTATTTTATTTTAATTCTCAATTATTTAACGGTATTATTTGTTAGATATAAAATCATATAAATTCCATTAATTTTAACAAAACAGTTTTACCAATATAAAGTATGTTTCTTAAAATAGTTTGATTTCTGGTTTTTATCATTTCGTTCAGAATTCATATTACTGATACGATATAGTTTTTAATGTAAATGATATCATATTCATATTCCTTAGGCTTGATATAGTGTAGAAAGTTAAATAAATCTTAAAAAAAATGCGAAAAAATTGGTTTTTGTTTTGGATGTACAGTGCTGTACATAACATAAGCAACAAAATTAAAATTATCCTAATTGTTGAATTATTTTTTAAAGTATTAAATTTAGAACAAAACTTATTTCATAACATTGTTAACACAATTGGATACTAACAATTTGTAAATTTGTACCTAAGAAGATGTGATTTTTTTTCTTGTCGTAAAAACGAGAAAAATATTATATGTTCTCTATATAAAAGTGTGCATTTCAAAAGCAACAAAATTTCCAATTGTAATAATTGACACACAATTTTAAAATTTATTGCTATTTTTTTTAAGTAAATGGCAGTTTTATAGTAACAGTATCTGAATACAGCTTTAATTACACATATTTTTTTTTTTTTTTTTATTTTTTCTTTTACTTTTAGTTTTTTAATAAGAATTATGATTTGTGACAATATAGGCCGATACAATAAATTTTTAGTTTATTTAAAATAATAAAAGTGGAAAGTAACTTTGTTTTATAATACAAATTATAGAATACTGCTTAATTAATTTTGAAAGCACAATTTAAAAAATTATGACTTTTCAGTACATGTAAAGGACTTGCGCTAAAGACTTCGTTTAGATATTATTAAAAATAAATAAGTAACACGTCATAAAAACGGATTTGTCTATATAGATAGGTTATATAGTTTCTAAGGTTTAATATATAAGGAGTGAGATTGAAAAATTCTTAACATACATAATATTCAATAACTTGGAAACGGTTGATCTTAGAGTTTTCATTATTTTTTTAATCATTTGATAATTTAGCACAGATCACAGAAATATATTTTTGTGGTTCTAACCACTAATTATAAAATTGTGGACCATTTTTGAAAACCCTTTCTTTGGAGATTTGATAGTTGCTTCAGTCACTTTTTTGGAACAGTGTGCACATCTTCTTTTAAAATCTTCGGTATTTTGGGACACCTTTTTGTGTTCTTGAATTCACTTTTCACAAGAGCACAATATCTCTCCACTGGTCTAAGCTATGGACAATTTTGAAAATTGACCTCTCTTGGTACTAAAACTATGTTATTGATTTGGTACCACTCCAGAGCTTTCTTACCGTAGTGACATGATACCAAATAGGTCCAAAAATATGTGGACACGTTGTGCTTTCTTAAGAAAAGAAGAAGTCTTTTTTGCAAATATTCCTTTATGCATACTTTGGTATTTATAGATCCGAATGTATCAAATGACTTTCCTGTTTTGCCGCAACTACAAAAAGCTTGTCATACCATGAATTTTGTAAGAAATGTTTGCTACTTTTGGGTCTTAAACTTATCTCCAATATTGCTTCGAGCAATAAAAATTTTTGAGACACAAGCTGCGAAGATTCTGCCAGCACCTACGTTTCTTCTTCAATTATACAGCTTGAGTATTTTTGTATGAAATTTGCTTTTAAATTCCGAATCCTATTTTTGGCTAGTAATTTTTTTTTGCGGAATTCCAGTTTGGAATTTTTTGATCTTTATATGTTATCAACTTTCCCATTAGCTTTAAATTTTCGCACCAAGTAGTCGAAGTACTGAGAAAACTGAGCTGATTTTCTACCAGATGTGTTTGGAGTTCCTTTCAATATGCCTTCAATTTTCTGGCCTTTCCAATATCATGTGGTCCTTTTTTCTTACCGAGCTAGGTTTCACATCAATAGTAAAATTCTCCTGATACTGTTTAATAACATTAGAAACGGTTTTACGGACGACATTTAATTCTGTGGCCAAATATTTGTAAGACCTATTTGGATTTTTTGAAATTTTTTAATAACTTGTAGGACGTAAATCTTTTTCGTCACTTATTTTGATGAAAATAAGGACAAATTAACATGGTTGTTATTAAAAATAATAACTGAAGTATTTTTCCATAATAACTAGATCAAAAAAAATTTTGAATATTTATTCCGAAAAAAGTTATGTGGCAAAATGTGTGTTAAGATTTTTTCGATCTCACTCCTTACTATACTCAAAGTCCATTGAAAGCATTTCAAGAAGTTACAGGCTAAGCAATATAGCACTGCTCACTAAAAAGCTTATTCAATGAAGGTACTTTTTTTATTTCTGTATACAAGAAACAATTTATAATTTCATATAAATACTATGCATTCTTCCTGAAATTAACAAAATTAATCATATTAAAAAAGAAAAGTATTTTGTTTAATTTAAAACAATATTTATATCCACTATGACCGGATACGCAACGTCGCGCAACTCGGTATACTGTCAATGTGTACATTTTAAATCGCACAGTTCCAAGAAATGATTTTGGGCAGAGAAAAGTTGTAATAATGACCGTACTTATATTCTAGCGAAAAAACTTTGTCTTTTCTTAGAAATTTAATGAAATTTTGATATTTTTAGGTTCATAGTTTATTAAAACATAGATCCCATAGAGAAATATCTTCTTTAATTCAATGTTTTTGCAGGGAAAAAATCTAAATATATTTTAAAACTTTTGAAGGATTGTATTAAGTGTCATTGCTTAAAATTTTTGCTTGACATTTCTTAAACATGTGGTCTAATACTTAGACGCAAGCCTCTGTGGAAGATTTTTTATGCAGCTTCAAGATTAGTACAGTCCAAAGTGTTGTTTAGTCAACAAATTCAAATGGAAATCATTCCAGAGAAATTTATTAACAATTGAATCGCATTAAAACTACAAAATTTTGCGGAAAATGTAAAATATAGAACAAAATGAAGCAAAATATGAATATGTTGCTATTATTGTGCACACTCCTATATGAAGATTGTGGTGTTTTATTCCAGTTTTTGTTAATAGACAAAGTTAAAGTTCTTTAAATGTTTGTGTTTTTGTTAATTTTTCTTGTAAACTAAATATTCTAAAAAATAAAACTATTATTAGGTTCACCCTAATTTTGTTGCTTTTGTTCTACACAGCACTGTATATTCGCTATTTTTTAAACGTTTTTTGCTGAATTGTTATAGTAAAATTTTCGAAAGGATTGCCGATCGATTATATTAAAGTATTCACTCGAATATTGTTTGATCGATTTATCGCCAAATTGAAATCGAATAATTGTTCGATTAAATTAAAATCAAGAATTTCTAGTAACAATTTATTCGAGTAAATCATACCAATTAATCGAAAAATTCTATTTAAAAAATATTTTAAAAATTGAAAGCAATTGTAACGTACAAAAAATATCTTCGGACCCCACCTTAAAGTCTCAGAATCATTTTCCAAATCGATTTAACGATGTCCGTCCATCTAGTAGGCTTGCTGTCTGTCTATGTAAACCTTGTGAACAAAGTGCAATTTTAAAGATATTTTGATGAAATTTGGCACGAATAACTATTTTGAAACAGGGACGAAGCCTATTGAAATTGGTTAGGAACGATACATTATTTCGCTTATACAAATGTCCTCCCGGAATAACGATCATAAATTCCTTAAATATAGCAATATTTTAATGAAATTGGTGCATTTTTTTTTTATAAGTGTCAATCTTTTTGCCAAATTTCATCAAGATCGGTCCATAGCTCCCATGTAAATCCCTGTTCCGAAAATCACCTTTACTTGCATAAATCCCAAACAAATGTAAGTAACAAGTTAATATTCGACAAAAAAAAAAATATATCAATTTAAGTATAAATCACAGTGCAAAATTTTGTGAGGTTCGGTGCATAATTTATAATACCTCCCATATAAACCCACTTTCGGGAATCACCTTAAAGCCCATAAATTCTTAAAACTGTCAGAATTTACGTAATATTCTGTATTTGCATATTTTATTTTACACCTTTTATTTCACATATCTTCTATTTCGTTTTTATTTAAATGTTGAAGTAAAAAACCTTACGAAAATATTCCTTTAAAAATTAACTATTATTTTCAAATGTATGTCAGCCTGCAGCAATCATTCTCACAGATGAGAAAATTGTTATAATAAAAGTGAAGATCATTTATGGTACAAATTTGTAACCAGATTTTCTTGAAAATATCAAATATCTTTTCAAAAGGACTTTATAAAATATTTATGAAGATTATATCGACTTAGTATGTACATATGTAAAATGAAATTTTTGAAAACCTGAAATTTAATAATATTTTTTATTTAAATGTTACAGTACAAAAAGTTAAGAAAATATTCTTTATTAAAATATATATTGCTGGTACAGTATGATACATTTTATCTAAAATTTATATAACTCATACACTATATTTGATTGAAAAGTTATTAAGTAAAAACACTTAGAGAAAAAACATGGTTACGACATTGTTGCTAAAACATTTTATGATTAAATCGGGTCATAATATAAGAAAATTTGTTCACAACATGATAAAACCGGATCACAGTATTATAAAATATTTAAATATTTATGACCATAATAATATTTTAAGCAACCATATAATCCAATCATAATATGTTGCTTTTCGATTATGTATACCTTTTTTTTTTTTTTTTTTAGCAATTTGAACAATTTCTGATAATAAAAAAATCATTGATAATTGCCTTATTTTAAAATTATTGATTTCTATTTTAAAATAAATTTTGTATGTTATACAAAAAATTACAATAAATTTGTCTAAAAAAACGAAATAAAATAAATCACCTTGACACAAAATCCCAACATTCACAACTCTAAATGTCAAAGTTAAAATTTATTAATTAATGTTAATTTGCGTCTTAAAAATTTGCTACAAAAAGGTATCAGACTACAATTATTAGCTAAATAATTTTGAGAATAGAATAAAACATTAATTTTTTTCATTTTAAGAACTTTGTAAATATTTACAAAGTCTTTGACATTTATTAATTTATCCCGTGCTAGATGAATAATAGCCTTTTGTATGACCCTACAATAATTTTCTGGTATTAAAATAACAAACTCAATACAAAAACAAAAAAACTAAGAAAATCCCTTAGAGAAGGGATTTTAAAGACAACAGACTGAAGTAGTAGTATCTACTTATCAACTGGTATTGTCTGATATTTACTTATTTGCAAATAAGTAAATGGAAATACACTTATTGTTGAAATTGAAAGCTTCTTATTAATAGTTTGTCTCAAACATGAAGATTTACTTGATAGAGGGATATTTTCTAAGACGTTTGAATTTACTGTGTGTATCTGGTTACTATTATAAGTTTTGTATTGAAAAATAAATCTATATTTCTATATAAAATAATTTACTTGTCTGTGAGTATAGAGATGTTTTTGTGTAGGAAAGACAAGAGAAAGGAGGAAGGCAGAAACTTAAAAGACTGGTGCTTTTTATTAATAGAAACTTAGTCGACAATTTTTTTTTTTTTTACAGAAAGAAACTTTTTCAGAAATGTTTTATAAAAAAATTGATGGACATTTTCTATAAAAAGAAAATTTATAGAAACTTTCAAAGGAAAATTCATAAAAAATTTTCTATATTAAGATAATTCATAGAAAATATTCTATAAGAACGAAATTCATTGAAAATGTTCCACATAAAAAAAAATTCATAGAAAATTTTCTACAAAAACGAAATTCATAGACAATTTTATTTAAAAAGAAAATTCATAAACAATTATTTTGTATAAACAATGGAAATTCATGGAAGATTTTCTATAAAAATGAAATTCATAGAAAATTTTCTATAAAAATTAAATTTATAGAAAATTTTCTATAAGAACGAAATTTATAGAAAATTTTCTATATAAAAAAAATTCATAGAAAATTTTCTATAAAAAGAAAATTCATAGAAAATTTTCTATATAAAGAAAATTCATAGAGAATTTTCTATAAAAAGAAAATTCATAGAAAATTTTCGATAAGAAGAAAATTCATAGAAAATTTTCTATAAAAAGAAAATTTATAAAAAATTTTCTTTAAAAAGAAAATTCATAAAAAATTTTCTATAGAAAGAAAATTCATGGAAAAATTTCTATGGAAAGAAAATTCATAGAAAATTTTCTATAAGAAGAAAATTCATGGAAAAATTTCTATGGAAAGAAAATTCATAGAAAATTTTCAACAAAAAGAAAATTCATAGAAAATTTTCTATAAAAAGAAAATTCATAGAAAATTTTCTATAAGAAGAAAATTCATAGAAAATTTTCTATAAAAAGAAAATTCATAAAAAATTTTCTATAGAAAGATAATTCATGGGAAAATTTCTATGGAAAGAAAATTCATAGAAAATTTTCTATAAGAAGAAAATTCATGGAAAAATTTCTATGGAAAGAAAATTCATAGAAAATTTTCAATAAAAAGAAAATTCATAGAAAATTTTCCATATAAAGAAAATTCATGGAAAATTTTCTATAAGAAGAAAATTCATAGAAAATTTTCTATGAAAAGAAAATTCATGGAAAAATTTCTATGGAAAGAAAATTCATAGAAAATTTTCTATAAGAAGAAAATTTATAGAAAATTTTCTATAAAAAGAAAATTCAGAGAAAATTTTCTATAGAAAAAAAATTCTGTAAAAACAAAATTCATAGAAAATTTTCTATAAAAACAAAATTCATAGAAAATTTTCTATAGAAACAAAATTTTCTATAAAAAGAAAATTCATAAAAAATTGTCTATATAAAGAAAATTTTCCATAAAAACAAAATTCATAGAAAATTTTCCATATGAAGAAAATTCATAGAAAATTTTCTATATAAAGATAATTCACAGAAAATTTTCTATATAAAGAAAATTCATAGAAAATTTTCTATATAAAGAAAATTCAAAGAAAATTTTCTATATGAAGAAAATCCATAGAAAATTTTCTGTATAAAAAAAATCCATAGAAAATTTTCTATATAAAGAAAATTCATAGAAAATTTTCTATTTAATAAAAATTCATAGAAGAATTTCTATAGAAAGAAAATTTTATAAAAAAAAATTCATAGAAAATTTTTTATAAAAACAAAATTCATAGAAAATTTTCTATAAAAACGAAATTCATAGAAAATTTTCTATACAAAGAAAATTCATAGAAATTTTTTTAGAAAAAGAAAATTCATAGAAAATTTTCTATAAAAAGAAAATTCATAGAAAATTTTCTATATAAAGAAAATTCATAGAAAATTTTCTTTAAAAAGAAAATTCATAGAGAATTTTCTATAAAAAGAAAATTCATAGAAAATTTTCTATTTAATAAAAATTTATAGAAAAATTTCTATAAAAAGAAAGTTCTATAAAAACAAAATTCATAGAAAATTTTCTATAGAAAAAAAAAATTCATAAAATATTTTCTATAGAAGGAAAATTCTATAGAAACAAAATTCATAGAAATTTTTTTATAAAAACAAAATTCATAGAAAATTTTCTATAAAAACGAAATTCATACAAAATTTTCTATACAAAGAAAATTCATAGAAATTTTTTTAGAAAAAGAAAATTCATAGAAAATTTTCTATAAAAAGAAAATTCATAGAAAATTTTCAATATAAAGAAAATTCATAGAAAATTTTCTATATAAAGAAAATTCATAGAAAATTTTCTATAAAAAGAAAATTCATAGAGAATTTTCTATAAAAAGAAAATTCATAGAAAATTTTCTATAAAAAGAAAAATTCATAGAAAAATTTATATAAAAAGAAAGTTCTATAAAAACAAAATTCATAGAAAATTTTCTATAGAAAAAAAAAAAATTCATAAAATATTTTCTAAAGAAAGAAAATTCTATAGAAACAAAATTCATAGAAAATTTTCTATAAAAAGAAAATTTATAAAAAATTTTCTATAGAAAGAAAACTGATAGAAAATTTTCTATATAAGGAAAATTCATAGAAAATTTTCTATAGAAAGAAAATTCATAGAAAAATTTCTATAAAAAGAAAGTTCTATAAAAACAAAATTCATAGAAAATTATCTATAGAAAGAAAATTCATAGAATATTTTCTATAGAAAGAGAATTCTATAGAAACAAAATTCATAGAAAATTTTCTATAAAAAGAAAATTTATAAAAAATTTTCTATAGAAAGAAAATTCATAGAAAATTTCTATAGAAAGAAAATTCATAGAAAATTTCTATTTAATAAAAATTCATAGAAAAATTTCTATAGAGAAAATTCTATAAAAACAAAATTCATAGAAAATTTTCTATAAAAACGAAATTCATAGAAAAGTTTCTATAAAAACGGCATTCATAGTTTTTTATATAAACGAAACCAATTGAAAATTTTCTATAAAAAGAAAATTCATCAAAAATTTTAGAAAACATTATTTTACATATCATTCAAGACAGTAACAGTAACCAACCCTTTTAAATGAAGCTTTTTTGCCTCTAAGCTTCTTTAACCTTTATAATAAAATCATGCATATAAATATAATTTATTTTTTGCGTGTATATGTATGTCTGTATACCAACAAATTCCTTTTCCTGTGTTCATGTTGGGTGTCGTCTCCTTAATACAAATAATATTATGACAATAATGTGCTTGGTTAGTTTCTTCTTACTTGCCTTTTTTTGTTATCGTTTTCTTTGTTTATTTACTTATTTTCTTTTATATTCAACTCCTCGTTCTATCAATTGTTTATTATTATTTTGTTTTTCATGTTTCGATTCTTGTTATTTTCTTGTCTTGGTTGTTGTTTTGTTTCTGCCTCCTTGTAATAATAATGAGTTATACGTAAATTCAAACAGTATGAGTACTTTTTCAGTTTCTTGTTTGAGTAAATATTTATGTATCGCATCTTTGTGTGCGTATTAGTAACGGTCGTAAAATGTACAAGTTAACGAGTGCGAATAACAATAATGACAGTAGCAGTAATAACAACAACAGTTAAAGTAAAATAGTATACCCAGCAAAAATTTATAATATTGTTTATAACTATAATATATGATAACTTTATAATGAAAACAAAATGTTGCATTTTATAAGGAAACTAAACACGCTAGAGTAAAAATAACGAAAATCTTTGATCATTTATTTTTGCAACAAAAATTGATTATTTTGTATCCCTAGTAAATATTGAAGATATCTTATTGGATTTTTGACATAATGTGTCCTAAAATCAGGAGATTAAAAAGATCCCATTTTTTTCCAGAAAGCAAGGGGAAACTACTGGACTAAACAAATTCCCAAGAAAAATCACATTTATTGAATGAACAACATAAACTATCGGCCTTAGTATCCGGCTCAACAAGGGTGCTAAGAATATACGGAGGTAAAACTAAACAACATTTAAAAATCGGAACATGGAAAACACAAAGTCTTTACGACACTGGAAAGCTTGCAGATACAGTTCAAGAAATGAATAGACTAAAATTAGATATCGTCGGTATAAGTGAAACTTGGTGGCCTAGCGTTGGTGAATACTGCAGTCATGGAGCCAAATTGTATTATTCTGGAAACAATACCTCTAGACATAGAAAAGATGTTGGAACAATAGTCAATGCTTAAACTGCCAAATGCGTGTCTGAATTTGTTCCCTACTCGCACAGAACTATGCTTTTAAAATTTAAATGCAAGACCCCTGATGTTCTATATAATAAAAGTTTATGCACCTACCTACAGATCAAGAAATCCAATAGTTCTAATATAAGGAGACAACTGAACTACTTAAACTTGCAAAACCCCACGACATCAATGTAATCATGGGAGATTTCAATGCCAAGATTGGCATTGGAAGAGTTGGTGATATTATTGGCACACATGGGTTAGGAACCCAGAACGAACGAGGAGATCTACTGCTCGAATTTTGCCAAGATTTAAATTTTAAAGTCATGAATACATGGTTTTGCCTACCGCCCAGAAGGTTATATACATGGAAATCTCCCCAAAATACTAGCACTATAAGAAACCAAATTGATTTTATTTTAATAATCAAAAGATTTTCATCCACTATTCAAAAAACAACAACCTATCCAGGAGCAGACGTATCAAGTGATCATACCTTACTGGCAGCTAAAATCAAACTTAAACTTTCAAAAATTAAGCGCTGAAGATCTGAAGATCAATGAAACGAAATCGCATCTCTGTACAGAAATTAATGAACAACTACAAAGCTTTAATACAGACTTTGTTAACATCGAAAACTTGTGGAAATAAACATCTAGTATTCTTAAAGAAACATCCACCCGGATACTGGGGGTCAGAAAGTATAAACGTAAACAATGTTGGATGACAGATAAAATATTAGAGCTCATAGCAGAAAGAAAAAAAAAATAAATATATATATATATATATATATATATATATATATATATATATATATATATATATATATATATATATAAATCAAAATGAATACCAACGTCTCCATAAAATAATCCATGGCAAATGCAAGCTAGAAAAAAACGAATGGTTGTATATACGATTCCATCATCCATACTGGATGAAAATAAAATGGTTATAACGGACCCCAAGGAAAGACAGAAAGCCTGGGAAAGTTACATAAAAGATCTGTTTGATGACTCCAGCAGAACTAACCATTCCGGATCTGTTCCCCATTTCCTCACAGGTGATGGTGATGGAGCATCACTAAAGATGAAGTAAGAAGATCTGTCAAATCATCCAAAAACAGGAAAGCTCCAGGTCCTGATGATTTACCCACAGAGATAATTAAACTCATTGACGAGTATAACCTTAATATTCTTGTCAAATTGTTTAAACTCGTTTACAATACAGGAGAATTCCCACAAAATTGGTTTCAGTCCACTTTTATTACCATCCCAAAGAAAAATAATCCAAGGACGTGCAACTAATATAGACTTATAAGTTTAATAAGTCACGCTTTGAAGATATTTCTTAAAATTATCCACAACCGCATCTACAGCAAATGTGAAATGATTATGGGTAGAACGCAATTTAGTTTTAAATCAGGGACTGGTATGCGAGATGTTGTATTGCATACAGATGCTGGTACAAAATTGCATGAATGTCCGTAAAGACATATTTCTATGCTTTGTGGATTATGAGAAAGCGTTTGACACGGTTAAGCATGACAGACTACTTGAAATATTGCAACAAATTGATATTGACCAAAAAGATATTCGCTGTATAAAAATATTGTACTGGAATCAAACAGCACATATCAGGAACAACGATGGTATCACAAATGATGTTCAAATAAAAAGCGGAGTGCGGCAAGGATGTATTCTCTCTCCCCTACTTTTTAATATCTATGCAGAAGCTATATTTATTGAAGCCTTAAACGAAGTAAATAAAGGTGTAAAATTGAACGGAGAATACATAAATAACATTCGATATGCTGACGATACCACTTTAATATCGGATAATATTCAAGATCTGCAGTTTCTTCTCGAGATAACTAACAATTAATAATACAATAATTGAACGAGTAAATAAATTCAAATACTTAGGTATATGGTTAACTGAGAACTGGTCTGCGGATATGGAAATCAAGTGCAGGATAGAAATGACCAGAACTGCTTTTCTTAAGTACATAAAATTGTTATGTAGCCGTGAAATAAACATTAACATTCATCTTCGTATGGTGAAATGTTATATATGGTCCATATTACTTTACTCAATGGAATCATGAACGCTAAAAACATCATTCATGAACAAACTAGAAAGTTTTGAAATGTGGACATACCGAAGGCTTCTAAGAGTATCATGGGCCGAACATGTCTCAAACACAGAAATTTTAAGAGATTAAACATAGAACGACAGCTTCTTCTTGCTGTCAAAACAAGAAAAACTGCTTATTTCGGCCATATGATTCGAGGCACAAAATATGAACTTCAAAATTTGAATAGATGTCCTGGTTACGAAACATCAGAAACTGGACTGGAATTAGATCTATTGGTGACCTTATAAGAGTGGATATCCAACAGAGAAGAATTTGCAAGCTTAATACAAAACATAACATAAATTATGATTCGCGTACATCCCGAAAGGGATATGCATTTAGAGAGGGAGATTTTTTTTTTCATGTATTTCAAAGGTTGTTTTCTTTTAATTGAAATCATCATTTTTTGTTGATCAAAGCTGAGCGTTTTGAGAATTATACAAATAAATTTTAAAAACTTCTGAAAAATTTACAAAGTTTGTATAGGGCATTTTGCACGTATTAGTGTTAAGATTTCTTTTAAAAAACAAAAAAAAAAAAAAAGTGTGAACTTTTCAAACCAAGAGTAATATGAATTTTTTCGGATTCTTATACATATTTATATAGTTCTTGCAGAAATGTTATTTAACATTTTTTTAGGAAACACTGGCCATCAAAAAAAAACTTTGTTCGTGCTCCTTCAAAAAAAAAAAAGTTTTTAGTTTTCTCCCATCAGATCGGCAAAAAAAATTTTTTTTCGTCCTGAATAAAAAAAAAGGTGGATTAGATGGAATTTAATGTGCTAAATAAGAATTGGAAAAATCGTGGAAATGTTGATCCATAACTCTGAAATTCTTGAGCGAATAAAAAACATTGTTGACATACCTTGAAGACAATTTTCATATGCATCTTTTGATGTATCATTTATCAAAATCGTGTAAACGGTTCTTGAGTTATAGTCTAAATTTGACAAACCTTTCTCGAATTTTTTAGTATGATCTCTGAATAAGGTGATATTATTGGTCATGCCCCTAAAAAAAAAAAAAATCAGTACGTGATAGAAAAAAAGTGAATGCAGATTCTTGTTTAACTCGTCAGAATCCACCTAGTCCACCTATTTTTGTTTCAAGAAAAAATATTTATTTTTATTTTTTTTTTACCCACCATGGGTATTTTTACTTAACTGTGAAAAAAATCACGACCTGTGCATCAATTTTGAAGATACATACTTTATTTTGTTCGCAGCATTACCAGCTTTAAAATAAAGACGATAAACTGTAACATTTTTGATGCTTTCATTTATTAATAGAAATTTTAGGAACAAAAAAATCTAAAATTTTGCATGAAAATGATCTTTTTTTTGGGCACTTATTTCAAAATAACTTCGAAACTATTGAGCACATAAAAAAATTAAGTTTAAAGATATTTTTAGTACGCATCATTTGGTGTATCACTTATGTCAATCGTACACACCGGTTTTGAGTTATGAGGAAATATACTAAAGTAATGGCCTTACTATGAGCAAAATATTAGACACGCCCCTAAAAAAAAAACCATACCTGATGGAAAAAAACTGAAAGCAGATTCGTGTGTAGCACATCAAAATACATAATGTCCAACTATTCGTCTATGGGGGAGGATTTTTTTTGTCGACCAGTGAAATCTATTGAATATTTTCAAATTATCAGATTCAGAATTAAACAAGCGCGAATATTATATTCGGCCCGGCCGAATCTATATACCCTCCATCAACTTTTTCAAATTTTACGTTATATGGGAGGGGCGGTAAAGTGGGCGGACTACGCCAATTTTTTATTTCCGAGTTTACATTGGTCCTTGAACTATTTGAGCACAATTTCATCTTATATGGGAGATGGGCGGTAAAGTGGGCGGACCACGCCCATTTTTGGTTTTCGAGTTTATATCGATCCTCGAACGATATGTACAAAATTTCGTTGTCGTACATGCTTTTGTTGAAGAAATATCAGCAGAAAAGTATAAAACGGACACCCTGTGTTTCTAGTTTTAGCCCATAACTTTTTTTGTCTATTAACCGATTTTGCCCATTTTCAATACCAAACAAACCTTGTATAAGACAAATATTTGTACCAAATTTCGTCACCCTACGTTGCCCCGTTCGAGCCCTATCCTGCTTTCAACAGACAGACAGACGGACGGACATAGCTATATTGACTCAGAATTCAACCAGGACCCAGAAAATATATACTTTGTGGGGTCTTAGATAATTCCTTCGACATATTACACACGGAATGACAAAATCAATATACCTTCCATCTTTTTGATGGTGGGTATAAAAAAGAAAAAAACGTTTTGGAACTACTGTGCGTATGTGCCTATTTATTTATTGAATAAGCCCAATAAAAGTCTGGAATACATAACTGCATTATATTTCACCTGAGTGTTAATTTGGGTTATGAAAACAGAGATGCTCTGGTGGGAATCGAATCCACAACCCTCAGGCTTATAGACTAGGCTACTACTTACTCTCCCATCAAGGCACTTCTGTTTTCCTGTCGATATTTTGATTTAAATAATAAAATTGAATTTTAGGGAGAAACTAGAGGCGTTAAAGCAAAAATATCTTTCTCTGTGTAATTTATTTTAAATATTGAAATCGTTATAATATTTCAAAATAACTTCTCAGATAGCTCTCGTTTATTGAAATCCCAGCAATATCCACAACAATTGTTTTGCTGATGTTTGCAATAATATTTATTAATCTTTTTTATCATAAGAATTATTTTTCTTTTCTTATAAGAAATAATGCGAGTAAATATTTTTTAAAATATAAGAAAACCAGCTGTAGTTCTCCTTATTCTTTCCTTTACTTTTAATTTATTTTCATTTTTGCTTTATGTTGCAGAAAAATTATCACAAAAAGTCATTTATTATATTTCTGTAAACAAAATATTCTGCTACAGATACAGTCAGTTAAAGCAAAAATTTTTTGTATTTAATACGTTTTTAACAACAGTTAAATACGGTTTAAATTACATTCGTATATGAACAAACATAGTTATTGTTATGAGAAAAAAATAAAAAAAATGCAATATTTTCTGCCTGAATAAACTTACATTTATGACTGACTGACTGGTAGTTTCGTCTTTCTTTTGTATATGTGTATTCGGTTATTTTGCACAAAAAAAAAAAAAAAAAAACGAGAATTTTATATTTTTCCATCGATACGATACATGTTGTCAGGGGATTACAACGTTGTAATACTAAAAGACAAATGTTTTATTATTGGCTTTTAAAAAGGGACATTATTACATTTTACTTATCGTTATTACTGGAAAAAAGAACTGAAGAAAAATACATAAAACAAAATGTTTTTGTAATTTGGCATGTTTACGAGATATTGGTTTTTGATTTATGCTTTTTTGAGTTTTTTATTTTATTTTTAGCATTTTTAATTTATGAAAAGATATTTTCTTTAATTTTTAATGTTAGTTTTTTAGTTGATTAAGTTGTATATAATATACACTTCAAACAGATCTTATTGCATTAATATTTACTACAAATTCAATTTCAAATTATCGGTTATAGATTATTTTTTTTTTTTTAATACTAACTTTAACATTCAATAATTAATGAAATTTAATATCAACTTCAATTACTCAAACATATGCTGTCACAAACATACATATATTTACTTACACATACAAGTCTCATGTGACAAATGACAGTTATTAATTATTGACTGAGTTGGTATATATTGACAAACAAAAACAAAAATGATTATTGGACATAATTAGGATAATTGAAAAAAAAAAAAAAAAAAAAAAATATATATATATATATATAATTTGTAGTATATGCGAATGAATTTAACACCAATTGTAAGAAATGTATACTTTTGAAGAGGGCAGGAAGGAGGACTCTTTCATCACTAATGACACGGTAGTGTATATATATTTATGGAGGAGTATACCTAGTTATTTGTTTTTGTTAGAATGGTAGGCGGTAAATGTTTGCTCATTAATGGCACGAGTAAACCATTAGTGTGATATGGTTAAATATGACGTATGTATGTGTTTATGAGAATCAAAGTTATAAATAAATACATTTAATAATGTGAAAGTGTTATTTTGTTTTTTTTTCTTATTAATAAAATTTTATTTGTGTATCATTTGGTACTGACATTTTTTTTAAGACAGAAAAACAAAAATAGGTATAAGGAGTGAGATCAAAAAATCTTAACACACGTTTTGCTTCTTAACTTTTTTCGGAAAAAATATAAAATTTTTTTGATTTAGTTATCTTTGAAAAATATGTTAGTTGTTATTTTTAAAGGCAAGCATGTTGATTTGTTGTGAGTTTGATCAAAATGAATTACACTGATCAACAAAAAAATCCTACCCCATAGACGAATAGTTGGTCTTGATGTATTTTGATGTGCTAAACATGAATCTGCTTTCAGTTTTTTTCCATCAGGTCTGGATTTTTTTTATGGGCGTGTCTAATATTTCGCCCATAGTAAGGCCATTACTTTAGTATATTTCCTCATAACTCAAGAACGGTGTATACGATTGACATACACCAAAAGACGCGTACGAAAAATATCTTCAAATTATCCAAACTTAATTTTTGTATGTGCTCAATAGCTTCGAAGTTATTTTGAAATAAGTGCCAAAAAAAAAAAAAAAAAAATAATTTTCATGCAAAATTTTAGATTTTCTTGTTACAAAAATTTATTTTAATAAATGAAAACATTAAAAATGTTACAGTTTATCATTTTTACTTTAAAACTGGTAATGCTTAGGATGATCGACGCGGTTTTCTAACCGGTTTTAAAACCGGTTTTTTCAGTCAATGTGCTGTCGGTTTTTTCAAAATGTTAATTTTTCGAATGTCGAATAGACCGGTTTTTTTAAACACAAAAAACCGGTTTTAAAAATAGCATTTTATTTCAGAAAACATGTACTAATTAGGAATAATTATTTAAATATTCACAAAGACTGATTTTTAATGTTTGAAAAATATAGTTTAAGTCTAAATTGGAATTTATTCTCTAATATTAAACAAATAAATAAGTAATAATTATCCTGTATGACTTCTTTTAATCTATTGTAATATCTGTAATATTTTTGCACCCAATTTGATTTTTTTTATCCAATATTTCCTTTATTTTTTAAAGGTGTTGTGTTAAAATTTCCACCTGCAGAATCGTTTCGATTGAGACAGGCTTCCATATTAAGCCATGGTTTCTGTTTATGGTAATTAAAATTTAGTTTAATTTTTGATGATTTTTTTCTACAATTTTGAAACATAATTATCTTTTAGTCATCTAGATATATAATTTACTTAGCATTTTTTCTCTTTCCAGAGCATTCTAAAGCTAACAGAAGACGTAGAAAATTACTTATAATCCTATTTGTCCTACAAATCCTAACGGAGCCAGATTTTTAAATCTTTATCAGGGAGCGAAAATACATGGATCTATATATATGGATTTATATATATCTTTCCTAAGCATTGTTTTCTCTCCAGAGCTTTCTGAAGCTCCCAGACAAATTCTAACGGAGCCAGATGTTTCTATCAGGGACCGAAAAGTCTGTTTTGGTATTAAGAACTTTTGAGTTGCTATACTTATTGTTTGCTCTCCAAATCCTATCAAAAACTGATTCTACATTTCGGCCAGGGAGCGCATTTACGACGATTTTTTTGTTTTGAAAGGTTTACGAATTTAAAACATTAATAAATAAATTCTAACGGCTTCAAATAATTGACTTCGATTAGGGAGATGAAGGTGTCCATATGTTGTTCATATTTGTTTCTTTTAATTTTCGGTTTTGTTTGTGCATATTTTCATTATTATATTATTTTTCCTGGCATTGTCAATCTTACGCGCTTGTATTTAATAAATTTTAACTTTAATATTATAAGAATTATTGATTTTTTTTTTAAGAAATGTAGTCTTTTGATATAAATATTAACTTCTGCAAAAAACCGGTTAACCGGTTTTTTCTGAATTTCAAAAAGTGCAACCGGTTTTTTTTAAAATACCAACTATTCGAACTATTCGAAAACCGGTTTCTCAAAAAAGTTGAATAATCGATCACCCTAGTAATGCTGCAAATCAAATAAGGCATGTTTCTTTAAAATTGATGCACAAATCTAAATTTTATTCACAGTTAAATAAAAATACCCATTTATACATACAATTGCGTAAAAATACAGTGATGGGCAAAAAAATTAAAATTTTGCATTCACTTTGTTTCTATCACGTACTGATTTTTTTTAGATGCATGACTAATAATATCACCTTATTCAGCGGTCACACTATAAAATTCGAGAATGGTTTGTACAATTTTGGCTATAACTTAGGAACCGTTTACACGATTTTGATAAATGATACACCAAGAGACGCATACGAAAATTGTCTTCAAGATATGACAACAATATTTTTTCGCTCAATAACTTCGGAGTTATGGATCAAAATTTTATGAAAAAAAATAATAATTTTTCGCTACTAATTACCCAATAACTACGGAAATATTAACTGGACAAAAAAAATTATGTAAACTCAGCTCAAAGATAATTTAGATCACTATATATTGGAGTTTAATTTATCTTAATTGAACAAACCGTTCTCGAGTTATACAAGTGTGACTGCCTTAAGGCGGGGTCATAATAGTCACGCCCATAAAAGAAAATCGATACGTGATAGAAAAAAGTAAAAGCTTATTACTTATTTCGAAATATCTCCAAAACTATTGAGCGGATAAAAATTTGTTAGTAAAACGACTTAAAGCCAATTTTAATCCACATATTTTGGTGTATTATGTGATTCAATCGTGGATACCGTTCTCGAGTTATAATGAAATATACTCGAGTAATCGGCTTATTTAGGGAGCAATATTAGACATGCCCATAAAAAAAATCTCGATCTGATGGGAGAAAACTGAAAGCAGATTCGAGTTTAGCATGCGGAATTCCATCTAGTCCACATATTTTTTTTTTGAAGGAGCACGAAAACAAATTTTTTGTTGGCCAGTGTTATTAATATTTTACTAAAAATTCAAATAGCTCCAACAAAAAAACGGCCAAAGAATTAAAGATCGGTCGTCAAACTTTGTGTAATGTTATTAAAGGAGAATTTGACCATTGATAGGAAACCTGTTTCGGGAAGAATAAAAGGTTCACATGATATTAGGAAGGCTAAGAAAATTGAAAGCATATTGAAAAGGCTCAAAACGCAGCTGGCAGAAAAGAAGCCCGGTTAGAGTACTCTGACTATTTGGCGCGAATAGTTACATCCAATGCTGGCTTGAAAACATACAAAGTCCAAAAAGTTCCAAAGAGGAATAACTGCAAAAATATTAGAAGCCAAGTATAGGGCACGGAAATTAAAATCAAATTTCAAACAAAAATACTCATGTTGTATAATGGAGCAGGAAACGTATGTATTGGCAGATTTTTCGCAGCTTCCGGGTCAAAATTTGTATGTTGCTAATGCTCGAGGAAATGTTGAAAATAAGTTTAGGACCCAAAAGCAGACAAAATTTCCTAAAAAATTCCTGGTATGGCAAGCTTTATGCAGTTGCGGCAAAAGAAGCAAGTCATTTGTTACAATGGACTCTACAAATACCGAAATAAACATTAAAGAATGTATGCAAAAAAGACTTCTTCCTTTCATAAAAGAGCACAAGTTGTCCGGAGCTAATACAAGTGGAGAGATATTGGGCAATTGTGAAAAGATAATTGAAGAGCACAAAAAGGGTGTTCCAAAATATCAAAGATTTTAAAAGGAGATGGGCAAACTGTTCCAAAAAAGTGATTGAAACAACTATCAAATCTCTAATGGAAGAGTTACTAAAAAAGGTCCACGAGCTCACAAATGTTATATTTTTCCGTCATCAGTTATATATAATAAAAGAAAACTCTAAAATCAACGGTTTTGAAATTATATTATTCATCTAAATTTTTCGCGGGTTTTTTAGGTTTAGATTATTAAATTTGTTGTGTTTTAAATTGCTGTTGTTTACTTAATTTTTGTTACAAATTTTCTAATAAAATTAAAGATGTTTTCGTAATAAATCAAAAAAAAAAAAAAAAAAAAATTAATTTATTCTTACTGAAAGTATGAATTTAATTGTTTAAGGATGCTGAATAAAACATTAAAAAATATTAATAGAAATCCATTTGTCTGTCTAAGGAGATTTTAGTATTAACCGTAATAATAGGGTCCTTTTCACTTAAGTCATCTTTTGAAGAAATTAAAGACATGTAGTAATGAAAAAATTTAAATGCGGTCATGTTATACGTGAAAAAAATCGGGACAAACAGCTATCACCTTATATTTAATGATATCTTTTTTACAATCTCAACAAAAATACACTTCAGTTTAAATAGTTCTTTTCAATTTTGTAAATTTTATAGCGGTTTATTCCCAATTTTAACGTATAACATGACTTGATTTTTTATTTTTTCAATAATCTTGGCCTTTAATGCTTACGAAACGTGATTTAAGTAAAAGGTACACTATTATTTTGATAAGGACTCATTTCTCTTTAAAGAGATGAATGTTTTTATATAATTATTTCCGGAACTTTCATTCAGCATCCTTACAAAAATTAGGGTAATGATAAATTAATTTCTACTTTGATTTATTACGAAAAACATCTTGAATTATATTGCAAATTTTTGGATATTAAAAACTTATATATTTTATAATAGTGTACGCAGACTTTTGCTATATATTTATAGAACCTTAATTTGATTATTTTTGGATAACCGCGAATCTATTCATATTTCTAAATTTAATAATTTGCAATTATATTGTCAAGAATTTAAGGTATTATATATAGCTGCAAAAAATCAGAATCGTAAAAGATATAACAGAGAAATTACGATAAAAATAATTGGTTAATAGTTCGTACGCAGATTTATGCTTCCTAGTGTATGTTAAAATTTTTTTCGATTTCAATTCTTATATATTTTTTGTGATTGGTCCTACAGCGCTTTGAAAAATAGTTAAAGAATCATGAATAAACACTTTATTTTTAATTTATATTTTTTTCCATTGATAGTTTAAAATTAATCTTATTTTTAAACAAGATTAAATACCCTGATAAAAAAAACTTATAATTAAAAAAAACAGTTGTACACTGTACCAAATCTCGTAAGTAATACTGCCGAAACATTTCGTAGAATTTTAGCGAAAAAAAAGAAAAAAAAAAAAAAAATATTTAAATTAAGACATTTTTTCTTAAAATTTTTCTTCGAATAAAGAAATTTTCTTCTTATCAACAAAAAATATATATCGACCAAAAAAATATAACGCCCGAAAAAGTATATTTTTTTACTTGATGGCTTTCAATTTCGATAAAAATTTGTATACATAAACTCCATTAAGCCTTTCATCAATTTCTGTTTTTAGTTTTGTGAAATTGCAAAAACTCGCGATTTAATTTAGCTTTTTAATTTTCTCAAAAACCAAAAAAATTCAAAAGTATGTAACTTTGAATAGCAATATCTCTGGAAAGACTTTGTGAATTTTAATGATTTAAACGGCCTTAAAATTTCGCATATGGCGGCTTTACGACGAACATTTTAAAAATAAGAAAGATTTTTTAAAAATGCATTTTAATGCAATTGCATTTTTCAAATGCATTTTTCTTTAAATATGCTATTAAAATTTTTTAATTTTTTAACATAAATGAAAAGTTTGGAATCTTTACATTAAAATAAAAGTGTCAAATTTTTGGGACGCGAAAATCTTATATGCATAATCCAATTTTTATAAAAACATGTTTCAAATTTTTCATATAAAATTAAAATTTTTTCTTGTTTTTGGAATTTTCTGTAAAATTTTTATAAAATTTAACAAAATATAAAAAGTATGCAATTTTAAATGTTCATATCTCTTGAAGTTATTGATGGATTTCTGTAATTTAAAAATTATTTAAAAGGCCATTGTATATTTTTTGTGTAATTTAGTCAGCATTTCAAAAATCACCTCTTCGATCCATAATATTTTAAAAATATAAATGCAGTTTTTAGATGCATTTTTGTTAGTTGCGAATTTGTTAAATTTTAATTTTTCAAAAGTGTATTTAAAAATGCTTTGTTTATTATAACTTAAAACAATAAATAGTCTGATACATAAAGTTTTACTATTTTTAAGGATTTTTTAAAAAATAACACAATAAATTTTTTTTTTTTTAACAAAATACGTAAAGATACTCATAATACCAGAAAAATATAATTTGTATATGAAAAAATTTTAACTAGTTGAAGAAAAGGGGAAATTATGCACAGTACATGTGTGCGTCCCAAAAATTTGAGATTTTTATTTTAATGTGAAGATTCCATGCTTTCCAAATACGGAAAAAAATCAACAAAATTTAATAGCATATTTAAAGTAAAATGCATTTAAAAAATGCCATTGCATTAAAATGCATTTTTAAAAAAATATTTTTTATTTATAAAATATTCATGTTTAAGCTGACATAATTATAATCCAAACGCCGTTTAAATCACAAATTTCTGCAAAGCCTTCCCAGAAATATTTGTATTTAAAGTTGTATACTTTTGAGATTTTTTAGATTTTTTCAAAAGTGAAAAAGCGAAATAAAATCGCGAATTTTCTGAATTTAGCGAATCTGAAAACTGAAATAATTATAGACACCCATAGACCTTATACGTATAAAATTTTATAAAAATCGGAGGACACTTGATATATTTTTGGGCATTCTTTCATGGAATGGACGATATATATTTTTTTTAAAAATGTTAATTTGAATAAAATTTCGTTAAAAATTTACAAAAAATCTGTTGAATCAACAAAAATTTAGTTGAATTGGCAGCAACTCTTAAACAATTGGCAGTATGTAAAACAACACACAATTTTATTAAATTTAACGTCCCAAAATTAAGTTAATTTGAATAAATTATCTGTTAATTTAACTAATATTTTTCGTAGTTTTTAAAATTGACTAATAGTTTTTGGTCAATTTGAATAAAATTCTTCAACTTGACTAAAAATTTGTAAATTGTATAAAAACATATACATTTGGGGGATTCACAAAGTGTGCTATCATGTCGTATTGTTATAATTTTTATACATTGAAATATTTTAGGACAAATGATAACACGTTTTGTGAATCACCCAATTATGTTTTATGAAATTAAATAATTTATTTTATTCGAATTGAATAAATCATTTCGATAGCAAATATAAACAAATTAAAATAATGAACTGCTAGACCACGGTCATCATGATCTCAAGGATCTCATTTTGGATTATGGAGAACTGTGCAATAAAAATTTCCTTGGAAAACATAGCAAACATTTTCCATTTTTAAAATTTTTTTATACGTTGCTATAAATCATTCAGAAATAAACGTTAAAAATAGTATTGAGGTAACATTGAGTTATAAATCTATATGTGCAGAAATGGAAAGCCATTGATCAGCTACAAGTGCACATTTGATCTAGTTAATAAATGGTACATAGAAAAAATTATTACCATATATTTTTCAATTGGTGTTGTAGATGTTTAATTTTGCATCAAAATTTAATAAATATATTCAAATAAAACTAAAATAAGAATAAAATTTAAGTAAGATTTTATGTCTCATTTAAATTTTTAATTTATTCAATCATCCACTTAATTAATTTAATTAAATTTTTAATTGGAAATTTTATTAATTTTTTACAGTTTTTAGTAATTGATATAATCATTTTGGTGAGAGTTACACATTTAAAAAAGCTGTTAATTGAATGAATTATTTATTAACATATTTGGTGATTGATTTGATTTTTTCTGTATACGGAAATAGTTTATTAAGTTAAATTAAGTTATTAATAAATGTATATTTTTGATTTTCTACATCGATATCGATTAAATATTTGTACTAAAATTTGGGTTGTTTCCATTTGATCATATCAAGGACCCGGCAAGCAAACTTGTTACAGAAATGAAATAAATGGAGAATACACCTGATATTAATTAATTAGATATATTTAATTTATTTTCACTCTTTTTTAGGAATTGAAAATAGCCTGCGGGAAATTTGTGACAATTACAATAATGGTCCGGTTCCTCTGTACCAGTTGAGTACCAATTGACACCTAACTCGTCATAAAAGTTCCAATTGAGAACCTGTTGACACAAACACACTCACTATTTAACAGTTGAGAGTTAATTTATAACATGCTCGTTAAGTGTGCAATTAGCAACTCGCGCGCAATAACAATCAGTGGCTTAGTGGTAAGCGTTGAAGACTATAAAACATAATATACGTCAGATGAACATGGCTTCGAGCCGGGGTGCCGCCATCGACATTAACGAAAAATTATAAAATCGAAATAAACATAATTTAATAAAGATTACCGAATTTTTATAAAATTTTTATTACATTAATCGTTACTGAACCTGTCTTCTTGGACCAGTTTTAGGACCTATCCTGTGACCTGTCCCAAGGGGCTAATTAGCCACCTCCAATGACAACCCCATGTAAAAGTGACAGGTTCTTCTCATATAAAGTTCCGGAACTTGGACCGGTCACTAGCTCTGAGAACCTGTCACGTGACTAGTTTTGAACCTGTTCTTTTTACTCTAGGGTAGTAACATTATTTCATTTACAAAAAAAATTGTTTTTTGTTTTGTATAAATTTGTAAATCGTATGCTTATTTCTAATATAAATTATTTCTTTTACACAATAAATATTACTAGAATTTATGTCAGCTAAGCAATGTAATGAATGTAGATGAAAAAAAAAATCAAGTTTATACTTTTTCAGAATTTTGCAATTAAAATAACATTTTTGTAAAAAATTGGAAACTATAAATATTTTATCTGTAATACAATTTTTGTTAGTAAAGATATCTTAACAAAATTTTCGGTGGATGTAGACTTTATTGTATAAAATGAGAAAGTGAAAAGAACTTTGAGGTTTTTGTAAAATGAATCCCACAATTCCCAACAAAACGCCGAAAATTCCAAAAATGTTTTTTTTTTCACATTTTTGGCTATAAAATCCAAATTTTTCCGAAGTACCGTAGATTTTGATTGAAAACTTTTAACAACATATTATAAATTCTTAAACTGCATTCCGTTTGCCGATTCGTGCTTTGGGATTTGAGAAAATATAGACAAAAGTCAAAACTTTCATATAAAATGGGTCGAATTCGGGAGGGCGTGTACCTTGACCACTTGTGATATTGGGCTTACTTTTTATTTTAAAGTCTTTTCTGTGAAGATACCTTTCAGGAAAGTATAAAATTATTATATGTTGTTAAAGAAAATTTTATGTTATATAAACAAGTGTAGAGTGTAGATACTTTTTCGGCCAAAAAAAACACAAAAAGTAGTAATTTTTACAGTTTTCAAATTCAAAATCGTTTATTTATGGACTCGATAAAGATATCGACTTCAAATTTTAATTAGTTAAAGAAAAAACAAATGAAATCGGTCGAAAACAGTAGAATATATATGAAAAAAACTGAACAAAGAACAATCAAAATTGAGGTACCAAAAAATTCAAATGCAAATAACTCAAAAACTATAAGAGATAAATGGGACATGCAAGCATGTTTTTTGTGAGTACCTACAAAAATGTATAAAAATATTTCAAATCGGACGAGAAAAAAAAAATTTGACAATCGACCCTGAGGGGTCTGTTGGGTCCACTTTCCAAACTTAATATTGTACACTCCTCTGCTACTTTTGTACCAAATTTTATGCAAATCCAATCAAAATTTTCGATAATGCCCCACTGTGGATGATAAGAAAGCTGTGTGCTAAATTTCATTAATTTATGTTCAAAATTGAGACTTGTACAGATGGTCAGACGGACGGACATGGTTAAATCGACTTAAAGCCGATTGGTACAAATTAAGGTGGGTCTTAGATCAATATTTTTGGGTGGTAAAACATCAGCATAAACGCATAATACCCTCGCCACTTATGGTGGTTTAGGGTATACAAATTTTAAGAAAATAATCATCAAAAATTTAATATTTAACTTTTACTTAGCATGAACAGAAACCATGGGTTAATATGAAAAAAGCCAGGAGCAATTTTACTGAAGCGATTCTGCAGGTGAAACTTTTTTAAAACAAAATCTTTGAAAAATGAGGAAAATAGTAATTAAAAAAAAAAAAAGACTAAAACATTAAAATTAAGCGTTAATATATTATAGGTGTTACAATAGAAAAAACCAGGGACCGTAATGGTTATGAGTTTTAAAATAAAACTCAACAAAAAATGATTATTTTTGATTTTTATTTTCTTTCTTTTAATTTTAATTTTTTTTTAGTAAAAAATTTTATTTATTGCAAACAATTTTATTTTTAATATAAAAATTGATTTTGCTTTGGTAAATCTAATTTACGATGAGAAATCTTTTTTATTTAAAATTGCGTAATAGTTTCATTTCTCATATTAAGTTTTATATTGTGAGCAAAAGAAGTAAAAATCAAAAATAATCATTAAAAGTTGAGCGAAAAAATAAAAATCTAAAATAATATTTATATTGATTTTTTTTAATAAAAATCAAAAAAATAAAAATCATTCTGGATTTCTATAGAACTTGTTCTGAAGATTACATTTCTGTATTTAACACTTTTATCCGGTCGTTCCTTGTATCTGATTTTTTTGTTTAAATTTTCAAGAATAATGATTATTTTCTGTCCTTGGAAAAAACAAATTTCATTCAGGATAATTATTACTAATTTATTTATTTAATCTTACAGAATTAATTTCGATTTAACCTTAAACTATATTTTTAAAACATTAGAAATAATACTTTATGAATATAAAAAAAAAAAATATTCATAAATTTCAATTCAAATATCAGTAATTAGTATATCGAGGATCTATATTCAAAACGGGCCTCATGCAAAACAGCTTTTTTCAGGAGAACATAAAAACTGTTTATTTCCCTCATTTTTCAATATTTTGCAAACCGTTCTTCTACGATTTATTAATATTACATCTACTAAACCTCACACTGAAAAATAAATCTTTTAACTCCATTATTCGCGAAGTTATGGTAGATAGCCCTTTTTGTCTTAATTATTTTTAATGTTTGTTATAAAATGTTCACATAGCCCGTTTTGTTTATTGGGAATTAAAGAAGTAAAACATAATATTTTTGGAAAAAAAATTGACAATATGTTAAATTTATGATATCATACCAATCAGGAGCGAATAAAAAAAGCGAAAATTTTGTGGTTGGCTGCACCATTTTTAATCGTTAGAAATTTCAAATAACAGGAATGTTTACTAAAAGGACGAAAATGTGTTCAGGATTAAAATTATAAACTAAATTTTTAAAAAAATTGCATGCAAAAAAAATTGCAAAAAAATTTTTGGCAAAAAAAAATTTAAACCAATTAAAATTGTATTAAATTGCATATCAACAACACAAAAATAATTAAAACCTTTAAAGACGATGTTTATTGCACTTTTTATTTAATTATCATGTTTTTAAGAAACTGCTTTTGGTATCTAAGATATTTTGCTTATAATCACGAATTTTATTAATTTTTTTTATTTCTGTTTTTAAATCTAGGGTATAGTGCTCCCACTTAGCTTCATAAAATGTTGATAGGTGTACCCGCGAGTGATCTAAGGAGTGAGATCGAAAAATTCTTAACATACATAATATTCAATAACTTGGAAACGGTTGATCTTAGAGTTTACATTATTTTTTTAATCATTTAATAATTTAGCACAGATCACAGAAATATATAATTCTTTTTTATGGTTCTAACCACTAATTATAAACTTGTGGACCATTTTTGAAAACCCTTCCATTAGAGATTTGATAGTTGCTTCAGTCACTTTTTTGGAACAGTGTGCACATCTTCTGTTAAAATCTTCGGTATTTTGGGACACCTTTTTGTGCTCTTGAATTCACTTTTCACAAGAGCACAATATCTCTCTACTGGTCTAAGCTATGGACAATTTTGAAAATTGACCTCTCTTGGTACTAAAACTATGTTATTGATTTGGTACCACTCCAGGGCTTTCTTACCGTAGTGACATGATACCAAATGGGTCCAAAAATATGTGGAAACATTGTGCTTTCTTAAGAAAAAAAGAGTCTTTTTTGCAAATATTCCTTTATGCATATTTTGGTATTTATAGATCCGAATGTATCAAATGACAAATGACTATCCGCAACTGCAAAAAGCTTGTCATATAATGAATTTTGTAAGAAATTTTTGCTGCTTTTGGATCTTAAACTTATCTCCAACATTGCTTCGAGCATTAGCAAAAAAAATTTTTGAGACACAAGCTGCGAAGATTCTGCCAGCACCTACATTTCTTCGCCAATTATACAGCTTGAGTATTTTTGTATGAAATTGCGTTTTAAATTCCGAGTCCTATTTTTGGCTTGTAATTTTTTTTACAGAATTCCAGTTTGAAATTTTTTGAACTTTATCAACTTTCCCATTGGCTTTAAATTTTCGCACCAAAATTGTCGAAGCACTGAGAAAACTGAGCTGATTTTCTACCAGATGTGTTTGGAGTTCCTTTCAATATGCCTTCAATTTTCTAGCCTTCCCAATATCATGTGGTCCTTTTTTCTTACCGAACTAGGTTTCACATCAATAGCCAAATTCTCCTGATACTGTTTAATAACATTAGAAACGGTTTTACGGACGACATTTAATTCTGTGGCCAATTATTTGTAAGACCTATTTGGATTTTTTGAAATTTTTTAAATCTTTTCCATCACTTACTTTGAGAAAAATAAGGACAAATTAACATGGTTGTTATTAAAAATAATAACTGAAGTATTTTTCCATGATAACTAGATCAAAAAAAAATTTTAATATTGATTCCGAAAAAAGTTATGAGGCAGAATGTGTGTTACACTAAGGGAAAAAATTCGATTCAAAATCATCAACGGTTGTGCTCACATTGGTAATTTATGGTATTAAAAACCATTCGTTAACAAATTTCATTGAAAACATATGTAATTTAACAATTTGATACCGAAATGGTTTCAACTTGGTGCCAATTAGGTATCGATTTTCAATAAGTATTGAACACGCAGTGTTTAATTTAAACACATACGGTGTAGATTCACTATTGACACAGAATGGTATCATTTTCAACACGTATGTGATTGATATTTCTCTGGGTGTAAGAATTTTTCGATCTCACTCCTTATAAGCATCTAAAAAAGGCTAAAAATTTAACTTCAAAAGCTTTTTTCTTCGGACTGCATTGAGATAACAAAATTTTTGTGAGATATTCGAAACGTTTAAAAAAAGTTCAAATTGCAAAGTAAATTCTCCTTATTTATTTTTTATCAATTTTTATTTTCACATTTCTTTGAAAATCAAACAAAAACTTGCATATAGCCCGTTTTGTCTTAAAAAAATATACTGTTTGTAGATAGCCCAAAAACAAAAAGTGTAAAATATAGTGTTTATATTAACATTTTACTCCAAAATTAACACCATATATAAAAAACAGAAAACTAAAAAGTCTGACGCAAAAAAAAAAAATTTTTTCTAAATCCGCATGAGGCCCGATTTGAATATAAGCCCTCGATATGTTTTTTGAAATAAAAAGCTATTTTTAAAACCGGTTTTTTGTGTTTAAAAAACCAGTCTATTCGATATTAAACATTAAATTAACATTTTGAAAAAACAGACAGCACATTTACTAAAAAAAAAAACGATTTAAAAACCGGTTGGAAAACCGAATCGACCACCCTAATATTTAACCTACTTTTCTTCAATTCTATACCCCATTTTACCGTATTTACTGCTCATTTTTTGTTCAGTGTAAGAAAATTCTAACCAAATAAAAATGTATTTGTGTTTATAAAAAAAATATTTCTCTGAGATATGTTCTCAATCTTCTCAATAGCATTGGGAATATCCCAAGTTTATTACTTACAATCAGAGGATTTATTTCATCATTAATAAAGATAATAAAAATTTATTTGAAACACTTAAAACAATAACGGTCTTGTGGACGTATAATTGATGTTTAATTTCTCCATGGTATAATACTACGTATTTTTATACCCACCATCAAAAAGATGGGGGTATATTGATTTTGTCATTCCGTGTGTAACATGTCGAAGGAATCATCTAAGACCCCACAAAGTATATATATTCTGGGTCCTGGTTAGATTCTGAGTCGATCTAGCTATTTCCGTCCGTCTGTCCGTCTGTTGAAAGCAGGATAGCGCTCGAACGGAGCAACGTAGGGAGACGAATTTGGCACAAATATTTGTCTTATATAAGGTTTGTTTGGGATTGAAAATGGTCAAAATCGGTTTGCAAACAAAAAAGTTATGGGCTAAAGACTAGGAACACAGGGTGTCCGTTTTATACTTTTCTTCTGATATTTCTGCAACAAAAGCATGATCGATAGCGAAATTTTGTACATATAGTTTGGGGATCGATATCAACTCGGAAGCCAAAAATGGGCGTGGTCCGTCCACTTTACCGCCCACCTCCCATATAAGGTGAAAATCAATGAAATTGTGTTCAAATAGTTCAAGGACTAATGCAAACTCGGAAACCAAAAATGGGCGTGGCCCGCCCACTTTACTGCCCACTTTACCGTCCACTTTACCTCCTAAAAACTAGAAACACAGGGTGTCCGTTTTATACTTTTCTGCTGATATTTCTGCAACAAAAGCATGTACGATTGCGAAATTTCGTACATATAGTTTGGGGATCGATATCAACTCGGAAGCCAAAAATGGGCATGGTCCGCCCACTTTACCGCCCACCTCCCATATAAGGTGAAAATCAATGAAATTGTGTTCAAATAGTTCAAGGACTAATGCGAACTCGGAAACAAAAAATGGGCGTGGCCCGCCCACTTTACCTCCTCTCATATAACTTAAAATGTGAAAAAGTTGATGATGGGTATATAGATTCGGCCGGGCCGAATATTTGCGCTTGTTGATACTTGTAAAAATTCATATTACTTATACGCCACATCTTTTTCTGAGAAATAAAAACTATGGGCTTTATTTGTGAATAATATATGTTGTATAAATATACTGCTTACACTTAGTATTGCATTATTTAAAAAAAACGAGAGAAAAAGATATAGTCGGTCAAGCCCGACCATATGATACCCTACACCATTGTGTACATAATAATTCGGGGAGGGGTCTTGACTTGGAGTCAGATGTGGACCGATACTCATAAGTGTAAAATAAAACATACGAATACAGAATATTACGTTGATGCTGACATTTATATGAATTTATTCACTTTTGGGTGATTCCCGAAAGAGGGCCTTATATGGGAGCTATGGTAAATTATGGACAGATCTTTGTAAAATTTGGAACTATCATTTATGTTCATATAAAACTTATTTGTGTCGAATATTAACTTGATACTAACATTTTAATGGGATTTATGCCCGTTAAAGTGATTTTCTGAAAAGGGGTTTAGATGGGAGCTATGGTTAATTATGGACCGATCTTTTTAAAAATCGGCACACTTATTTAGGCTTATATAAAACTTTTATGTTCCAAATTTCATTAAAATATTGCTATATTTAAGGGATTTATGATCGTTAAACCCTTTTCCGGGAGGACATTTGTATGGGGGCTAGGTGAAATAATGGACCGATCATAACCAATTTCAATAGGCTTCGTCCCTGGACTAAAAGAAACCTCTGTACCAAATTTCATTACAACTACAGGTCGCAAATAAAAATTGCGACCTGTAGTTTGATTACAAGGTTTACATGGACGAACAGACGGTCAGACGGTCAGACGGACAGACGGACGGACGGACGGACATCGTTAAATCGACTCAGAAAATGATTCTAAGCCGATTGGTATAAATTAAGGTGGGTCTTAGACCAATATTTTTGGGTGTTACAAACATCAGCACAAACGCATAATACCCTCCCCACCTATGGTGGTGTAGGGTATAAATATATTTCTAAACATTTGTTTTTATCCCATTTATTTAATTTTAAAATTGTATTATCTCAAAAATAAAAAGGTATTTTATTAATATATTATAATGTATATGTATTTTATTAAATAAAATTATTGCTGTTCAATTTAAAATAATGATAAAAAATAATTACTTACTTTTTTATTATATATTCTGCCAATTTGTAATTAATGTTTATTTTAATAGCATTATTTATTTCCTCTAATTGTTATTTAATAGAAATATTAAAAGAATTGTATGTATTTATACTACGAGTAAGATTATAATTTAGATTGTATTTACTTTGCAAATTTAATATGTTTTCTTGTAAAACTATTAAATAAAAATCTCACATACATATTTTAGTACCCACAACACGCACACTATTGTTAATTTGTTTATGTATGTGTTTAGTTACAGTAACACACTCCAACACTTGCAGTAAATAAAATTTTATTTTATTACTTTAAAGGAAACAATATAAAATTTAATTTAGTTTGAATAATGTTATCTAAGCCAACACATATTAATATTGCAAACGCATACTATGAGATAAACATACAAACATGCATATTATATGTATGTACATAGTTAAACATACATAGATATATAAATATTTTTCAGAGAAAGTTGAACACAATTATTTTCTAGAATAAGTAAATATACATATACCAAGCAAACATTTTTTGATTAAGAGAGTTACAAAGAAGTGAAGGACAATAATAAAAACAAATAAATAAATTTTCTTTTCAAACAAAGAAATCAAGGAATTAGATTTTATCGCCCCAAAGGGTTAAAGGCCAGACTTCAGTAAGACTTGATGTTTTGGGACAATCGTTGACAAATGTTTACTGGGCAGTATCTATTGTTGTATAAAATTTATTATTTAGTTTTAGTAAGAAATGTTTAATAAATGCTAACATTTTAAAATAGAGTGTGAGTTTATAACTTAGAATACAAATTCTTTCAGTTTATATATAAATTGTCTTTAAGTCCTCAAAAATAAATCTGAATGAAAAATCCTTAATCAACAGAATTTCTCACAAAACCCCTTTTTAAAAGAAACATTTTTATGCTTGAATTTCAAGCATTTTTAACACAGTTACTTTGTCTTTTGAAAACACCCTTTTTTCCATATTTATCAATTTAGTGTTTAACAAATTGAATTAGTTAGTTTTTTGTTTTTACTAAAGCTATTGTCGTCTTAACAACCCAACAAACCAGCCAAACTAAATTAAGAACTGTGCACGAGAAAATCCATGCAATAAAGGTTTTAAAATTTCAGTCTCATCCCTTAGAAATGTTCGAATAGCCCAAAAACAATAAAATATAAAATTTTAGATTGATTGGAACAAATTTAGAGGTGGCTCAAAGAATTTTATTTTTTTTTTGTTCTGTTCAACCATAAACATAGTTATAGTTATTGAAATCAATTTACGTAAAACCGGTAATTTTCGACCAAATACACCTCAGCAAAATAAGATTTCACCCAAAACTATAGGGAGAGAAAGAGAAACGGCATATGGTTTTGTCTTGGTATCTTATACGTCATGTCAAAATTTTTCGGTAATCACTTGTGATCTGCCTAAGATATTCTGCCACAAAAATCTCTTATTTTGCATATAACTCACCTACTATTTTTTTTTTTTGAAATAATGGACTGATCCGTTGAATTTTCGTTCAAAATTAATTAATTTATACCAATCGGCTTAGAAAGTGATTCTAAGCCGATTGGTATAAATTAAGGTGGGTCTTATACCAATATTTTTGGGTGTTACAAACATCAGCACAAACGCATAATACCCTCCCCACCTATAGTGGTGTAAAGTATAAAAACGTCGAAACATACGTACATAAGTGCACAAGAGTTCAACGTGTTTTTTTAAATAATTTTGTGTAATTTTTTAATCGTTAAGTAAATTTCAATGAAATTTCACATAGTTATTGCTGAAATATTTTCCAAATATTTTGGAGGAACACAAGCTGGTCTGTGGGAAGGAGGAGAATCTCCGAAAGTGGTCTACTCTTTTAATTATTTCTTATATAATATCAGAGGTGACCCACTTTGGAGGTAAAATATTAAGGAGGAAAATTCCTCAATAATAACTGTGTGAAATATCATTGAAATATATTTAACAGTTCAAAAAGTGAAAGTGCTATGCACTTATGTATATAGAAAGCTGCAGAACACATTTGCCATAGAATTGAAGGAAAATGTGCAAATTTTGCTAGTGGAGGTCAAGTTTCAGTTAGTTTTTAAGCAATTGTATGAAATATTTATACAAGTATTTGGTATCATTGGAAAGGTTATTAATTGAAAAATAATATATAAATATTAAAGCATTAGAACTAAACTTTTTCATTAAATTGATAAAAAAACGAAATTTTTTTGTGTTTAGTGTTAATTTGTAAAAAAAAATGTAATATTTGAACTCAAATAAAATCTATATTAATTAAACTATTATTATGAAATTTTAGTGTAATTTTTTGTTGAACTTATTTATAGAGTTTTTAGAATTTGTATTATTCGGGCTCAAGTTCATTTAATAATTGTAGAAGAATACATTGTAAAAGTTTATTGGACACTCGGCAGAATGGAATGCATTTTCTAGTCAGCCACGACCGTCATCAGCACTCTTCAGTGTAAACTTGTTACTTGACTTCCCTGCTTTGCTTTCTAAAAATAGAAACAAACATAAGGGACGAAACAAATAACAACAACAACATTGTTCATTGCTACTTAATAAGTGGCTAAACAATAACAATTATACATTGCTTCATTTGCTACCTAACTGATAGCTTTAAAGCATATAAACAATAATAATTGTAAAAGGAGAATACAAATAATTGTAAAAAGCTTTATCGTAAACCATTCGTCTAACTTAATAACATTTAGGAAAAGAAGTCACAGATTCCATTTCCTAAAAATTGTAAGTTAAATAGATGATGTTTACAGAGAACACCACGGTGGGACACTGAAGAGTGCTGATGACGGTCCATTCTGCCGAGTGTCCAATAAACTTTTACAAAGTATTCTTCTACAATTATTCAATGAACTTGAGCCCGAATAATACAAATTCAAAAAATATTAGTGTAATATAAAAAAAGTTGTCCTTAAAGGAAGGATATAAATAGAATTCCTTTTTTTAATTTTAAAATACCTAGAATTCCAGTTCGGGAAAAGCTTGCTTCAAAAATTGACTTTTTTCAGTAAAATTGTCACCTTGTTGTTATAAGAGGCTTGGCTTACTAAATATTTTTTGTGTGTTTAGCGAACATATGTAATCAAGGTATTTTTTATACCCACCATCAAAAAGATGGGGGGTATATTGATTTTGTCATTCCGTGTGTAACATGTCGAAGGAATCATCGAAGACCCCACAAAATATATATTTTCTGGGTCCTGGTTAGATTTTGGGTCGATCTAGCTATGTCCGTCCGTCTGTCTGTCTGTTGAAAGCAGGATAGGGCTCGAACGGGGCAACGCAAGGGAATGAAATTTATATAAGGTTTGTTTTGTATTGAAAATGGACAAAATCGGTTAATAAATAAAAAAGTTATGGGCTTAAAACTAGAAACACAGGGTGTCCGTTTTATACATTTCTGCTGATATCTCTTAAACAAAAGCATGTACGACATCGAAATTTTGTATAAATAGTTCAAGGGTCAATATTAACTTGGAAACCAAAAATGGGCGTGGTCCGCCCACCTACCATATAAGGTGAAACTTCAACGAAATTGTGTTCAAACCAATGTAAACTCGGAAACGAACCCACCCACTTTATTTGAAAAAGTTGATGGTGGGTATATAGATTCGTCCGAGCCGAATATAACATTCGGGCTTGTTTGAATTCAGCTTTGACATTTTTGAGCACCACAAAAAATTAAAAAAAAAAATTAACGAATTTCTGATAGGGCTAGCGGGGAGACTGTTACGCCAACTGCCTTCGGCTATATTTTACATGCGTTTATGTTAAGCATTCTTTTAGGAACATGAAAATAATGGATTTTAAAGTGAAAGAATGTTACCACTTTTTATTAATTTTTTTTTAAAAAAATCAATTTTTTTTTCAAATTTTCTATTTCAATATAACATAATTTTTTATCTAAACCACATAGGTATATGATTCTAGCACAAAAATTATTTAGAATATTGTACAGAATCAAGAAAATATTTTAGAAAAACTAAAAATATGTGTCAAAATTTTACTTGAGTCCAAATATATCTTAAAGTAAAAGATATATCCCCAGAATTATAAGGACTATCTATGTGCAAATTTTTTATTTTTTTTTTTCAATCAAATCATAAATGAAATTTTGGTGATTTTTTTTTTAAATTTTCATACCCGAGGTGACCAACTTTGGTCCACCCTTCGTTCCCCAGACCCACTAAGAACCTATGCTCCTCCAGACTAATTTGAATACACCTCAGGATTGTACATGTAAAATTTCTTTCAAATACATCTAGCAGTTCTAAAATTACAGAATTATTTCCAAAAAAATTCGTTTTGGGACCACTGTGTGACGTCAGAAAAGATTCTTTCCTTGTAAGCTGAATTGTAAGCACTAATTTTTTGTATGCGCAGTCCCAGTAAAAATAAATGTTTATAACAATCACAAGGAAATATTTGTAAATATTTTCTTACTATCTTACCTTTATTGCGTTGTTTTCCTTTTCACAGTTTTCTACGTTTTATTTAAAATCAAATCATGATAAACACGCACACAAACACATAACACATACGTATACATCATCAGTCTTTTAAAGAACTAAAATACACGCCTGTTTCTTCTCTCTGGTTAAACAAAAATAAATTTGTATGAAGATTTTTATTATTATTTCAAAATTTATACGGTTACCAACAATATTTATTCAATGTAGAAGACATATTTTCTCTCTATTGTATTATTTAATGCAAACTTGTTGTTTGCTGTTGTTGCTGCTGAAAATGTTGACAATGATCTGATTTTTTGTTCTTTATTTATGCTGAGTAGGGAGTTTGTTTCATTCGTATTTACTATCTTTTGTTATTTATTATATTCTTAAAAGTTTTCAGTTTTTGACAACAGAAAATATAATTTAATTATCTTTTATTTTATTGTTACTTTTGTAGTTGTAGTTGTAGCTGTTTTATTAGAAATTTGTATTTTTAAATTTGTTTCATGTTTCATATGGCAAAAAAAGGGTTGAACATTTGTTACATTTCTATGTGGCACGTAGTTGTGTTTTTTTTGTTTTCTTCTTCTCTAAGTTATTGCTGTAGTTGTTATTTGATTATGATTTTAAAGTTCATCAGTTTATTCTTTGTTATTGTTGTTGCAGTTTGTAATAATTTAATTAAGTTTATTTTATTGGGTTGTCTATTAACACTTTTGTAGATTTAGGTTATTTTGTCATATTTCTCTGTTGTAGTGTCACTGAAAATAATATAAAATTTAAAGAGTTTATATTAATATTGGGTATAAGTCAGAAAATTGTAAGAATTCTAAAAATATAATAAATTGGTTTATTTTTAAGGGCTATTTGTATGACACATTGGCTTCAAAGGCATATTAAAATAATTCTGAAATACAACAAGTACTATCTTAAATGTGAAACTTAAGAAATAAAATATGTAACTGACTAAAGGAAAAATTAAATAGTTAATAACTTATATATAACTTGCTTATTGAAATAAGAATTCTAACGAAATCTGCAAAAAATATTTATTTGACGATATTGTTTAGTGATTTTAGATATTTTTCTTTTAGTTATTTATCGGAATGAATGAAGTTTGTAGATCTTTATTCAAAATTCTTTGATTCAATGTATGAATTCGTTGCTTCAAGGAAAAAAATAATTGAAATTCAACGAAAAATTTAACGAACTTATGTATGGCATGTAGAGTTTTTCACTGAAAATCCCGGGACGGGAATTCCGTAAAATTTTCATTTCCCTTATCCCGGGGAAATCATGCAGAAATTTCCGGGATTTATTGTATATCAAAATGTTTAGATTGTCTCATATATAGCAATATGCCAAAAAAATAAAATAAAATAATAAAACTTTTTTATTATTGAAAATGGTTCTTTAGGGCTTCAGTAGCTACTTTTGTTCTACGACTGTTTCATAATTCCGTTTTTTACAAAATTACCGTTATTTTTAGGTTATTGAAAAAAATCTCAATTTTGACCTTAAAATTTCCAGAATTCGACCAAATGATGTTAGGCAACTTTGTACAAATCCCTTCGGCGTGTATTTTTTGCTAAACATATGAACTCATAATATTTGCAAATACAGGGTGTTTTGATGCATAAAAAAAATGCATTTTGATCCATCTAGCGGCAATAATTTGTACTAACTTGTTCAGCAATTAGAAAGGTAATTTGAATACCTTTCCAAATTTGTTTGTTTTTTGAAAGTCGGTTGAAAAATAACCGAAAATCAGTAAAAAATGTTCTAAACAAAAACAGTGATACAAAGAAAAACAATAAAATTACAAATGTAAACAAGCATGAATGTTGTATAAGAGGTGGGCGGTAAGTTGGGCGAACCACGCCTATTTTTGTTTCCGTGTTTACATTTGTCCATAAAGTATTTGTAAAAAATTTCTTTGACCTTTCACCTAATATTGCAGGTGGGCGGACCACGCCCATTTTTTGTTTCAAAGTTTATATCGACCCATGAAAATGTTGTTATAGTACATGCTTTTGTTTAAGAGAGATATAGCAGAAAAGTATAAAATTAAGCTACAACGGACACCCTGTGTTTTTAGTATTTTGCTCATAACTTTTTTGTTTATTTACAGATTTTGTTCATTTTCAATATCAAACAAACCTTATGTAAGATAAATATCTGGGCCAAATTTTGTCCTCCTTCGTTGTGCCGTTCGAGCCCTATCCTGCTTTCAACAGACGGACATAGCTAGATCGGCTCAGAATCTAACCAGAACCCAGAAAACATATACTTTATGGGGTTTTAAATTAAAAATAGTGTGTATGGTTTTAATTACTACTGTATAATTCATTTCAGTAACATAAACTCCCGTTTTTTTAAATAGGCACTATATTTTTTAAATAAATGAGTAAAATTTTCCGAAAATAGGCTTTATTGTTTTTTATACGGCACAAATTGGACTGAATATTTTGCCTTGAAAATCAACATAGTTATTCATTACTATAATATCTAAAATTCTGCGGTGGTGCTTAAAGATTACATTCCTACTTTAAAAGTTATATATGAATGAATTTGAAAAAAACTTATTTTTTCCAATTTTTTCGCTTTTTTTTTTTTTTTACATTTTCCAAATTTTCTCGTAAACGAAAAATGAGATCGTCAAGCACCACTGCAGCTTTTTAGATATTATAGTAATGAACAACCATGTTGATTTTCGATTCATAATATTTAACCCAATTTGTGCCGCGTTAAATGTTAGCAGTAGTATTTTCTTACTTCCAAGTTTTGTTGCAGCAATTTTTTTTCTCAGTCTATTATTGCAACAATATCCGAAAATGGAAGACTACCACCCAAACTAACTATCCAATTAATAAAAATATTGAATTTGTAGCTGTTAACATAAATAATGCGTTAAATTCATAAAAAGTTAAAAAATCCAAGCTTTAAAGGACAGCCTAAATTTCCGTTTTAGGACACGTGAGGGACACCCTCTGACTCTACTCCCGAATCAATAAAAGTCTTTTGGCATTCATAGCTTGAAAATGGAAAAGTACTTTTTTTGTCATATTGCTACTCATATATGCTTATTTTATATATATTTTTTTTCATTTGTTTTCATTTATTTTATTTGAGTTTGTTACGAGTTAAAATATCTTTAAGGTACTAAGCCATGATAGAATTACTAAAGGTAGAATCATTAGAAATCGTTTTCTCAATTAATTTTACCTTGAAGTGTCATAGAATGAAAAATAAAAAAATTAAAACAAACTATCAAAAAATAATAACAAAAAATTAAAAAATATAAAATTGTACTTTAAAGCACCCTATAGACACATACGGCATAAGCTCAAGCAATAAGTATGTATTAGTAAAATTGAGAGAGCTTTTGAATGTGTGCGTCACACCGACAATGCAGTATGAAAAATCAAAATCGTTTTGATTTTAAAATGAACTCATACTGCAGACAGTTATTTAGAATGAATTTGATTATTTTACTTATTATTTATTAAATTTTCTGTTGTCATTTTAATTTAAATAGAAAAATATTTTGAATTATTTTTGTTTTAATCAATTTTTTTCACAAAAATACAAATTTGATTGAAGAATGTGTAGCAAATTCTTCAATCACACACATACAGGAGGGTTCATCGGCAGTAACTCTCTGCAGTATGTGTCTATGGGCGCCTTAAGAAATAAAATAAGTAAAATTTTGTGAATTCTTGTAAAAATTAATAAAAAATCAATTATGTTAGTGAAATGCTCCGTTTGCAAATGTTCGTTTGAACAAAAAAATGTAAAATTTGTAAAATGCCCGTACAATAAAAGAGAATTATGGAGTGCAGCTTGCGGTGTGCCATTAAATGAAAATTCAAAAATTTGTATGTATCATTTCAAAAATTCTGATTACATAGAACTGCATCAAGCATCAAATTCCGATTCAAAAAATAATGAAGAAGGCTACACTTGGGTTGACGAATTATCCAAAGGAGGATTAAGAAAACCTAATAGTGCGTTTCTAAAAAAATTAAAAGATTTAGAAGTTATTTTCAATAATATTAATGGTGACTCAATTCTACAAACGAAAAATTTTACAAACTATATGCTAGAAAAAAGCTCCCACAACTCCCTTCCCGAAAACGTAAAGAACTTTTTTTTTAAAATTCGAATGCATTTTCGAATAAAACATTTGAATAATAACTTAAAAAATAAACCAATAAAAAATCGCCTTTTTGTAAATAAGAAAATTATTAGAACATTAATTTAATTTAAATAAATGTATTGTGTGGTTTAATTAACTTGGTTTTGTACTTTTTTTACATTTTTAATAACGTTGATATTTCTAAATAATGCTTTTCATTTATGTACAATTATTTTAATATTAGATGTAAAAAATTATTTGTTTTCTTTGTTTAAAATAAGATAAATAAATATCTTTATATAATTATTAAAACAAAATATTTTAATCTGTTTTCATTACTCATTGTAAAGCATTAAAAATATTTTATTTTGACCTATTAAAAAGACTAAGGTTATATTTTCTTTGGTACTCATTTACCTCCCTAATTCACTTAAAATCGTAAATATTTCCTATAAGGTGTCAATTAAAATCTCTTAAGGTTGCATTTTCAAATATAAAATAAAAAAATAATATAAAAGTTTCATAAACACAACTTTTTAAGTATTTTGTAATTTCTTGTGCAAAAAATTTTTTTTTTTTGTGGAAACAATTTTTCTTAATAGCCGTCCTTCGGCCGGGCGGAAGGGTTTTTAACTCTGTGGTATGTCCAAAAGCGGCTTCGCTAACGTAATTCTTCTTTTTTACCCAACTTTTTTTATAACGAAAATTTTTTTATACGAGTTTCTTAGGGAAATTCGATTTTCAAAGCCCTATAACTTCCAAAATATTTATTTGCGGTCAAAAATGTTTACATCATTATATTCACCGTCAAATAAATCGGAGCTGAATCAGGGTGGTCTATTTATGCCTTTTCTTTAATTCTGAATTGGATATTTCGTAACTTTTTAACCATAAAGGAAAAATATAATGTATCTATGTTCTACTGTAAGATTATTATATTTAGGTTCTACTGTAATCCAAATATAAAAACTTTTTTGTTTTGGTTTGTATTTTTAATATTTAGTTTTTTTTTCTATAATTTGACGTAACAAGAATTAAATTTGAAAACTCTCTCTAATGATTCTACCTTCTGTTATTATATTATGGTACTAAGCAAAGTATATACAAGTAGTCCGACTCTCTATTTTTAATATTGCTTTCTCACATGTATAGGTTACGTGTGAATTGAGAGAAATGTAAACAAAAAAAAAAAAAAAAAAAAAAAAAAATTTTACATAAAAATTTTTAAATTATTAAGCACTTTTACGCGTTTTTACACTTACTCATATAATTTTACAATTTTTTAAAACAATATACTATAAACACTTTTATATTTTATTTCGGCCAATTTTGCACAAACCACAAAAAAATCATTTTATTTATTTTTGACATTTTATTCTGTTCAATTGAGAAATTATTTTGTAGAACAGAGTTTCTATTTTTGGTATTGAAAATTCACACAAAATTTTATTTAAGCCATTTTTATAAAACTCTGTGTATAAAATAGCACCAATACGTTAAACTTTTTATTACTAATACATACTTAGAGTTAGGTACTTTTTTACTAACACACTTTTAGAGTTATGTACTCCTGACAAAGAGTCGGACTACTTGTATATACTTTGGTACTAAGTATCTAAATATATTAGTTTCTGAGTCCTTCATTCAATTTTATATAATAGATGTAAAATAAAATAATTACATTAATGGGAATATTTTAATTAAAACTAATTATATTTTGCAAATTTTTTCATTGTGGTAAAAAATAATAATATGTTGCAAAAGGACTAGTAAGATATAAAATTCGACATTTGAAATGTATACTTATTAAACGGTTTGAAGATGTAATTTGCAGGTATGTGAAAATTGTAGGAGGAGTTTCCTTAAAATGTCTTTAATCCTCAAACATCAATAGATATTTTTAAAGCATGAGTGAAAACATTGGCTTAAAAGTATCAAAACAAAAAAGATCACTTATAAGGTGTAACATGTAATTTAAAGTGTTCAATTGTCAATAACTTAAGATAATGTAAAATGATTTTTGAGCTCATGTTTTCCATAGATATAGATTAATAGTGTAACATCAATTTTACGTTTCGAAATATTGATGTTTCGGAAGTATTTGATGCGATGACTTCAATCAAAAGTAATGCAATGGGACCCGATGGTATACCATTAAAATTCTTAAAAATTATATATTCTTTTATTTCAACTCATTTAACTTTTTTGTTAAATACTATTATTAATTCTTCCACTTTATTGGAAAATCGTTAGAATTATATCACCTAGCTCTTGTTTAGACTATAGACCAATAAGTGTGTTAAATTCTAGTTCTAAAGTCTTAGAAGTGTTGCTGAGAAGGCAAATGGAAGATTACTTCAGTGCAAGGATTATGATAAACCCTTTTCAATCAGCATTTAGGAAAAATTACAATACTACTGGTTTGGTTTTGGATATTACTGAAAATCTTAAGAAAAACCTGGAAAAGTCATACAGCTCCTTACTTGTGATTCTAGATTTAAGTAAAGCATTTGACTCTTTATGTCTTTTATTTTATTAATATTATTTATTATATTATATTATTTTATGTCATAAACTCCAAAGGAAATTCAAATTCGATTCTTTTGCTTGCCGGTTTATAAACTCTTTTGTAACTGAGCGATCTCAATATGTTGAGTTTGGAGAAAAAATATCATCCACTTTAGGAACATTTGGAGTAATACCACAGGGATCAATTTTAGGTCCACTTTTGTTTATAATGTATACACAGAAAAAATTATTGCCGTCTTTTTTACAATTTAATTTAATAAATATGTTCAAGAAAAAATAAAATAAAAAATAGATTTTGGTATGATTTTTTTTCCTATACACATTTTTAATTCATTCAATCATCTACTTGATTGATTTAATTAATTTATTAATTTGGAATTTTGTCTGTTTTGTATTTTTTATAGTTTTTAGTAATTGATATAATCATTTTGGTGAGAGGTGCAAATTTAAACAATTTTATAATTAAATTAATTATTTTCATATATATTTGTTAATTGGTGACTTTTTTCTGTGTATAAATGATTTATACCATGATATTAAGTTTTGACGATTTTATATTTCACTATAACTCAAGAACGGTATGTATGATTTATATAAATAATATACCAAAATATGTGGAATAAAATTGGCTTTAAGACGTTTTACTAACAAATTTTTATCCGCTCAATAGTTTTGGAGATATTTCGAAATAAGTATCCGAAAAAATTTTTTTCATGCTAAATTCAAGATTTTTTTTTTACTCAAACTTCTTTTTAAAAGTGAAAACATCAAAAATGTTTCAGTTTATCTTTATCTCAAAGCTGGCAAAACTACGAGTAAATAAAGCTACGAATCGTAAAAATTGATGCACAAATCTTGATTGGATTCACAGTTAAGTTGGGATATCCATGCATACCCACAGTTAAGTGGATAATCTTAGTCGGCAAAAATTTTTTTTTTTTCGTCTTAAATAAAAAAATAGGTGAATTAGATAGAATTTAATGTGCTAAATAAGAATTAGCTTTTACTTTTTTTCTATCACGTATTGATTTTTTTTCATGGGCATGACTACTATGACCCCGCCTTTAGGCAGTCACACTTGTATAACTCGAGAACTGTTTGTCCAATTAAGATAAATTAAACTTCAGTAGATAGTGATCTAAATTGTCTTTAAACTGAATTTACATAATTTTTTTATTCAGTTAATATCTCCATAGTTATTGGGTAATTAGTAGCGAAAAATTATTTTTTTTGGAAAAATTGTGAAAATTTTAATCCGTAACTCTGAAATTCTTGAGCGAATAAAAAATATTGTCAACACACCTTTGTTATAATTACAAAGCTTATTAACTAAGTTTGATCATAACTTAAAAACTAATAATAACAGGGTGGTTAATTCATGTTCTTTTACATATAATTAAAATATTGATAACATACGAATATGAATGTAAATATAACTTTAATTATTTACACAACAACCTTGAAGACAATTTTCGTATGCATCTTTTGATGTATCATTTATCAAAAGCGTGTAATCGGTTCTTGAGTTATAGTCTTAATTTGACAAACCATTCTCGAATTTTATAGTGTGACCTCTGAATAAGGTGATGATATTAGTCATGCACCTAAAAAATCAGTACGTGATAGAAAAAAAGTGAATGCAGATTCTTGTTTAACTCGTCAATATCCACCTAGTCCACCTATTTTTGTTTCAAGAAAAAAATATTTTTTTTTCTTTTTGCCCACCACTGTATTTCTATGCAATTGTATGTATACATGGGTATAATAAAATCACGATTTGTATATCAATTTTGAAGATATATACCTTATTTTATTCGCAGCACCAGCTTTAAAATAAAGATGATAAACTGTAACATTTTTAATGTTTTCATTTATTAAAATAATTTTTAGTATAAAATAACTTCGAAACTATTGAGCACATAAAAAAAATTTGAATGATTTGAAGATATATTTAGTACGCATCTTTTGGTGTATAACTTATGTCAATCGTACACAGCGTTCTTGAGTTATTAGGAAATATACTAAAGTAATGGCCTTACTATGGGTGAAATATTAGACACGCTCATAAAAAAAATCCAGACCTGATGGAAAAAAACTGAAAGCAGATTCGTGTTTAACACATCAAAATACATCCAGTTCAACTATTCGTCTATGGGGAAGGATATTTTTTGTGCTAGCCAGCCGATCAGACGAACGGACGGACATAGTTAAACAACTCAGAAAGTGATTCAAAGTCGAACGGTATACTTTAAGGTGGACAAACATATAATATCTCAACCACCTATGGTGGTGTAGGGTATAAAAAAACAAATGTTAAAAGATACAAGATGTACGAGTACATTAGTGTGAAAACGTTACTGGAAATTTAAATCGCATTTCACTAGAATAAAAATAAAAATCTGTTAAAATTTTCTTTTATTAAATATTACTTTAAGCAATTGATAATGTAGGACAACTCCTGTTAGTTACTTTATAAAGCGGCAATATAAACTAAATATTAATAGAGAGCACAAATGTATTTTTCTTTTTATATACATACATATGTACATAAAAATCGGTCTAGTTAAAAGCTAGCAAAAGCTTTATTTAATATCACTGCATAATGTCTAAAAATATTTCCTAACTGTAGGCGACATAAGTATTATGTATCTATTTAGTTCAACTATCATCTTTGTAAAAGAAAAACTTTTTTTCTCTTCAATATAGGCTAAAACTTGCCCCAAATATATACTTAATTAAAGAAATATTTATATAAAAAAAAAAAAAATAAACTATTACAAAAAATAGGAACCTCTAAACGGCTCTTTTAATTATAAACAAGCGCGAATGTTAAATTTTTTCCTTATAAGGGAGGTGGGCGGTTCACTCCCATTTTTTGTTTCCTCCGAGTTTACATTGGTCCTTCAAATATGAACACAATTTCGTTGACGTTTCACCCTCTATGAGAGGTGTGTGGTAAAATAGGCGGACCACGCCCATTTTTGTTTCCAAGTTTATATCAACCCCCAACCTATCCGTACAAAATTTCGCTGTCGTACATGCTTTTGTTTAAGGGATATCAGCTGAAAAGTATGAAAGGACACCCTGTGTTTCTAGTTTTTAGCCCATAACTTTTTTGTTTATTAACCGATTTTATCAATTTTCAATACCAAACAAGATAAATATTTTAGCCAAATTTCGTCTCCCTACGTTGTCCCGTTCGAGTCCTATCCTGCTTTTAACAGACAGACAGACAGACAGACAGACGGACATAGCTAGATCGACTCAGAATCGAACCAGGACCCAGAAAATATATATTTTATGGGGTCTTAAATGATTCCTATGACATGTTACATACGGAATGACAAAATCAATATACCCCTCATCTTTTTGATGGTGGGTATAAAAAATACGAACAACTTTACATAATAATAATATTTATACTTGTTTACACATGTCACAAATGATTTTCTAAAATATTTATTATATGTAAGTACTATTTTTAGTTAAGATATACTGCAGTAGTACACAGAAAAAAATAAATTTCTTATTCTATTACTAAATTTATAAAATCAGTTTTTTTTTTTACTGAAATCGGACTTATCAAAGTTTTATTGAAAAAAAAAAAAAAAAAAAATATATTTTTTCTATTTATAAATTTTAATATTTCAAAATGTTCACAAATTTGAATTACTTTTTATACCCTTCACCAAATGTGTAAAGGGTATATATAAGTTTGTCATTCCGTTTGTAATTCTCACAATTTTCGTCGGAGAGCAAAAAAGTTTACATTTTCGGGATCCTTGTAAGAAATGATGACGATAGGACCATGTCCGTCCGTCCGTGTGTCGGTTGAAATGGCGTTTATGAAGCCCACCGATAACTGACATATATAATATATATATCAAACGATCGGAAATGCTTTCGAGAATTTTGCTATTGGAATTCAGCAAGATCGGTTCATACAATGCGGAGATATGTTAAAAAAACCGGTTTTTAGAACCGGTTTTCCAGTTTCTGAAGCCTCTGTATATACTAGGGACTTCGTTTTTACAAAGAGGTCTCGGACATTTTTTTCTAAATTTTTGTTCTGAAAAAATGAAATAAATCGGTTCAATAATGACTTAGATATCGGACAAAACGCATTTTTTATTTTTTGAAGCCCTGGTTTAAGCTATAGATTTTTATTTTTATACAGATCGGTCACAAATATTTTTATAAAATTTGGTTTTTTGAATCAGCAGGATCGGTTTATAAATGGTGGAGATATGCTTTAAAAACCGGTTTTTGGAACCGGTTTTTCAGTTTCTGAAGCCTCTGTATATACCAGGGGCTTCGAATTTTTAAAGGGGGCTCGGAAATTATTTTCTGAATTTTTGTTCTGAAAAAATGAAATAAATCGGTTCAGTAATAACTGAGATATCGGGGAAAACTAATTTTTTTATTTTTGAAGCCCTTGTTCAAGCTACAGATTTTTATTTTTATATAGATCAGTCATAAATGTTTTTATAAAATTTCGTTTTTTTTAATAAACCAAATTCGTTCATAATCGATCAACAGAGTTATGGCCCAAAAACAAATCTGTTAAGAATATAAATACACACACACACACACAAACTTAATATACATGTTTGTGTGTGTGTGTGTGCATTGTAATGACTATTAGTGACGTTTTTGCCTATAAGACAAGTAGTTTAGTTAGCAACAGAAGTAATATAATGAATAACAGTGTTGTTGTTGTTCTTTGTATATGCAGTCAGTTTGTATATACACAAATAAAAAAATAAATAAATATGGAATTGTTGTTGTTTATTTTTTAAAAGCAAAGCCTGCTATGATTGTTTTTTTTTTTTTTCATATTCAAATTTTCGTAGTTTGAAAAAAATTTAGATCTATATATGTGAAAATATGAAAGCATACGTTAAGGCGAAAATTTTATTATTTGTCGGTAATATGGTAATATGATGTCGATAAGATAGTAAGATGGTAATATGGTATTATGGTGAAGGGTATCAAAGATTCGGCACAGCCGAATCTTTTTTCAATTTCATTTTTAATTAAAACTATAAAAATAATATTTATTTATTTTTTTTTGTATAAATTTTCAAACAATATTTATTTTGAAATCAATAAAATTTTTAATAAGATTTTTTAAAAAGCTAAATTACAAATTTTTTTAGATTTATTGTATTTTTTATAGATGTAGATTTTTTAACAGATTTTTAATGATAATAAATACTAGTATTTTTACACATCCATATAACCAATAATATTTTAAATACTATTTGTAAACTTCTTCCTAAGTAAAAAGACACAATCGTTATTAAAAATTAAAAGTGTCTTTATGGATGTTTTAAACGTTTCACATATCCTTTTGTTAGTTCCTTTAGTGTTAATAAAACCATCCAGTGATTACCTTTTAGAATAGATAAATATATCTGGATTAAGTATGGACATTTATATATGTTATGGGACAAAAAAGTAAACTTCTGAATCTCTACTCATTTAAATGCTTGCAAACTTATTGTTTTCTACAAAGTTCTCATTAAAGTCTTTTAAGTCATTGGCTCAACTTAATACAATAAGCTAAATTAACTTATTTTAAATTAAAAACATCTCCTACACCATTGTGTATATGCAATCATAATGAGGGAGTTGTCTCATATGGGACTCCTGACCAAATGCACAATAGGGTGATCACACAAGTGGGCCAATCCTCATAAAATTTGGCATGGCATTTTCTATTTATATGACATTGATTTGTGGCCAATATTTGTGCCAAATTTCATTAAAATATTCCTATATTTAAGGGTTTTATGATACTTAAACCCGTATTCCTGGAGGACATTTGAAATATTTTGAGAAATTATGGAAAAATTATGTTTTTATATATAATTTTTCAACTATGATACTTTAACTAATTTTTTGCCATAAAAATTCGTTATTTTACTACATTATTTCATTTGATTTATTTATTTTTATTATTATTTTTTTTTTAATTACAAACAAAAATGCACACTTACAAATCATGAAATACATTTTTTTCAGGGAATATTGAATGGATTTGAATTATTAAAGCTGTGTTTTTACTTTTGTATTATCCTCTGAAAAATTTAAAATAAAATAATATCAGTAAAGAATGCATCACCAAAAAACACAAAAAATTTAGCTATGTAGATTTTGATAGAATGTTAAGCATTCATTTTAGGGGGGGAGGAAATTTCACATTTCCCCCCATGGATCCGCGCCTGACTTACATATATTTTTGCGATGTTTGCAGATGAACATACAGGCATTATATATTCCATATCTTATTATCTAGAAGAAGAAACAATTATACCATTCAATATATTTGGAAAATCTCTAGGAAAATGAAGGCAACTTACCATAGGAAGTCTTCAAATATAGGATTTCATGATTTATGTTTAAAAATACATATTTATAATTTTCTTTTTAATTTTATATTGAAATTGTCAAAATCAATTTTTTTTTTGTATTGGGTCATGATACAATAAATCATGATATAAAAAAGAAGGTAGTTTCACTTTCTCTTTTTGTCGCCATATTAACGTTCTGACGTTTACTGGGATTATGACAAATCAAGGTACCATATTCATTTTAAAAATCCTACTTTTTTATTTGTACATTTTTTATTATGATATCATTTTCGAGTGTACCTTTTAGAAAGCAACCTATGTCATTTTAGAATTATAAATGATATCATTCTCGGGCTTTTATATCACCGAAATGATATCGTAATGATATCATTGCGATATCATTTGGTTTGTTGGGTTATGTAGTTTCCTTGCTTTTCCATTATTATTTAAATTACACATCTTATAAAAAATTATCCAAAATTTATTTCCCAATTTTATATTTCTGGTAACGATTTTTTAGATCGTTTATAAAAGCAAAACTTCAAAAATCCCAGTAAACTTCAAAACATTTTTTGTGAGAGAGAAGTGGAACTACCTTGTTTTTTTATATCATGCAATAAATAACCATAGAAAACAACTAGAATTCCAACTCTTTTCATTCGCTCAGAAACAAAAAATTACTCTCTTCACACATAGTTAGGTTTTTTTGACAATTGAGTTAGGTTTTTTGTGAGCAAGTTGGAGTTCTAGTTGTTTTCTATGTAAATAACAAGGTTGAATTATTAGAGAGAGTTGTCATTTTCAAGTCATGTAAAATCAAATAATTGAAAAATTTAAAACAAAAATACACACGAAAAAAAATTAAATATGTTTCGTTTACATTTGAAATGTGGAAATATTTGTTTGATATTTTGCGAAATTTAAGACGTATATTTTTCAAAATGATATTCTGTGCACAATTCGTTATACACATATTAGTTTTTTTCACATAAAAAGTTCATTTTTCACAATTTATAATTTTGATATCGAATTTAATTTTTTTTGAGTGTTCTTTATTTCTTACATTTTCTTTTGACTGACTTTTAAAGGAAAATAAATTTGAGAACTTTCTCTCTAATAATTGTATCTTGTTATTCATTATATCATGGTATTGGGTTTAAAATAATTTAAAACCAATAAAACAAAATCTTAAAATCAAATATATTTCTTTATAAAATTTAATTTAAAATCAAATAAAGAATTATTTGAAAAAATTTTAGTCATAATTTTTTCTGTGTAGCAGCTGTCCCAATATTTAGTGGAACCATTAAATTTTTAAAACCTTAAAAAAAGTCAAAGAAACTCAGTGTTTAAACTGTTTTAAAGTAATTTCACTTAAAAATACGCATTCCTTGTATTCCCTTTTTAAATTCTTAATATCTTTTCTCCATTTTTTTTTATCTCCCTTTTAAATTTATTACTGACCTCTAGGCAATATAAGTACGTGTTATAGCTTATAAAAAATGCAGAGAAAGAAAAAATGAAAAATAAATTATAATAGAAACAATAAGTTTCCTTTTATTTAGTTTATTTTTCTTGTGGTTGGAGTGTTTTATCAATATCACTTAATCATAATAGACTTTCAACGCTTGGGCCTTTTTTCACCATCTTATTTTAACATTTTAAATTATTATAAAAAATTTTTCATTTTTTTTCAAGACTTAAATTTTCTTTTTGTAAGGAAAGCAAATGTCCCTAATACTAACAGGAGTAGATAGAATAAAGCAGTTGTGTCAAGTTAATTAAAGTCTTGTGTAAGTTTGGTACTTTTGTGGCTTCAATTTTGTATTTTTTTTCCTTTTTTTTAATATTTTGCCCGTTACGTTTTATTCGAAATGGGAATGTGTAAGTATAAGTGAGAGTGTGTGTGTGTGTATAAGTGTGCCTTAACAAATGTAATTTCTATTCACACCTTGGGCCATAAAAACCAAACCACAATTGTAGATGTGGATGATTATAACAAATAATGCTGGCAATGTTGATGTAGATGATGGTCCCAACTTAGATGATTTGGTTTTTCCTATTACGAATTTCGTTTAGCTTAAACAGGGAATATGAATGAAGTCCTAATGAATAAGACAAAAAGAGAAATCATGTTAAACAACAATATAATCGTTGTTTTATGTTAGACATATAGTGAGCACATTTTGTAAGATATTCTAGCTTAAGTTAAAACAACCAACAAATGAATAAGAGAGTGGCAAACGAAAACACAACGAACAATCCACTAGGACATTTTAAATGGCCCTTAATGGTATACGTATGTTAAATAATAAAGGAACAAATTATGCCTAGCAGTTAGAAGAACAGGAAGAGTAAAATATTAAAATATTGAAGAGATTTTGGAGTAAGTATGAGTTGTAGTACATTTTTCTAATGGATTTTAATTTGTGCAGATTGTTGAGAAGATCAAAAGAATTTAGTTTTTGTGTTTAGTTTTTGAATAAGGTTGTTAATTATGTATAGTTTAGGTAGGTTTATTTTAAATATAATGATATACAAAATAAATGTGAGTCAGAAAATTAACAATAATTCATACTTAAAATTACTTGAAATTTAAAATATTGCAAGTGGAGTTTTTTTTTCGCATTCCTAAAAAATGCGAACAATGATTGGCTCCTGAACTAATTTTGTGAATCGGTTGTGCAATACCAACCTTTCAGTGCCACAAAATTTTTTGAACTTCCGTTCATTACATCTGTATAATGATTTGAAAATCCAGAGCAGTTTTTCTCGTGGAAGCCCTTCAAAAGTTCCGGACTAAATTATTGTCTAAAATTTGTTTTTTAAAATAAACTTAAGTAAGCAATTAATTGACTGAATCATTTCTTAATTGGTTTTAAATACACACAGAAAAAGGATTTTTTTGGAATTCGTTGTTTATTATTAAATTTTAATAAAAAGAACGAAATTTTATTACAATTTATATAATATTTTAACTATAATCGATTTTCTTTGATTAGTATTGTAAATATATAATTTGGGACTAAATTTAGGTTCTTGGAGTTGAAAATTTTTTTTGATCTAGTTGTCATGGAAAAATACATCAGTTATTATTTTTAATAATAACCATGTTGATTTGTCGTGATTTTCATCAAAATTCAAGTTTGTCCTACAAATAATTGGCCACAGAATTACATTTCTTACTTCAAACTGTTTCTAATGTTATTAAACAATATCAAGAGAATTAGACCATTGATAGAAAATCCGGTCCACATGATATTGGGAAGGCCCGAAATTTGGAAGAATATTGAAAGGAACTCCAAATACACCTGGTAGAAAAGCAGCCCAGTTAGCTCAGTGCTTTATCTATTTTTAAAGCTAATTTTTTTGATAACATATAAAGTCCAAAAATTCCAAACAGGTATGCTGCCAAACATTTAGAAGCTAAGAATAGGACACGAAATTAAAATTAAATTTCATACAAAAATACTCATATTGTATAATTGAAAAACGTATGTGCTGGCAGAATTTTCGCAGCTTCTTTGACAAAACTTTTATATTGTTAATGCTCCAGGCAATATTAAAGATAAGTTTAGGACCCAAAAGCAGAAAAAATTTCTTACAAAATTACTGGTATAAAAAGCTTTTTGCAGTTTCGGTAAAACAGGAGAATCATTTCATACATTCGGATCTATAAATACCAAAATATACTTTAAGGAATATTTGCAAAAAAGATGTCTTCCTTTCATAAGAGAGCACAACGTGTCCACACATTTTTGGCCCGATTTGGTATCATGTCACTACGGTAAGAAAGCTTTGGAGTGGTACAAAAACAATAACATAGAGTGGTACAAAAGAGGTAAATGTTCCAAATTGTCCATAGCTTAGACCAGTGGAGAGATATTGAGCTCTTGTGAAAAATTAATTGAAGAGCACAAAAAATTTGTCCCAAAATACCGAAAACTTTAAAAGAAAATGTGCACACTCTTCCAAAAAAGTGACTGAAGCAACTATGAAATCTCTAACAGAAAGGTTTTCAAAAAATGGTCCACAAGTTTATAAGTAGTGGTTAGAACTACAAAACTTATATTTTTCTGTCATCTGTAATAAACTATCAATTAATTAAAAAAAAAAATTAAAACACTAAGACCAACCGTTTCAAGTAATTGAATATTATATATGTTAAGGTTACACACATATCGTTTAATTGTTCATATTTTTTGTGTAGAAAAGACAAAAATATAAAAAAAAGAATATCGTTAAAAAACAAACTTATAAAAAAATTACTCAAAATCGAAATATTCTGACAAATTAAATTAAAAATCTAAAACCAAATTTCAATTACCTATAAAAAAAATTTATATTTAGTTACTCGGATGATCATTTAATTATACCCACCATCAAAAAGATAGGGCTCAAACGGGACAATCCAAAGGGACAAAATTTGGCTCAAATATTTACCTTATATAAAGTTTATTTGGTATCAGGGACCGTAACCGTTATGACTTTTATCATAAAAATCAAATATTAACAGTTATTTTTTGATTTTTATTTTTTCGAGCAGAATTAAAAGTTATTTCTTCACTTTTACCACGGAACAAAATCACCAAAATAAAAAAATAAATACTCCAAAAATAAAAAAATATTGAGTCAGTTTTCCGACATTTGGTTGCTACTGCTTTTTTGTTTAAAAATTAAAAAAATAATAGTTATTTTCGGTCCCTGTTTGGTATTGAAAATGTGCAAAATCGCTTAATAAACAAAAAAGTTATGGGCAAAATATTAGAAATACAGGGTGTCCGTTGTAGCTTCATTTCATACTTTTCTGCTGATATCTCTTAAACAAAAGCATGTAGGATAACAAAATATTGTACGGACAGTTCGAGGGTCGATATAAACTTGGAAACCAAAAATGGGCGTGGTCCGCCCACCTCCCAGGTGAAACGTCAATGAAATTTTGTACAAATAGTTTAAGGACCAATGTAAACTCGGAAACAAAAAATGGGCGTGGTACGCCCACTTTACTGCCCACCTCTCATTTAACTTAAAATTTGAGAAAGTTGATGGTGGGTATATAGATTCTTCCGAGCCGAATATAACATTTGCGCCTGTTTTTATTTATTTTTGATTAAATAATTTATTAACACAATTAGAAAAAATAATTGCAAGCTGATTAAAAGCTTATTTTTAATTAGAATTTAGCATGAATAATTTTTTTTTCGGAAACTTATTTTGAAGTAACTTTGAAACTATTGAGTGAATAAAAGATTGATGCACACCGTTCTCGAGTTATATTGAAATGTACCCAAATAATCGGCTAATTAAGGCAAAATATTAGACACGCTCATAAAAAGAACATCGATCGTGATGGAAAAAAAACTGAAAGCAGATTCGTGTTTAGCATTGTCCTTCAGTATATTTTTTTTGAAGTACAACTAAAATTTGTTGTCGACCAGTGCACTATGAGTTCATTTTCAATTTTAGCAACAAAACCCAATATTCGACTTTCGCTTTTTGAAAAAAGATTCATGGTTCAATTCCTAACACTGACATAAATTGCAAAAAAATTTTTTTATGAAGATTTCAAGCTGTTGAGTGGTGAAAAAATTCCATTAGATCATGTTTTTAGTAGTTGTGAAAAGTTGTTTGTCTTCTGTGGTGTAGAACTTATGTTGTTAGCATTTGTTTTAGGAATGATATATATGTAGTTTACTTGGGTCAAGGTCAGGTTTCAAGTCATACTGAAATGCAGCCACTTGCATCGCAGCAAATAACTTTTTTTTTTTTTTTTTTATTTAGAAACTTTGTGAACAAAGTACAGGTCGCAATTATGAAGATATCTTGATGAAATTTGACACGAATAGTTATTTTTGCACAAGGACTACTGAAAATGGTTTTGATCGGTCCATTATTTCTCCTAGCCCCCATACAAATGTCCTCCCAGGAATAGAGCTTAACGCTCATAAATACCTTTAATATAGCAAATACTTTGATGAAATTTGGCACAGAGTAGTTTTGTACAATTATAAATCTGTGTACGAAATTTCATAAAAATCGGTTAGTATCAAGTAAATATACGACACAAATAAGTTTTACATAAATATATAATTTACCATAGCTCCCATATAAAGCCACTTCCGGGAATCGCCCTAAAGGCATAAAATCATCAAACAATGCATTGTTCTGTATTTTGTATAATTTACTTTACATTGAGTAAAAGTGTTGGTCTACAATTGGCCACAGGTCTAATTTTTAGCTCATACAGAATGATGTAGGGTATCATATGGTCGATCTTGACCGACTATAGTTTCTCTCTCGTTTTTATTTACTTTACCTTTACCTGAATTAAGGGTCATTTTCGTCCCATTTAACCCAAATGTATAGACGGAAGGACGGACATTACCATTCAGCCAAAAAACATACATTTCTTTACTTACTAATAAATAGAAAATTTAAACGTGATTATTAAAGTGTTGATACCATCCTTCTTTGAATATTTCATCATTTTCGACCCATTTAACTCTATTGTATAGACGGACGGACAGACTAAAAAAAATTCTAAAATTTAATTTTTTAACAAGATCAATAAAAAAAATAAAACGTGATCATTCAAATATTTATTATCACCTTTCCCTGAATTAAGCGCCATTTTCGACCCCTTTTACTCCAATGTTCGCCGGCCAGATTAGAGATAATTACTAAAACTTACTTGGAGATTGAATAGCATTGAAATAATTAAAACTGTAAATTTTTTAGCTGTTTGAGTTTAGTTTCCCATATAGGTAAAAAAAAAAGGATTTTTTCTATGTCCGGAAAATGCTAAGAAAAATTTGTTTTAAATAAAGGACAATGTAAAATATAAAAAACTTCTGCTCATTCTAGATAGCTTTAGCAATAAAAAAAAAATAAAATAAAAATCTGGCCCAGTACCCAGCAGTCTATAACGAGTTCCAAATTTAGATAACATATCGAAAAATTTATTTAGGCGATAACAAAAAGCAAAGTTTGAGGTAACA